>CM076083.1:1280000-1332500 GCA_038088235.1 Zacco platypus
TGATCGCCTGGATCTCACAACGTCTGATCAAAATTTAAAATAGGCGCTATCTTTATCAATAAACTACAAATCTGAGCATTAAAGTACATTCATGCCTAAAAAAAACTCTTAAAACTACATACATCATATCCTAATAACAATAGTATATTTAAATTACACAGGTTTTCTCCTCTGCTTTTGACGTTTGCTGGTTAGTGTGAGATGCATTCTGGGATACCTGACTGTCTCAAGAATATTGACTAATGTCAATATATACAGCCAAAGAGCAACAGCGCCAACTATAGGTGGAGAGGAGAGATTTGGCTGTGACTGACTTACACAGAAGAGACTTTGTTTCTCAGCACATAAAGATGAACTGCTTACAGTGATTTCAGATTGTGGTGACGTGGTTTCTCCACTTTATGGATCTTCAAGTGTCGGTTCAGTTGAGTTTTATGAGTGAAACTCTTTCCACACTGATCACACGTGTGCGGCTTCTCTCCAGTGTGGATCCTCTCATGTGTTTTCAGAGATGATGAGTGACTGAATCTCTTGTCACAGTGTGAACACTTGAAAGGTTTTTCTCCAGTGTGAATTCTATGGTGCAGTTTTAAATCACTTAATGCAAAAAAACTCTTATCACACTCAAAGCACATGTACTCTCTCACACCAGTGTGAATTTTCTGATGTTTATGTAAATATGACTGCCGTGAAAAACTCTTTCCACACACAGAACATGAATGTGGCTTCTCCTCCGTATGAACTGTCAGGTGTTTCTTCAGGTCTGATGACCTAATAAATGTTTTGCCACATTGATCGCATGTGAACGGTCTCTCTCCAGTGTGAATCTTCATGTGAAGGTTAAGATGAAATTTGAATGCGAAACTCTTCCCACACTGATCACATGTGAACGGTCTCTCTCCAGTATGAACTCTCATGTGATACACAAAACTTTGTTTGGTTGTGAAAGTGTTTCCACACTGAGTGCAGGTTGTAGATTTCTTGGTTCTTCTTTTCTTTAAAAATGTCTTTTTAGTCTTTGAGCGACTCAAAGGTTTTTCTCCAGATTTGACATGATGTTTCTCCTTCACTACACTCAGTTCTTCACTCTCCTCCTTCATTATACTCCATTCTTCACTCTCCTCCTTCATTATACTCAGTTCTTCACTCTCCTCCTTCACTTCCATCAGCTCTGAAATGAAAGCAAAAAATAACCTCATTTTCAATACATTAAAATAATTCAGAGAGAAATATGAAGTGAAAGGACATAAGTGAGCCCTGATGTAATAGCAGAAAGTAGACAAGTGCTATAAAATGTGACCATTTTGCTGGGTTTTTCTTCATTAATTAAACCGTATGCAGCTTTTAATACGATCCACTAGTTTAAAACTCCCTAAATTTTATTAACATCATCTTGTATTCCACTATAAAAATGTAAATGAACACAGCTGCGTGGTGATAAAAAATGGTGCACGATTTGCGGGGGAAAATTGAATTGTTTTTTTTCTGTTAAAATTGCGATTTGTGTAATAATGAGATGAGACGTATACAAAGAAAAACCGGTTCGTAGAAGACTCGTCAGTTGAACCAACTGGCAATAGCACTAGCTCTGAACTAATACTGGTGAAAAAGACTCGCAGTCAATCCTCAAGAGGTGGGTGGACAAACAAAGAAAATTCTGACAAACTCCAAACAATGATTATGCAAGAATGGGCTGCCATCAGTCAGGATGTGGCTTAGAAGTTGATTGACAGCCACGTATGAGCGAGTATGGTGTGGAGGAACTTGACTGGGCTGACCTCAACCCTATAGAGCATCTTAACCCTCATACTGTCTTTAGGGTCAATATGACCCCAAACGACGTTTAACTCGTTAAAAAAACGGGTTCCCTTCATCTCAAAGGAATAAAATTTTGGGACTTTTCTTACATTATCTATCTATACATCCACAAAAAAACTGGGCTTGATTCGGTCATTCTGAAGTTTCTGAAAAATTTTGTTACTTAATCTTGTCTTTGGGGTCAATATGACCCCAATTGAAAATGAATGGAAATGCAAAAAAATGAATTTTTTTTTCATTTTTCCAAAAAAAAAATCAATAAATGCAACACAAATCTGAAAATTTTCTCACAGAACTTAAGGCCTGGTACTTGAGCATGAATGCAATGTGGAAAACACATGCTCACACACACACACACACACACGCACGTGACTGCCACACAATGCAATTGTATATGAATTTGGAAAATATGATTTTTCAAATAAAATAAGCCACAAATACAGGAAAAAAAAGATATAAAGGGGTGAGACCTAATGCACACACACACACACACACACAAAGATAAAAAAAAATAAAAAAAATTCATTTTTTTTATTAATTTATTAATATTCAAAAATTATAAAAAATTTTTTTTCATTTTTTTTTTTCACATTTGAATCATTAAATTGTTCAATAATATGAAACTATAGTCTGACTCTTTAGTTTTGTTCTTTAGGTGTGCCTTTTGCCAGTTCCAAAATCCAGTAAAATGAATGGCTTTCAATGCCCTCTGCTGGTCAAAAAAAGTTATTGCTTAAAAACAAATCATCTTAGTTTTTTCACTCACCTCCAGATGGCAATATTTTACACCTAACACCTAGATCAAGAACCAGAAACCATTTAAATTACATTTAAACAGTAATTTAAGTGATTTTTTCATAAAAAAATGATATTTCATATGCCAAAAAAATATGTATTTGCATATTTTTGTGATAAATGTGAACAAAAGTTCTTCAAATCTCCCAAAACACAGCATTAATGCCTAGATGAGGAGTAAACAAAAAAAATGATATATTATTTTTATTATTGAAAATGTATATATTTTCTACAATTATGATTTCAATTTTGGGGTCATATTGACCCCAAAGACAGGATTGATGAACAGTAAACAAAGACAATATGAGGGTTAAAAGAAAGAGCTCGATAAACTATTGCATAGAACACACTACACATCAATATGTTTTCCCTTTGTACAGTGAACTTTTCTCTGCTCACGGTGACTCCATGTTGCTTCATTCTACACTCTGTATTGGAGACTTTCATAATATAATAGTTTTGCGGATTGAAGAATTATTAATAGCCTTTCTTGTTTTGTCCTATCATTCATTCATACATTCATTCATTCATTTTCTACCGATTTTTCGGGTCCGGGGGCAGCAGTCTAAGCAGAGATTCCCAGAATTCCCTCTCCCCTGACACTTCCTCCAGCTCTTCCGGAGGGACACCGAGGCGTTCCCCGGCCAGCCGAGAGACATAATCTCTCCAGTGTGTCCTAGGTCTTCCCCGGGGCCTTCTCCTGGTGGGACATGCCCGGAACACCTCCCTAGGGAAGTGTCCAGGAGGCATCCGAAACAGATGCCCGAGCCACCTCAGCTGACTCCTCTCGATGTGAAGGAGTAACGGATTTACTTTCTACTCTCTACTCCCGAGTGACCGAGCTCCTCACCCTATCTCTAAGGGAGCGCCCTGCCACCCTGTGGAGAAAGCTCATTTCGGCCGCCTGTATCCGGGATCTCATTCTTTCGGTCATGACCCAAAGCTCATGACCATAGGTGAGAGTAGGAACGTAGATTGACCGGTAAATCGAGAGCTTCGCTTTGCCTCGCAGCTCAGCTCCTTCTTCACCACGACAGACCAGTACATCGACCGCATTACTGCAGAAGCTGCACCGATCCGTCTGTCAACCTCACGCTCCTTCCTTCCCTCACTAGTGAACAAAACCCCAAGATACTTGAACTCCTCCACTTGAGGCAGGAGCTCTCCACCAACCTGAAGAGGACAAGCCACCCTTTTCCGACTGAGAACCATGGTCTCAGACTTAGAGGTGCTGATCCTCATCCCAGCCGCCTCACACTCGGCTGCAAACCGTCCCAATGCACACTGGAGGTCCTGGCCCGATGGAGCCAACACGACAAAAACATCTGCAAAAAGCAGAGATGAGATCCTGTGGTCCCCAAAACAGACTCCCTCCGGCCCCTGACTGCACCTAGAAATCCTGTCCATAAAGATTATGAACAGGACCGGTGATAAAGGGCAGCCCTGCCGGAGTCCAACATGCCCCGGGAACAGGTCTGACTTACTGCGGGCAATGCGAACCAAGCTCCTGCTCCGGTCATACAGGGAACGGACAGCCCTTAGCAAAGGGCCCCGGACTCCATACTCCCGGAGCACCCCCCACAGGGCACCACGAGGGACACGGTCGAATGCCTTCTCCAGATCCACAAAACACATGTGGACTGGTTGGGCAAACTCCCATAGACCCTCCAGCACCCTAGAGAGGATATAGTGCTGGTCCAGTGTTCCACGACCGGGACGAAAATCGCATTGTTCCTCCTGAATCTGAGGTTCGACTATCGGCCTCGTTCTCCTCTCCAGTACCCTGGCATAGACTTTCCCGGGGAGGCTGAGGAGTGTGATCCCTCTGTAGTTGGAACACACCCTCCAAAAAGAGGGACCACCACCCCGGTCTGCCAGAGGCACTGTCCCCAACCGCCACACGATGCTGCAGAGGCGTGTCAGCCAAGACAGCCCCACAACATCCAGAGACTTGAGGTAGAGCCCTGCGCGGGACTGTTTTCTTAAACCCGCACCCGCCCTCTCCCGCTGAATTTATGACCAGGACTGCCCACTCCCGCAACCTGTGTGTTCCACTCCCGCCCGCAATGTTTGTGTCCACTCCCGCCCACTCCCGCGGACTTTATCTCACGGCTTGTGAAAAATGTAGCTACATATACTCAGACTAAATATTCGTTCAAGTTGACATCCAGAATAACAGACTTTAAACATGATTGTGTTTAAATAAGATGAAGTAACCAGTGCTAAACCAAAGCACCACACATGGCAAACATTGGGTAGGCCTATTTTTTTTTATTAGGCTTGAAAACATTAGGCCTAACTGTTAAAACAAATCCACAACTAGCGGCACCTCAGTTTTTAGGCTAGTGCGTACACACTCACCAAACGAGTAACTTGGAAATAAGTAACCCTAACACAGAGAACTTTGAAAATAGACTATATAATTATACCAAATTAAATACAAAACAAAATAAATAAAATAAATAGAATGCTATGCTTCGAAAAAAAAAACTTACAGATTTAACATTATAGCTTGCTTAACAAGTGCAGGTATGTCGCCTCAGGGCAAAGGTGCCAGATTTATGTCCGTTATAAACGAACACTTTTGCACATTTATCGCAACTAACGAAATTTAACTCTTTCCCTTTTTTGTCAGAGACAATTGAGAATTAATTCCATATGTCTGACTTGCCTTGTTTTACTTTGGTCAAGTAAACTGCCGCTTTAATTTTCTTCTCAACTTCTTGCGTTGACTCCATTTCTACTCTACGCCAAATCCCACCGTTCCCCGCGGGTCTTCCGCTCAATTTTCTGACCGCCCGCGCCCGCCCGCAGCAGGGGTAAAACCGCCCGCTCCCGCGAGATTTGCGTTGGGTCCCGCGGGAGCCCAAACCCATTGCAGCCCTCTAACTTGAGGTACTCAGGGCGTACCTCATCCAGCCCCGCTGCCTTGCCACAAAGGAGCTTTCCAACTACCTCAGTGACCTCAGCTTGGGTGATGGGTGAGCCCACCTCTGAGCCCTCGGCCTCTGCTTCCTCAGTGGAAGATGTGTCTGTGGGATTGAGGAGATCCACAAAGTATTCCTTCCACTGCCCAACGATATCCCCAGTTGAAGTCAGTAGATTCCCACCCCCACTGTAAACAGTGTTGGCAGGGCACTGCTTCCCCTTCCTGAGGCGCTGGACGGTTTGCCAGAATTTCTTCGGGGCCGACCGATAATCCTTCTCCATGGTCTCACCCAACTCCTCCCAGACCCGAGTTTTTGCCTCCACAACTACCCGGGATGCAGTCCGCTTGGCCTGCCGGTACCCGTCAGGTGCCTCAGGAGTCCCCCGAGCCAACCAGGCTCGATAGGCCTCCTTCTTCAGCTTGACGGCATCCCTTACATCCGGTGTCCACCACCGGGTTCGGGGGTTGCCGCCACGACAGGCACCGGAGACTTTACGGCCACAGCTCCGAGCAGCTGCGTCGACAATGGAGGTAGAGAACATGGTCCACTCAGACTCAATGTCTCCAGCCACCCTCGGTATCTGGTTGAAGCTCTGCTGGAGGTGCAACCCTCTCGTTCACCGGGGTAAACTCCAACACATGGCGGCTGTGTTGGGGGGCTATGAGAAAGCCCACACCAGCCCGCCGTCTTTCACTGCAGGCAACTCTAGAGTAGCGGAGAGTCCAGTCTCTCTCAAGGAGTTGGGTTCCAGAGCCCAAGCTGTGCGTGGAGGTGAGCCTGACTATCTCTAGTCGGTATCTCTTGACCTCCCGCACAAGCTCAGGCTCCTTTCCCGCCAGCGAGATGACGTTCCATGTCCCTAGAGCCAGATTCCGTGTCCGGGGATTGGGTTGCCGAGACCCCTGCCTTCCGCTGCTGCCCAATCCACAATGCACCGGCTCAATATGGTTCCTCCTGCACGTGGTGGGCCCACGGGAGGTCGGCTCCACGTCGCTCATTCAGGCTGAGCCTGGCCGGGCCCCGTGGGGAAAGACACAGCCACCAGGCGCTCGCCTACGAGCCCCAACCCCAGGCCTGGCTCCAGGGTGGGGTCCCGGCTGCGCCATACTGGGCGACATAACGGCCTTTGCTCTTATTGAATCCATAAAAGGGGGTTTTGAACTGCTCTTTGTGTGGCCCATCACCTAGGACCGGTTTGCCTTGGGAAACCCTACCAGGGGCATATAGCCCCCGACAACATAGCTCTTAGGATCATTCGGGCACTCAAACCCGCATATATTTATAAATATATTTATTTTATGTGAATGTATGAGTCCTACTTGACATTAAGGGTGCGTTCGCTAAAAAGACGGGTCTCGGTCCGCTTTCGAACGAACTCTGGTGCGGTTCGGTTGATATATGAACGCAACACGGACCAAAGACATGTAAACGAACCAAAAACAGGACGTCATGTCACAAGATGCGACGCTACATGTCAGCTGATTTGACGACGCGGGAAGATCGGTGTCTCCAAAATGAGTCGAGGGCAAACGTGGAGCAACGAGGAGGTGAAGTTTCTGTTTCTGCAAACAACGGAGGAAATCCTGCTGCTGTTTTGAATGTTTTGAACATTTTATGAGCTCTTCGTGAGTTCTCAGCTGGTAAAAATAAAGCACATGTACACGCATAAAATGATGGCGTTTAATCCAGAACACAGCGTTGTTTTGAATGTTCGGTAAGCGAGCTCCGTCGCCAAATATACGTCATAAAAGCCGACCAATCAGGTCGTGACCGTATCGCTACGCCTTTGGTTCGGTAACTTAAGGTTCGCTGTTAAAAATGCCAGTGTGAACGCTAAGCGGACCAGGACTATGATTTGTTTTTGTTTTTTGGTCCGGACCAAACGAACCGAACTACAAGTGTGAAGTCATCAATCACGAATGAAAGAGTCAGCCTGACTTTGAATGTCTATCATGCTAGTCAAAATGTTGGTTTATTTACATTATAACACATTATAATTCATTAATGATTCACTACATTTGTATTTGTATCATTTGTATCAGGGTATTAGAAAACTTAACACTATTATGTTTATTTCGGATTGGCCAATACTGTATCAGAATCGGTATTGGAGGCAAAACGGCGGATGGGAGCATCCCTAATTCAGATGGTTTAGTGGTTTTTCTCTTTTATTTTTTACACGTTTTATTTATTACTCGATATTTAAAAAAAGACACTTTAGTGTTTTGCACTTTTTTGACTCCTATTTATTGTTTTGTTTTTGTATGCAAGTGAAATTTCAGTTTGGAAAACAAGTGTTAGCCAGTTTTATAGTTCAGTGCTATAACAGCAGTTAGCCGTATAGTCGTTAGCGGTTATTTTAAAAAATCAGCATCGTTAATTATCTGAGCTCTTTCTAGAGCATGATGGGAGGACAAGGAAATACAAAAAAAATGGCTACAAAAAAAATCTGAAATACATATAAAATTTACCGTATTTTCCGGACTATAAGCCACAACTTTTTTCCCAAGCTTTGAACCTTGCAGCTTAAACAAAGACGCGGCTAATATATGGATTTTTCCTGCTCATGACAAAGACACGGAGAAATGCATATGATGCATATCGTACGGTGGCCGAGAGAGCCCAAAGCGCTTCAAATAATATAACACATGCGAATTAAAAAAAGCACATGCAAATTAAATAAAGCACATGCAAATTAAAAAAAGCACATGCAAATTAAAAAAAGCACATGCAAATAAAAAAAAACGTGATCATCAGTTTGACAACACACGTGCTGCAAATCCTCACAACACATGCAAACACAAAAAGCGCTGCAAACAGCACAAACCACAACGGAAATGTTTCAAGGGGGACGAGCGTTTAGGAAGAGCGTCCAAAATCAGTTCAACTCACCCTTCACTCATTCACTAATCCCTATATAGTGTACGACATTTGTAATGGTTCAGTTATAATGATTTGGTTTAATTGTAAGGTAAGGGAATTTTGATTATATGTTGATCTCTAAGCGCCCTCTTGTGGTGAGGGTTGTGTATGGTAACTTCCGTTTGACCCGCGTTGATTTGAGTTCATTGGAAAGTGTCATGGCTGAAGAGTAGCTCTTACGGTGAAGTCGTGGCCCCCATAAGGCTGTAAGTCGCTATTGTTGTTATATAAATGACGTTTAATAAGTTAAAGATGTTAGACAGTAAATTCCTTAATCTGGAGATGCAAATGTTGCTAAGAATGAAACGTAAAGTCCAAGTGTGAACCATAGGTAGCGCCGTATGCCGGCGATCTTTTGTTATGATTAGTAGGCTAATTTGGTTCTCGCGATTGCGAGCCTTTACCTAAAACTAAGGGTTATAATTACAAAATGCACATGACAATGTAACGTTTAATATTTATTTTGTTGATTGAATGTTTCTTTTGAATGCCTTTAGCCAGTAAATACTGCTCTGTCAGCTATGCACTTTGAATATGTAATTTGAATACTATTCTAATCGCTGTATTTTCTATGTCTGTTTACAGTTTTACAATGTTAAGGTTAAGCGAGAAAGGATTCGTAAAAACTATTAGAAGATTAAAAGCCATGAACCAACATCTCGCCTGTTCACTGTCTGTCTAACTGGATAGAGAAGTCACACGTCTAGCGAGGACAGAACAACATTTGAGTGCACAATGTGTTCACAATCATGAAATACTATAAAAACTGCAAACAAAAATAAACAACTGTACATTATTTCATGTATTTATTATTTTTAATAAAGTGTTTTTCAGTTTTCTAGAAGCTCACGCTCACAGATGACGTGGTCGTCGAGCGCCTCAGGCGGCCGTTATGATGACGTCACATTAGTACGCTACAGATGATTCACCAATATTATTAAATCATCCACTAAATGATCATCTCTTAAAGTTGAATGAGTGAACAACAATGCCACATATTAAAACACTTTTCTGTTAGTGAAACACATTACATGGAGTTAATGCCTATATAATATATTTAATATTTTTTAGTTTGTGCTGTTGTCAAGTAGGGTCCGTCACTTTTTGGGGTCCCCTTGAAACATTTCCGTTGTGGTTTGTGCTCTTTGCAGCGCTTTTTGTAAATGTAGCGCTTTTTTGTGTTTGCATGTGTTGTGAGGATTTGCAGCACATGTGTTGTCAAACTGATGATCACGTTTTTTTTAAGTTGCATGTGCTTTTTTTAAGTTGCATGTGCTTTTTTTAATTTGCATGTGCTTTTTTTATGTTGCATGTGCTTTTTTTAAGTTGCATGTGCTTTTTTTATTTGCATGTGCTTTTTTTAATTTGCATGTGCTTTTTTTAAGTTGCATGTGCTTTTTTTAATTTTCATGTGCTTTTTTTAATTTTCATGTGCTTTTTTTAAGTTGCATGTGCTTTTTTTAAGTTGCATGTGCTTTTTTTAATTTTCATGTGCTTTTTTTAATTTGCATGTGTTTTATTATTTGAAGCGCTTTGAGCTCTCTCGGCCAATGTAATATCGCGTCTTTTGCGCGCGTATATTCATTATTTCCTATGTAGGCGCACGCAAAAGACGCGAACAGCCTCTTAGCACGTCACAGAATGTGAATTAACATTCGCGGCAGATCCGACTGAAAGCCAAAACAATCGCCGCCGCGATGAAGTTTGAGGATTTTAGAGGTTAATTTGTTTCAACGTACCTGTAGACACCTGCGGCTTATAGACGTGTGAGGCTTATTTGTGTTCAAAATAATATTTTTTTTAAATTCAGTGGGTGCGGCTTATATTCAGGTGCGCTCAATAGTCTGGAAATTACGGTAGTTTGACCTGATGTTGACAGTCAGTATAAAGAGCTCCTCGAACCTCCATTTACTGAACATTTTTGAAAGCCAAAAATGAAAATTTTGTACTATTTCATAGTTTATCTGCATATCTAAATGAGCAGAAGTTCTTGAATGTTCCTAACATGAATGTTGTTCAGCATCATGAATGAATGAAGAATAAACACCAACCTCTTTGTTCTTCAGTGTGTTTCATTCTGCAGGTTCTGGATGACTCCTCTGTGGGAGGAGCTTCACTGATGATGTGGGAGGAGCTTCACTGATGATGTGACTGCTGTGGGAGGAGCTTCACTGATGATGTGGGAGGAGCTTCACTGATGATGTGGGAGGAGCTTCACTGATGATGTGGGAGGAGCTTCACTGGTGATGTGGGAGGAGCTTCACTGATGATGTGACTGCTGTGGGAGGAGCTTCACTGATGATGTGACTGCTGTGGGAGGAGCTTCACTGATGATGTGGGAGGAGCTTCACTGATGATGTGGGAGGAGCTTCACTGATGATGTGGGAGGAGCTTCACTGATGATGTGGGAGGAGCTTCACTGATGATGTGACTGCTGTGGGTCATGTGAAAACTATGGAAAAGGTCAAAGAAGGTTAAAGGTTAGCTTTGAGGTTTTTCTCTTTCACCCAAACACGCATCTTAACCCTTGATTGCACTTTTTCACTTGTTTTCGTACGGCGATAAAAGGTGCGCTTGAATCTGAAGCAGACGTTCAGATTGTTTTAGTTTTCACCACAAGAAAACGCTGATTGTTTAGTCTGGTAGATTTTATACAAAGTTTGAGTCACACAGCCAAACCTATAAATATGTGGCGCTCGAGGGGTTAATCATTTCATTGTTCACAAGATAACTTATTATTTTTATAGAAAACAACAGTGGCGTTATGTAAAGAAACTGATTTGTAAAGCGTTAAAATTCTGAAAATGAATGAATGTTTGGTAATTATGAATAGAAGAGATGCTGATAAAAAATAAGAGTGAGTGAAAGTGGAAAAAAAAATATTAATAAATCATATTAGAGTTTTTTGGCATGGACATTTTTGTCCATTATGAACCTCAGTGTTAGTTTATTTAAAAAAAAAAAAAATCTGACACTACATAAAAAATATAAATGCCTCAAAATTAAATTTGTTTTTCATTGACACACCAAAGAACCTAATAAGCAAAGAAATTCTGCTTAGCATTTAGTTTATAAACTACAATTTTTAAATTTTACATAAAAATACCTTTGGCATCATGTAAACAAACCAGCATTTAACGGGTTACAGTTCTTAAAATGAATGTTTGATATCTATGAACAGAACAGATGCTGGTTAAACAATTCAGTGAAAGTGGACATTTTTTTCCATTTTACATAAATTTTTTTATGCACAAGTGTTAAAACGTAAATGTAAATTACGTAAATGCTCAATGTAAAGTATTTATCAGAATCTGTTCCATTCATTCAACAAATCTGATCAATAGCACAAATGAATTGTGCCTCGTAAAGTCAAAATAACTCGATTTAAAACAACACACTCGACGGCAAACACACTTCAACAGTTCCCTAACAAGTTCACTGCAGAATATAGCCACAATAACGTCTTTATTTAAGTTTTTATGTGTTTTAAACACGACAAAACAACCGCTCAAACTCACCTTCAGCGTGTGACGTCATCATCTTCTTCTTCTGTCTTTTTACTTTTTACCGGCAACCGCCGCACTTAAACAGTGCAATACTGCCACCATCAGGCAGAAACACAGAGAGAGAGAGAGAGAGAGAGAGAGAGAGAGAGAGAGAGAGAGACAGAGAGAGAGAGAGAGAGAGAGACAGAGAGACAGAGAGAGAGAGAGAGAGCTCCTCCAGTTTCCACCCCAATTTCCTTTGACTCCCAATATCTCACTAAATTTATTTTATTTTATTTTTATTAGTTTTTTTTATTACATTTTATTTCCCTTCTACCCTCATCCTCTACCTCTCTCCCTATATACTTATCCTGCATTCTCTTTATTAACATCTCATAATAATGACTTAGTATCTCATAATAATGACTTAACATCTCATAATAATGACTTAGTATCTCATAATGATGACTTAACATCTTTAACTTAATCAAAAAAAAATTTTTTAGAAACGTTTCTCATAATAATGACTTAACATCTCATAATAATGACTTAACATCTCATAATAATGACTTAACATCTCATAATAATGACTTAGTATCTCATAATAATGACTTAACATCTCATAATAATGACTTAGTATCTCATAATAATGACTTAGTATCTCATAATAATGACTTAGTATCTCATAATAATGACTTAACATCTCATAATAATGACTTAGTATCTCATAATAATGACTTAGTATCTCATAATAATGACTTAACATCTCATAATAATGACTTAGCATCTCATAATAATGACTTAACATCTCATAATAATGACTTAACATCTCATAATAATGACTTAGCATCTCATAATAATGACTTAACATCTCATAATAATGACTTAGTATCTCATAATAATGACTTAGTATCTCATAATAATGACTTAACATCTCATAATAATGACTTAGTATCTGATAATAATGACTTAACATCTCATAATAATGACTTAGTATCTCATAATAATGACTTAACATCTCATAATAATGACTTAGTATCTGATAATAATGACTTAACATCTCATAATAATGACTTAGTATCTCATAATAATGACTTAACATCTCATAATAATGACTTAACATCTCATAATAATGACTTAGTATCTCATAATAATGACTTAACATCTCATAATAATGACTTAACATCTCATAATAATGACTTAGTATCTCATAATAATGACTTAACATCTCATAATAATGACTTAGTATCTCATAATAATGACTTAACATCTCATAATAATGACTTAACATCTCATAATAATGACTTAGTATCTCATAATAATGACTTAACATCTCATAATAATGACTTAACATCTCATAATAATGACTTAGTATCTCATAATAATGACTTAACATCTCATAATAATGACTTAACATCTCATAATAATGACTTAACATCTCATAATAATGACTTAGTATCTCATAATAATGACTTAACATCTCATAATAATGACTTAGTATCTCATAATAATGACTTATACAATATACTTATACATTTGTCTAATGACTTAGACAAAATACTGTTTTATTTCCGTTGTCATCGTAAGTAACATGAAATCCAAAATGTTCCCACACACCGGATTTGAACGACGCGGGCGCATCCGCCAACTCCAGCAGACTTCATTAGGGGCCGTTCACATAACGCGCCTAAAAAAGTGTGGAAAGCGCGGCCGCGTTGCGTCCATATTGAGCGCTCTTGCCGCGCGCCTACATAGGAAATCATGAATATGCGCGTGCAAAAGACGCGATATGTGAACGGCCCCTCACTCCACTTTTACTGTCTATATGTATGTTCGCGTGAAACTGTCTGAATGCGGGGCTGCATTGCGCATGCAAAGGAGAGACACGTGTTATTTTGCAGATTGCACTGTGATATTGAGCGCTGGTAGCGCAACTTTTAAGTATTGACAATAAAACCACGAGTCACACCGACCCCGTCCTCTTCCTTCCCGATCACTGATGTGGTTTCACCGTTGTATTCACACTTGATTGTCTCTGATTGCTCATACATGAACCAAGTCCCTTTATCGCTTTGATTTCTCTAGCTACATGCTTACTAGATTAAGAGATCTCTTCTTTTCTAGAACTGATTTTTCCCTTTCAAGGAAAGTCTGTTCACTCTGCAGCCACATCATGTGAAATCTCAAAAACTGCTGAACTCACAATTAAACAACACATTTTAAGTCAGCGCATCTTCAATGTGACACAAACCGTCTCATATGTTGTGAAACACGTGTATATTTCAGGCTGGTGGCTCAAGGTTAACAGAGTTTCTAACAGCAGCTGCAGTTTCTCCCATTCATTTTCACTGAACCGTTATGATCTTTGTAGGATCTGGACTGAATCAACGATGATCGTTAAGTTTTAGAAAAGCTTTTAACCTCTTGAACTGCTCATTTAAATCAGTGCCGGCTCTGTCCTGACTGACTTTAATGGTACAGTTGTCTTTTTTGTGTTTCCTCAATGCACATCAATGCTGATCAAACGTCTCCTAGATTGACCTCACGCTGGACACGGAGACCATGTGGCCTCCTCACACATTGTGAAAGACCAAATATACATCTCACACACACACACACACACACACATAGAAAATCTCCCTAAATTCAACTCCGAAGTAAACTATTCCACAGTGTTATAAGCAGGGTGGGTTACTTTTAAAATGTATTTCACTACAAATTACAAAATACAAGCTTTAAAAAGTCATTAAGATTATTGTGACAAATAATAAAGTTTGGTCTGTTTTGTCGGTTTCTGGACATGAATGTCATGTGAAATTTCTCAGTCATGATGTTTGTTAATGTTGTTGTTTTCTGAGTGTCCAGCAGGAGGCGCCAGATATCATGATTAACATTATAGTCACAGAATGAATAGGCCTAAAATTTCCGCGACAGGGGTAACTGCAGCTTGGAGAAATGGGCGTGCCGAGCGGTTTCTCATTTGGTCGTGAAAGCTGTCTATTCCGCATAACGGCGAGGGTGCGTTCACACTTGTCATGTTTGGTGCGATTGCTCAGTTAGTGCGGTTCGTTTGAACATGTGTGAACGCTGCCATCTGAACCAAACAAGCGGACCGAGACGCTAAAAAGACGGGTCTCGGTCCGCTTCCGAACGAACTCTGGTGCGGTTCGATCGATATATGAACGCAACACGGACCAAAGACATGTAAACCAACCAAAAACAGGACGTGATGTCACAAGATGCGACGCTACAAGTCAGCTGATTTGACGACGCGGGAAGATCGGCGAATCCAAAATGAGTCGAGGGCAAACGAGGAGCAACGAGGAGGTGAAGTGCCTCATCAGTATTTGTTTCTGCACACAACGGAGGAAATCCTGCTGCTGTTTTGAACATTTTATGAGCTCTTCGTGAGTTCTCAGCTGGTAAAAATAAAGCATTTGTACACGCATGAAATGATGGCGTTTAATCCAGAACACAGCGTTGTTTTGAATGTTCGGTAAGCGAGCTCCGTCGCCAAATATACGTCATAAAAGCGACCAATCAGGTCGTGACCGTATCCTTATGCTTTTGGTTCGGTAACTTTAGGTTCGCTGTTAAAAATGACAGTGTGAACGCTGAGCGGACCAGGACTATATGTTTTGTTTTTGTTTTTTGGTCCGGACCAAACGAACCGAACTACAAGTGTGAACGCAGCCTAAAATCACTATTGGCCTACAGAAAGCTAAATATTCGAAGTAATACTATACGACCAAATTCCATTCTTTTAACGTAAAAACAGCGTCCATGATCTTAAGAATATTACATTCGAGTTTTAAAAAATGACTATCTAAAGTGCCTTCAGAACTTATGCATGGCATGGATGAGTGACGTCAATATATATATATATCTATGATAAATAAAGCATTAATCACATGGATAAACGCACAACTATCTATGACGAATCACACGCCACGTCTTACAGCCGCCAGGAATTTATGTAAATGTATTGGCCAACACCAATGGTCCTTCCACCAATGAGAAACCGTTCGGCACGCCCCCTGCCGTTAGGCCCGCCCATTACTCCAAGCTGCAGTTACCCATACTAGGAGGTTTCTGAACAATCTGGTCATGTTTCTCTGCTTGTGTCTGGTGTTGTTGTGAAATAACACCGAAAAAAAAATTAGTTTATTCATCCAGTTCAGATGCTGAGTTTGTTTTAAAAGAACCGCTGCTCCTCTCAACTCCTACAAAACAAAGGCTTAATATTACAAATGACGTTTGTCAGAGAAGGAACGCGCAGGAGTCTGACGTCTCTTCTGCGGGTCACGTGATGATGATGACGACGACGTCACCGCAGCTGAGAGGAAATAATCACGTGAAATCGAAAGTGAAAGTAAATCTGAACGGGGTTCGCGCGTACACTGGGTATTACGGTAAGACCGTCGGAGAACTGATCTGAAAACAAGGAATCCTTCTGATGTTGCGTTCTAAAATAAGAGCCCCTAAAACTCATATTCATGCTGTTTTGTCTATACATTCAGAAAATCATACAAATAAAAGTCCTAGTTTTTCATGTTTTAAGGTAAGTTCTCTGACGGTCTTACCGTAATAACCAGTGTATGCGCGAACCGAGAAATATAGTGGCGGCTGGATTGACCGCAGGTGAAATGTGTTTTGATTAAGTGGAGCTCTGTTACTACACGACTCACATTCTCTCTTCTACTGCTCTGTCTGCAGAGAATTATGAGTGTGTTTCAAAAGTTTACTCTTCATATTTCTGTATTGTTTAGTGAATGTTTTGTGCAAACTAGGTTTTGTAACACTCAATTCATGGTTTTACTAAAAGTCAAATGTATTCATTTCACACATGTTGAAGAGTACAAAGTTTATGATTTAAGCTGTGTAAAGTTTCTCATTCAGTCTATTTTATATACCTTCTCCAATTTATTCCTCTTTGTTTAAAAAGTATTGTATGATTACACACTAAAAAGTCCTTATGGGTTATTTTTGACCCAAATCCTGGGTTAAAAAGGGACCAACATCGGTACATCGGCCTCTAATCTATAACATCTATGAAGCATCGGCCAGGCATTGGCTGATATCTTCAGTCAGAGCTCTATTTCCAGCTCGGCGCACGACTGAAGGCAGATGCCGCGCTTCTCTGGTCACGTGATCATTCATCTCTTTCAACCCACAGAGGAAAGACGACTACGACGACATCTGTGTTTTCAGGTAAGTTTGCGCAACAGATGGTTGTTCTACCAGTGTCCCATTTGTTACAGACCAATAAACGGTGTATTGGAGCCGACCTGTTGATTCCAGAACGAGTCTTCTTATGTGCAGAATTGGATCTGCTACACTTGGTTCCATCAACTTTAATTGTAAACCATGACTCCCCAATGTCTTTAACAATGTGCTCTGTCACGATTGTACTCATCAGTTCAATTAAATCATTTTGAACATCGTGTGATGTGGACGTCGCATTTTTCGGAATTGTACTGAAGGCCTTTGCTAGATCCTTGTTTTTCCTGAGCGTGTAATCAAAAAGAGACAGGAACAGTCCACTGCCCGCGTGACTTCTGTCATCAACTGAATCAGTGGTACCCCTCAATGGCAGTTCGTTTGAGACAAGGAATTCAATAATGTCTACAATTGCAGACACATATAGGCGGTTCCGAGAAAGCTGATCAGAATTGACAAGTGTTGAAATCTCTTTTCCTGTGGAACACCGCAATTGCTGCTCTTTCCAAGTAGCCATGCATGACAGCTGCTCTTTACAGTTAGCATGTCTGTAAAATCCTTTGGCTTTATCGGTCGCGTGCTTCCAATTACTAAAACCAGTGCTTGTAAACACAGAGTCATTCCCGACAAATTTACGACAAGGAAAACAAAATGCCGAATCTCCTTGCTGCGAATATTCTAGCCATTCCCTATCATTGTACCAATTTTGCGAAAATGACCGCTGACAGTCATTTTTATGTTGCTGTTTCTTTGGAAACTGTTTTAAACGAACCTGGACTGGCTTGTCTTCACCGAGATCCTCTGGTGCACTGGACAGTGACGGTGAGTAACTGCCACCAGTGGCGTAAGCGGGCCTGCATTGTCAGGTGAAGCAGAACTTGAAGAGCAGCAGGTGTTTTGGTAGGCTCTGTCTTTTTAATCCACTTTCGAATATCCATTGTGAAACAAGAGTAATGATCATCCGTAGTAGCTTCGAAAATGTAATTAATTGTGTATGTTCTGGTGCGCGAGAAATGTAATGTGACGTTAGAGTGGGGGTGGGGAAGCGTGCTAATCAAACGACAGGACCAATCAAAATTCGACTTTGCCTAACAGACTTTTCTTTACTATTTAAGATTAATATTGACTCTAGGAACTGGAAGAAAGGGCAATTGGCAAATGTAATTTTTTTAAATAAAAAATATTTTATTTATCATTAAAATTAACATTCATGGTGATCTGAGGGGGCGGGAGAGTCCGGGTGAGGGGGCGTCGCCCGCACACGCCCCCCCCCGTGGCGCCGGCCCTGTGTGCAGAGAGGTTTTGCTGGCAATCTGCCAATGGGCAACTGGAAGTGAGCTAGGACTTATTTATTAAAAATAAAGAGTACTGAACTGAATGACGATGACGTCACGTGCAGGAAGCGCGAAAATGAGCTGAAACGCGTTTTGGTCTTTCATGGTAAACAAATGACCGCAATTTAATTTCATGTTAAATTATTTAATACCAATTACATCGAGGGAAAAATATTCTGTGATTTCAGGAGTGAAAAAAAATAATAATTAAATAATCCGTTAATTACAGTTTTGTTTATGAAGCTGTTCATTTCTTCATTGTGAAACATTGTTCTTGTGCACTGAATACAAAATAGCAAAATAAATTGCAATTGCAATATTCGTTAAAAAAAAATCGCAATGTGATTATTTTGTCCACATTGGACAGCCCTAATAGTTACACATCAGTAAACTTAAAGTCTCAGAGAAAAAGTTTTTTTAGAAGTTACAAACTTCTTACTCACAAAAAACACAACGGTTACACCTTTTCAAATTCTTTTCTGGTGGTGCACACATCCTATTGTATAAATCACAAACATTTAAGCCGCGGATACGCTGGACTTTGAACGTGCAAAATTTCTTCGGACACTGTAACAGTCGTGATATGACGTCATGATCTGCCGCGAACATTTAACATTGTATATTTTCATACTTTGAATATACTATCTACTTTACTAAAATAACAATTTCTTTGAATTCAGCTGAGAGATCACACCTTCATGTATCAATGATCTACTCTTTACACACATTCGTGTGATTCGTGTGAAGTCAGAGTTCACCAAACCAAACTGTTTTCATGAGCTTTCGTTTCCGGTCTCCTGCATTTGTGTGCTTATGAATGAAGTGAAAAGCGTTTATTCTGCAGTCGCTGCACACCCGTATCAAAAGTGTGGAAATATTATTTGCGAGATCTGACATGTGACATCTCAGTATGTGAGATCCACTCACTCTCAGTGATAAACAGGTTCTCGTCATTATTAATCAATCAGTGATCGACGCCCAGAAATGGCATTGCACTGTAGAATTGCGGTTTTGGCGATAAATGAAAGCTAGCTAATTATTATACATATTACTATTTTACAATCTATGTTTGAGAGGGATACAAGTCATTTTTATGGATGATAGGATTTTTTCATTACAAACTTTATTTGAGTGATCTACAAAAATGAGTCTCTTAATTTGTGGTTTGTAGAATAGGATTTGTATGTTGCTTATGTATGAATGCAACTGTGTTTGTGAGAGAAAAGAAAGTTTGCAACTCTATTCTCAGTGACTTTACTGAAATATTCTCTACAAATACAAATTCCACTGTCACAGGTGCTCAGTTTTGCTACAATAATACTATATTATACAGCACATACAGTCGATGTTCTGATTCATTTTTTTCCAATCACATTTTACCAATGCAAAACCACGGTTTGAAATCACGTCCGGTGCCGATGGCTTTGGTCTATAATTGTCACTCTGATCTCCATCTCTTCTTCAGTCACAGTGATTTCTGTCGCTGCAGTCGCTGTTCTCTGGCTGATCTGCAGAAAAAGAGCTGGTGAGTTTTCACATTTACTCCTCTTTAACAATTAAAAACGATCTCACTGAAATGAGGAGCAATCAAACACATGTTCAGATTGTGTGCATCATAGAAACATGTGGATTATATGAAATCAGCTGTAAATTCGATCTCAAAGAACATTCAAACCAAACAATCAGTTTTAATGGTGCGACAACATCTTATTGTAAGCGTTCTGTGTTTTATCATAAATATTCACACGAGGCATTTGTTTTCAGGTAATAAACGAGGGACTGTCGACTCTGCGGTGAGTTCAGATCTGATTACCGTCTTTAAAGCTCAAGAAAGTCATTCGTGTAGTTTTAACTTTTTGTTGTCTGAAGGTCAAAGATGAAAATGAACATAAAGGGACGTATGAGGCGATCAACACGTCCATTCCTCCTGCTGCAAGAGCCAATGTGAGTTAAACTAAATCATCAAACATTACGTCTGTAATAGTTCCTATCCGGATCAGATTGATCCAATCCGATGTTGCTTTAAAAATGTTGCTTTTGCTGGATTACGTGATCACGGATCGAAAAAAAAGGATTACTAAATCCGGATCAATTTTATCCGGATTAAACCTTTTGAAAAACCGGGCCCTGATCTCTGTTTCTCTCCTGCTGTTATATTAAAGATTATTCTATATTGATACTTCCTTTGTCTTCCCTGGACTACACCCGTAACACTCCCATGTACCGTAGATGGAGAGGTATGGAGACTGCATTACTGTAATCTATTTAACAGAGTTCAAGATGATCTGTATAAGATGGGCGATATTGAGGGTAACGATTACGTCACATGTACAAAGCAAACTATCTGACAAAAAAGCGAGTGGCCTAGATCATATCTCTGCTGAATATGGAAGAGGTTTGCAGCACTTTTAGCTGTTTTACTGGTTTTATGATTCAATGGTTTGTGCCAGTTATTAAGGATAAAGCTGGAACGGTGGGTAGTTTAGATAATTATATATCATTATAGAATATATATATATAGATAATTATGGGTGGGGATGGGTAGTCGTGGCCTAATGGTGAGGGAGTCAGGCTTGTAACCTGAAGGTTGCTGGTTCGATTCCCATGCCGGCAGGAATTGAAGGTGGGGATTGTGTGTGGTGTCGTGGTGTCATGACGTGTTGTCAAGTACTCGAAATTGGTGCTCTGCATTTAACCCATCCCAAGTACGCACACACACACACACACGTCATGGTATCGAAGGTGGAGAGAGTGTTGTTTATTCACAATCCCCACCTTCAATTCCTGCCGGCGTGGGAATCGAACCGGCAACCCTCACGTTACAAGCCCAACTCCCTCACCATTAGGCCACGACTACCCCATTCCCTATTGTGAATGAACATCACTCTCTCCACCTTCAATACCAGGACTAAAGTGCCCTTGAGCAAGACACCTAACCCCTAAATGCCTCATTTGGAAGTCGCTTTGGATAAATGCGTCTGCTAAATGATTAAAATGTAATTATAGGCTCTTGCCAGTTTTCTTTTTAAAGTTTTAGAAAATAACTTGCTGAATGGAATAAATGTGTTTATTAACTCTGCAGATAACCAGTTTGGTTTTAAAAGCCAAACACGGCACTGATCTGAGCATTTATGCCCTAAAAGAAATCGTAAACAAGTATAGAGATAAAAAATAGTCCGTTTTATTGATGCATCCAAAGCTTTTGATCGAGTTAACCCTTGTGTTATGTTCCGGGTCAATTTGACCCACTTAGATTTAGACTTTCAAGTTGTTGGAAATACTGTTTTTTTTCTTGATATTTTGTGACTTTTTCTCATTTATCATCATGCAAAGTTTCAACATGCTGGTGTTTTTTGACATATACAAACAAAATCACTGTAACGTTCGTGATGTTCGCCGGGTCAATTTGACCCGCATATTTTAACGCTCTAAAGTAACTGTACTGACCCAAAATAATAACCTTTCTTGGTTATATTTTGTTATTTTATTTTTTTACTACCTTATGAAGCTAAAAAATGAGGTTTTCCACACTTATTTCAATACAGAAACATGTTTTAACAGCAGCATGTGTGTGAAGTTCTGATCCAGAAAACACACACTTGCTCATCATGTCAGAAGAAACTTCTTGACTTTATCAAATGAGTTTACAAAACAGCCAACTTAGGAAAAGCACATATTTTCATTATTCAGCTGCATTTAATTGTTCAATTATGATGTTCTAAGAACAAAAAAAAGTTAAAAAAATTTATTTATAGTATTTAAAAATCCACTGTTTATTTTCAAATTTTGTCAAAACAAAACAGTTTTAAAAAATGGTTAAAAACATTTTCATTAAATCATATCTTCAGGTATGTATTTTTTGGAATATTTGACAAATGTTGATATTAAAAGTTTACAGTTTGTCCCTAAATCTTTGTTGTTTTTGAGGAATTGTATTGAATCCAATTAGGGTCAATTTGACCCGCTCCATAACGAGTGGACACAGAAATCCAACAGCGCATGAGGGTTAAAGATAAAAAGTCATTTCGTTACATGAGACAATGAAGGGTGTCTGAATACATTGTGAGAATATTGTACTATTGATATGCCCACCAGATGTTCAGCACATGAAGATGAACTGCATCTCTTACAGTGATTTCAGACTGTGGTGATGTGGTTTCTCCACTGTGTGGATCTTCATGAGTATCTTCAGGAGACTTTTATTAGAGTAACTCTTCCCACACTGATCACACGTGTGCGGCTTCTCTCAGTGTGGATCCTCATGTGACGCTCAAGACTTTGGTTGTGAAACTCTTTCCACACTGAGTGCAGGTGAAAGATTTCTTGGCTTTTCTTTAAAAATGTCTTTGAGGGACTCAAAGGTTTTTCTCCAGGTTTGTCATGATGTTTCTCCTCCACTTCACTCAGTTCTTCACTCTCCTCCATCAGCTCTGAAATGAGAGAAAAAAGGTTTAATTTCATTTTCAGTACATCAAAACAATTAAAAGAGAGCAATATGGAGTGAACGGACATAAAAGTGAGCCTAGAAGTAATAAAAACGGCTGTAAAATATGACAATAATTTTTATGAATAAATTAATAATGCATCCCTGACTCTTTCCATGATCCACTGATCTCATTACAGATAAATCCCATGTTTCTGTAGTGAGAACTATGAAATATATTTGCTCAAAGACACAATTATCTAATGTGACATTAACATTAACAAACTTTTAGATTTATATTGTAGGGGATTTTACAGTTAAAGACCCAAAAGACCAGATATGATAAATGAAGACCCGGAGTCAGAGTTTAAAAAAATAATTTGAAGAAAATTTTAATAAAGAATAGTTTGCAGTTTCATCAGCAGAAGCAGCTTCAAGTCTCACAAGGAGTTCGTAGGCCGCTCTCTCTCTCTCTCTCTCTGTCTCTCCTTTCTCCTCACTCTCTCCCGTACATTCACATTTCCACAACAATTATACTCTAACAGAGTCTACTAACTACGTCATTACTAAGACACTGATTGGTTAAGAACACTAGACAAAACTGGTAATTTTCCACACATGGACAGATAGTCAGAAGCATATCTTCTTCCATTATGATGCTGACGATCGGACCCTGAACTTAGGCACAGAATGTCCTTCTAGGTCAGGCCTATAGGCGCCATCAGGTCTCCAGTCCAGATGACAACAGTCCACCAGTACCCATAACAGACCTGTACAGAACACTTAGTGCACATACAGAGATACACATGATTCACAGTTTCTTCAAGGCTAGAGTTGGTCTGAGCTCTGCTCTGAACAGGAAACTTTTCCAAAACATACTGATAAGTTGTACTTTTCTCTCAGTCAGAGGTACACACAATATACATCAGTATTTTCTAGTGTTTGAAAATGAAAAGGAAATTAAAGGCTTTAACGTAAGTTAAAGTTACTCATTCTAAATACTTCAACATTTAGAAAGATAATTTCATGATAAATCACTCAAAATATATATATATTGAAGCGGCAGTGGATTCCAGAATCCACCCCTTCAGTCCCCCCTTAAAGGCCAATGTGGAGTCCTAAACTACACATCTGGTCTTACCAATAGAAGCCGCTTCAAAATTTTACATTTATGACCCATGCTCCCCTGGCAGGTTATAATTTTGATAAAATAGACAATATGTTTTCCCTTTAACGACTTGCTAGAACAGAATATTCTACAGAGCACATAGTGCATTATTGACATTCAGATCTTACACATAGTTGTCTTTACATCAATCTTGGCAAATATGGTTTATCATCAAATTCATTGATTACAAAACAAGTACATATTTATTCTCTGGAAGCCGGGCTAAACGAGTAAGCACTGTTACTGCATTCCTGGCATGGGCCAGACCCTCAGTCACCCCTCAGATCCTAAATACAGACATTGCCTGTAAGCATAAATACCAGGATATATTCACTGGTTTTTAGAAAAATATGATTTCCAATTCATTACATAATACAAGAAGATGGATTCTAAATCCACTCCTTTCCCTTTCTTAAGATTAAAAACAAAATTGTTGTTTAACTCAAAATAAACAATGAAAAATAAGTAACACCCATGATCATTCTTCTACTTACTTCAACTCTCTAAAAATCACTTTCATCTTACAGTCTACAGACATACAATGTACCATCTTAATTCCAGAACATCTTTTCAATGTCCTTTTTCTGAATCCTCTATAAATGGAAATAACAGAAAAAGAATTCACATCATAAATTCTTTCATTATCTTCCCTAAACCTTAATAAACCTTTTCGTTAAGCTTTCTTTTCACTCCAGATCCATTTACAGTCATTATCACTTCCTTCTTCAACCCTTGTTGCATAAAATGTAGTTCTCTAGACATCTAATGTCATGCATCCATTTAATGAATGAAAAATAAAACTTAAAAGTTATATTCCCTCCTTTATTTGCCCACCGGCCTTCCATAAATGAGGGTGCTCTCTGGATAGTGTTTGATAGTGACTGAGCCAATGTGTCACTTTGTCTCTGCCGTCAAATCTTATAACATATACGTTTATCATTCTGATCACAAATAACTGACAGTATTTAATTTAGACCCTCAGTTAAATTTAGACAAGGGTTTTTAACCCATGGACGGCAATCTTAAATTCCACATTACCTTTTACATAAATACTCTTAAACATACTAATCCAGAGTGATTATACTAATTCAAATCAACAACATAAATGACAAAAGTCATAATTTACCATTATCAGACAGAGCTGGATAACCAATCCACTTAATGCTCGTCCTGTATGTTCTGTATCGTCTTTTCATCAGATTCGATCAGAAGTATCGGCTTCTGTACAATTATTGTTGTTTCACTGAACCCACTGTAATGACAAAAACACTCATTCCAGAGGTTAATGACATATACACACAATAGTTCCCCAAAATGAATACATACAAACATACAAACAGTCAACATCACACACACACTTGTTCACATGTATGTGAACCGCTCATTTTCTAGGTCTAGAAACATATTTAAACTTCACACTTTTCACGTAAATTATACTTAGTGTTATATAATCTGTAATCCAGTCTCAAAGCATAACTCTTCACTATAATTTATTTTATTTAGAAAATCAGCAGAGTTCTTACAG
Organism: Zacco platypus; assembly: GCA_038088235.1. Taxonomy (NCBI): domain Eukaryota; kingdom Metazoa; phylum Chordata; class Actinopteri; order Cypriniformes; family Xenocyprididae; genus Zacco; species Zacco platypus. The sequence continues at coordinate 1,305,621 of CM076083.1, forward strand.
TTCTAACATCATTACTTTGTTTTGTTTAAACTTTAGCAGGCCGATAACAGACACAGCACCATCCTTGCCTCACCCCAGCAGTCTCTCTCTCTCTCTCCTACTTTCAAATAATCTTTTCAACAGCCTCAAGACTGTAACTTAGACAGAATTAAATATTTAATTCATTACTGCATATAAAACTGTTAATCATTAACCAATGTTATAATACATGTTTATTTTTCAGATAAAAAAAAGAAACCATTACCACAATCCTTATATGTTATCCTAGGAGCCTTTTTAAGGTTATCTTTAGTTTAAATGCTCACTTTACTTAACTTCCTCTTGAATCTGCAAACGCGGTCTTCATCTTTAGCCACCACCATGTCTTTGCATTCCTATGTCATGTCTAATGACCTGCTAGAGTAAAACTATGATGCAGACGTATTATTTCAAAATCAACACAGTCTCACAGATTCAGGGATTCACAGGAATACTGAATCCAAAACTTATACAGTTTTTGCCAATAGGGCAACCAACATCATGTTAATAAATTTTGCCCTGATCTCCCCAGAAACTACGGACAGTCACCTCATGGTCTCAGTCGGCTCTTGAAAGCTCATTCCCATCAGCTCTTTATCAATAATCTCCTCTTCCTCAGGGTGTTGTCCCCTGGCATAGTTGCATCAAGTTGTGGACACTTGTCACAATGAAAAACAAGCCGTCCTAGGAATGCGGTTCCTGGTGAGTGGTATGGAGGAACATTTTTGGGTCAGACTTCTGTACTTCTCACAGATCCCCCCTTAATGATGCTGCTGGCCTCACAGACATCCGCTCCACTCTCACACCCATCTCACATAAACACCTCCCTTCAGGGGAGATGCCCAGTGGAGCGGTAACCCCCGGCCTTAGGTTGTCCCCTGTCTGGCCAAAGAGGATCTTACCCGTCATTGAGAAATCACCTCATGCACACTGGTAACCGCTCTTTCCCATTGCAGAATCTTTGACAGTCTTCTTCAACAGAATCAGGTGTTTTGGTGAGCTTAAGGAAGACGCATTCAAGAGCCAGCAGAGCCATTGGACTGCCTAATAGTGTTACAACAGGGAAACAGGTTCATTACAGCAGTATTTAATCACTAAAAGTCATTAGACATCTTTAAAGCAGGAACATCAAAGCTGAGATTATACATCTTTAACTGGAACCATCCGCCCTGTGCATGGTGGTGACTAGGATGAGACAAAAAAGTTACTGGTCATAAAATAAATTTGTCAAAATAGTCACTTCTATCATTCCAGGTCTGTATTTAAAGACCTCTTTAAAGACATTTCATTTTACTTTGTCACATTTAACAACAAATTGCCCTCTTCATGGCACTTATTTCTTTAACATCTTTGTCAATGATTTTCAACTGGCACCCTGTGCTTTTTACTATAAATAGCTTATCACTTATAACACCGGCTCAGATAACAGCAATTAGCTGAGTTTGAATAAGACGGAGAGAGAGATTCTGTGGCATTCAGGACTGGTACACTGCATTTTCATAAACTTTTAACATCAGACTTTTGTTTGATATCTTGTGACTCTGACCCAGCTTAAGACTTTGCCAGAATTGACATGCATTTTTGAATTAAACATCATTTTTATATTTATTTTTACCCACATATTAGGGAATTTAGAAATTACAAATTTCCCATCAGGTTCAGTCTTTTTGCAAATTCATGAATAAGCACAAACAGCTAAACATTTAAACTTTTCTAGTTCTTTTGTTTGAAGGCAGTCAAGTTATTTAACTTGCCAATCAGAATTAAAACCTAGGCTGACTATTCTCTTAATAAGTTCTGTTCAAATTTCTTTGAAGTGAGCGCATCAGAGCAGAGCTGCTTACAGCATTTGCTCTCTTCTGTCTCATTAGCTGTTTCAGGACTGATCAAGTTACTGATCAAGTTACTAAATTTGTCAGCCATATCTTAGTCACGGTTAATACTCACCTGAGAGAGATGGAGACGGCAACCTTTGAAAAACACAGCTTTGGCTTCTGCTTGATGAAACTGCAAAGTATACTACAAGACACTGGTCACATATACTGGTACAATCCAATCAGGGTCACAAAATTTCTTATTAAAAATCGGAATCGTTCCAGATGCATCCCTGGCAAACAAACAACCCTATTATCTTTTATATTTTGTATCTAATTAAAACTGTTGTCCCTACCTATCTGAATCTCTAAGTTCGGGGTACCCCTATCTGGAGTGGCAGCAATGAAGCGTCAGGTTTACGATTTTACACATCAAGTGCCTATTCACTCTGGTTGGGGGTGCGTCAATACACCAAATGCACAATCAATGTACCACAAACAAGTGTCCCAATCAGAGCGTGTTCACCGGGGCACTTTTTTTTTTTTACTCTGGTGGGGGTGTCCATACACCAAATGCACAATCAATGTACCACAAACAAGTGTCCCAATCAGAGCGTGTTCACCGGGGCACACATGTAGTGTCTTTTTTTTTTTTTACTCTGGTGGGGGTGTCCATACACCAAATGCACAATCAATGTGCCACAAACAAGTGTCCCATCCAGAGTACTCCCCGGAGCGCCCGCCTTTCACAGCGTATCAAGCGAAAAAGAACTGGAACCTCAGCTTCCTGTCCTCAACATCAACCCTGGTCAACATCGACCTCTGGAAGATGAATGGGCCCTCACGTCTGAGGGAACCCTATCGCTCCCCTTTCTCTCCACCACTTCCACTCCAGACAGTCCTAGCAAAAATAATAAAACAACTTCCTACCTTGTTTGTTGTTTAGCCAGGAATGTCACCAAAGAATGATTGCCCGCATTCTCCACCATTAACTGTAGGGGATTTTACAGTTAAAGACCCAAAAGACCAGATATGATAAATGAAGACCCGGAGTCAGAGTTTAAAAAAATAATTTGAAGAAAATTTTAATAAAGAATAGTTTGCAGTTTCATCAGCAGAAGCAGCTTCAAGTCTCTCAAGGAGTTCGTAGGCCGCTCTCTCTCTCTCTCTCTCTCTCTCTCCTTTCTCCTCACTCTCTCCCGTACATTCACATTTCCACAACAATTATACTCTAACAGAGTCTACTAACTACGTCATTACTAAGATACTGATTGGTTAAGAACACTAGACAAAACTGGTAATTTTCCACACATGGACAGATAGTCAGAAGCATATCTTCTTCCATTATGATGCTGACGATCGGACCCTGAACTTAGGCACAGAATGTCCTTCTAGGTCAGGCCTATAGGCGCCATCAGGTCTCCAGTCCAGATGACAACAGTCCACCAGTACCCATAACAGACCTGCACAGAACACTTAGCCCACATACAAAGATACACATGATTCACAGTTTCTTCAAGGCTAGAGTTGGTCTGAGCTCTGCTCTGAACAGGAAACTTTTCCAAAACATACTGATAAGTTGTACTTTTCTCTCAGTCAGAGGTACAGACAATATACATCAGTATTTTCTAGTGTTTGAAAATGAAAAGGAAATTAAAGGCTTTAACGTAAGTTAAAGTTACTCATTCTAAATACTTCAACATTTAGAAAGATAATTTCATGATAAATCACTCAAAATATATATATATTGAAGCGGCAGTGGATTCCAGAATCCACCCCTTCAATATTTATTGACCTAAAACATTTTTATTACTATTAATTAAAATTTAATGAATTTCACGGCGAGAAAGAACACACATTTGTGGAGGAGATTGTATATTTTTACATTTTTGAATGATTAGTATTTGTTATTTATGTTTGTAAAAAAGACGCCACTGACATCGTATCACGGCCGTTGATCACATTCATCAACTCTGTTACCAAAGTTATTGTAAGAAGAATAATCTCTATAACTATGAATAATTTATGAGAAATCAAACTTTCACAAACGGTGTATCAGCTTTTGCTTAAGCTATGCTGAAAACCCTGTCAGACATGCTGAGTTCATTTATATTTATTGTATATTGATATTTTTTATGGAAATGTTGTTGCAAAAAATGTGAATCAGATGCAAAATACATTTCAATTAAAATCTAAAATATTTACTTTGACAATATATATATATATGACAGATGACAATTTTAAAGAAAACAAAATTTAAAATGTCTCAAATGTACCTTATTATAGACTGAATGTAAAGTATTTAGCAGTTTCTGTTACACTATATTTTAACAAGTAACTTACAAATCTGATCAATTGCACAAATGAATTGCGCTTCGTACAGTCAAAATAACTCGATATAAAACAACACATTTCAGCAGTTCCCTAACAAGTTCATTGCAGGATATATCCATTATTTTAGTGTTTTCATATGTTTTGAACACTTTCAATTCTCCGACTGCTCAGCATGTGTCGTCATCTCTGTTGTGGGCGGGGCTTATCTCGCACGGTAATTGCGTCACTCGGCCGACAGATGGCGCTGTCCACATTCATGCAGTAATTGATCATTTTGACCGTTACAGCTGGATCGTGAACAAGCAGCGGAGATCAATATCTGAGGAAAATCAGCTTCAACAAAAGTGTTCAGAGGTAAAATAACTAGCCTAACGTCATTTATACACTTTATTTAACAGCCATTGACGGTATAAATGAGTTATTGTTACATAAATGCTTATATATATTTAGTTTAAACGTCGTGCTAGGAAATAAAGATGTCCCAAAAAAGACTTTACATCAGTTAAACAAACACGAGTGAGTATGTTGGAAATAAAACTGCTGTGTTTGTCTCATTATTTCTCGTGAAATCTCATTCTGTTCCCGCATGTCAACAGTTTACAAGATTAATGGTTTAAAACTCCCGAATTTATTTTAGCATCTACTATATAACGAATGTATGTGTAATAACATTTATACATTATACATATATATATATATATCAGCAAATGTATGTATAAAGGATGAATATTCGTCTAAATACTACATTCTTCTTCACTTTTTAACCAAAGGCACCAGATTGTCTTTCAGTAGAGCAGTTTATAGTGTTTTCTCATGACTCAAATGATCAGTTTCTACCAGCAAACACTCAGAATAAAGTGAGATGATCTGCTGATGGTCTGAATGTCTTGTTGAATGAGTGTTGATAGTCTGAGGATCATCAATATTAACAGCTGCTGAAAACACTCTTTATTTCATGTCAATAGTTCCTGTTTTCACCTCATTTATTATGCTGATGTCTTCAGATCTGCTGGAGATTCACACTCAAACATAAAAGCTGGAATATTCCCATCAGACGAGCTTCAGAGCATCAGGAAGATCCAGAACCTGCAGAATGAAAGACAGTGAAGAACAAAGAGGTTGGTGTTTATTCTTCATTCATTCATGATGCTGAACAACATTCATGTTAGAAACACTCAAGCACTTCTGCGCATTTAGATACAAGTATTTGATGCACTGCCGATTTTGCAGGTTTGCCCACTTACAAAGCGTGTAGAAGTCTGTCATTTGTATCACAGGTACTCTTCAGCTGTGAGTGACGGAATCTAAAACAAAAATCCAGAACATCACATTGTATGATTTTTAAATAATTAATTTGCATTTTTTTTTGCTTGACATCAGTATTTGATGCATCAGAAAAGCAGAACTTTATATTTGGTACAGAAACCTTTGTTTGCAATTACAGAGATCACACGTTTCCTGTAGTTCTTGACCAGGTTTGCACACACTGCTGGATTTTGGCCCACTCCTCCATTCAGACCTTCTCCAGATCCTTCAGGTTTCGGGGCTGTCGCCGGGCAATACGGACTTTCAGCTCCCTCCAAAGATTTTCTATTGGGTTCAGGTCTGGAGACGGGCTAGGCCACTCCAGGACCTTGAGATGCTTCTTACGGAGCCACGACCCATCTTCAACGCTCTTACTGAGGGAAGGAGGTTGACGGCCAAGATCTCACTAGATACACCGCCCCATCCATCCTCCCCTCAATACGGTGCAGTCGTCCTGTCCCCTTTGCAGAAAAGCATCCCCAAAGAATGATGTTTCCACCTCCATGCTTCACGGTTGGGATGCTATTCTTGGAGTTGTACTCATCCTTCTTCTTCCTCCAAACACGGCGAGTGGAGTTTAGCCCAAAAAGCTCTATTTTTGTCTCATCAGACCACATGACCTTCTCCCATTCCTCCTCCGGATCATCCAGATGGTCATTGTCAAACTTCAGACGGGTCTGAACATGCGCTGGCTTGAGCGGGGGGATCTTGCTGCTGGATTTTAATCCCTGATGGCGTAGTGTGTTACTAATGGTTTTCTTTGAGACTGTGGTCCCAGCTCTCTTCAGGTCATTGACCGGGTCCTGCCGTGTAGTTCTGGGCTGATCCCTCACCTTCCTCATGATCATTGATGCCCACGAGGTGAGATCTTGCATGGAGCCCCAGACCGAGGGAGATTGACCGTCATCTTGAACTTCTTCCATTTTCTAATAATTGCGCCAACAGTTGTTGTCTTCTCACCAAGCTGCTTGCCTATTGTCCTGAAGATCATCCCAGCCTTGTGCAGGTCTACAATTTTCTCCCTGATGTCCTTCCACAGCTCTCTGGTCTTGGCCATTGTGGAGACTTTGGAGTCAGTTTGATTGAGTGTGTAGACAGGTGTCTTTTATACAGGTAACCAGTTCAAACAGGTGCAGTTAATACAGGTAATGAGTGGAGAACATGAGCGCTTCTTAAAGAAAAACTCACAGGTCTGTGAGAGCCGGAATTCTTACTGGTTGGTAGGTGATCAAATACTGATGTCATGCAATAAAATGCAAATGAATGTTTTAGACTCCGTCACTCACAGTTGAAGAGTGATAAAAATGACAGACTTCTACATGCTTTGTAAGTGGACAAACCTGCAAAATCAGCAGTGCATCAAATACTTGTTCTCCTCACTGTATGCAGTTAAACTATGAAATGGTACAAAAGTTTCTTATTTGTTTGTTTTCAACAAATGCTCAGCAAAAGGAGGTTTGAGAAATTTTCATATTGATTGTCGACATCAGATCAAACTAAATATTTTATTTCTTTCACATCTGGTTCAACTGGAGCAACTGATGTTCTGTATTTGTTATTGTTAAATTGGCTTCTAATTGTTCTAATACATTTTTTCATTACAAATAAAATACAAATACAAATAAAAATACATTTCAAATAAAATGAAACCACTCGCTTCTAACGCACCAGAGACCCGGGTTCAATCCCCACCAAGGGCATCTTCTCACTTGGATAAAAGCGTCTGCCAAATGAATAATTGTAAATGTCATTCTGGACTGATCTGAATATTTTATTGCAGTTGTTTATCACAGCAAGTCTCAATTTTATGACCTTTAACTTCATAAATTAAATTAAATGACTTTTTTCCTCTCATTTCAGAGCTGATGGACGAGAGCGAGGAGAGTGAAGAACTGAGTGAAGTGGAGGAGGAACATCATGACAAACCTGGAGAAAAACCTTTGAGTCGCTCAAAGACTAAAAAGACATTTTTAAAGAAAAGAAGAGCCAAGAAATCTACAACCTGCACTCAGTGTGGAAAGAGTTTATCAACAAAACAAAATCTTGAGCGTCACATGAGAGTTCATACTGGAGAGAAGCCGTTCACATGTGATCAGTGTGGGAAGAGCTTCGCACGATCATCAAAACTTAAAGAACACATGAGGATCCACACTGGAGAGAGACCGTACACATGTGATCAATGTGGGAAGAGTTTCAGTCAATCATCAGTTCTTAAGATTCACATGAGGATCCACACTGGTGAGAAGCCGTTCAAGTGTGATCAATGTGGAAAAACATTTCATGGGCCATCAGACCTGAAGAAACACCTGACCGTTCATATGAAGGAGAAGCCACATTCATGTTCTGAGTGTGGAAAGAGTTTTTCTCTGCTGTCATATTTACAACAACATCAGAAAAGTCATAGTGCTGTGAGAGAGTACATGTGCTTTGAGTGTGAGAAGAGTTTCACTAGAGAGAGTAATTTAAAAGTGCACCAGAGGATCCACACTGGAGAAAAACCTTACTACTGTTCCCACTGTGACAAGAGATTCAATCACTCATCACATCTGAAAAGACACGAGAGGATCCACACTGGAGAGAAGCCGCACACGTGTGATCAGTGAGGAAAGAGTTTCACTTATAAAAGTAACCTGAAGATACACTTGAAGATCCACAAAGTGGAGAAACCACATCACCACAGTCTGAAATCACTGTAAGCAGTTCATCTTAATGTGCTGAGAAACAAAGTCTCTTCTGTGTAAGTCAGTCACAGCCAAATCTCTCCTCTCCACCTATAGTTGGCGCTGTTGCTCTGTGGCTGCTGTTGAATTATTTCAATTCACATTTATTTGTTTAGCGCTTTTCACAATACATATCATTTCAAAACAGCTTTACAGAGAATGCATGTCCACATTACAATTCAGTCAGCTAACAATGTATTAATTTAAGGTAGAAATAATGAGCTCATTGAAGTAATTATCCAGGTTGTGGATGAGGAGCGACTCCTGATGTGATTGTGAAGCATTGTGTACAGTAGTACATACAAGAAGTGCTGTATAAATGCCTCATTCATTCATTTACATCATGGGTCTTCAACCGGGGGTCCGTCAATTAATGTTTGATCACAAATAATAAAAAAAAAAAACACATCACAAAGTCAAATGTAAATAAAATATATTTGATTTTACAAATAGTATTACATTAGCAGCTTTAATAAAATCCTTGCAGTCACGTGATCTCATGATACCGTCGAGCGCTATCATCTGAAAACGCTACTAATAATTTATATACAATTTAGCTCGCCAGAACGGATCGCTTTGTAATATCTTCAGCTTAAAGTTCAGGTAAATGTATAATCGTCCACCTGACAGTAATGTGAAGTTCTGTTTAAACAACCGGCCGGGACACACCAACCCGACGTCCAAGAGGGAAAAATATGTGCTTGAACACACCGAAAGAACTTCACTTCGTGCGTATAAAGGAGATAACCGTCTATTTAAGCAGATATATTTGTCTATATTCTAAAGGGAAAGCGAAACCAAGACTGCAGCTCTTGCTGACCGTTTAATATCAGTCATGCTGATATTACGTTCTTTATTCCACTCCGCTCATGTTTTTAAGTAAATATTCGTGCATTCGAGTGCTCGGGTCAGATGACGTGAAATTAGAACAACCTTCATGAATTATTTGCTTGCTTTCATAACTTTTGCTTTATATTCTCGTGAACTGACTCGTTTGCTATACTGAACAGCCAATCAGAGTTCTCTCTCTCTCACCGACGGCCCGACGCTGATTCAACATGTCGAAAAACACCCGACGAGGACCAGCCGAAACTCAGTCGGCCGACGAACAAAAACTGCCCGACGGCTGACCGTCGGCTTGGTGTTTCTCGGGCTTTAAGTTGAAGTTCAGAGAAATGTATAATTGTCCACCTGACCATAAAATTTAAATGTATGAAACTGCAAATCTATTAAAATAATTGTGATTAAGACAACTGTGAACTTAATAAATTGCAACAGTTTGGTATGATGCATGAATCTCTTTAACAGTGAAAATATAGACAATGTACAACAACATAGTTCTAATCTATATTGTCTCAAAATAATATTACTATCGTAATATGATTGATATCTATTAGCATCAGAGGCTGTTTGACACATTTGGTCCGTGTCTCTCTCATCTAAGGGGTCCTTGCCCTGAAAAACGTTGAAGACCCCTGATTTACATGACGAGCGACAAGACATGAGCCGTTTCTCAATGTACGTTCTTCTCTGTGTTTGTGTTCTCGTGGAGTTGCTGCTCAAGAACTGTTCCAATTCAAAGTTCACATGTAACACTTTTATCACTGCGGTCAAGCCAGCCGCCACACGGAAATCTAGTCGGCCGTATAATCCGCGCACAGGGCTGGGTCGGTTACTTTTAAAATGTATTTCACTACAGATTACAAAATACATGCTTTAAAAAGTCATTTGTAACGTATTTCGTTACATTACTCAAGTTTAGTAACTTAATCTAAATACTTTAGAATACTTTGGAATACTAATAAGTGTGAAACAAACACAAAAAAGGTAATTGTGAGTTTTTATCTCACAATTCTGACTTTTTCCCTCAGAATTGTGTGATATAAAGTTGCAATTGTGAGTTATAAAGTCAGAATTATGAGATATAAACTTACAATATTGAGAAATGTCAAAATTATGAGATATAAACTCACAATATTGAGAAAAGTCAGAATTATGAGATATAAACTCGCAATATTGAGAAAAGTCAAAATTATGAGATATAAACTCACAATATTGAGAAAAGTCAGAATTATGAGATATAAACTCGCAATATTGAGAAAAGTCAGAATTATGAGATATAAACTGGCAATATTGAGAAAAGTCATAATTATGAGATATAAACTGACAATATTGAGAAAAGTCATAATTATGAGATATAAACTGGCAATATTGAGAAAAGTCATAATTATGAGATATAAACTCACAACATTGAGAAAAGTCAGAATTATGAGATATAAACTCGCAATATTGAGAAAAGTCATAATTATGAGATATAAACTGGCAATATTGAGAAAAGTCATAATTATGAGATATAAACTCACAACATTGAGAAAAGTCATAATTATGAGATATAAACTGACAATATTGAGAAAAGTCATAATTATGAGATATAAACTCACAATATTGAGAAAAGTCAGAATTATGAGATATAAACTGACAATATTGAGAAAAGTCAGAATTATGAGACATAAACTCGCAATATTGAGAAAAGTCAGAATTATGAGATATAAACTCGCAATATTGAGAAAAGTCATAATTATGAGATATAAACTGACAATATTGAGAAAAGTCATAATTATGAGATATAAACTCACAATATTGAGAAAAGTCAGAATTATGAGATATAAACTGACAATATTGAGAAAAGTCAGAATTATGAGACATAAACTCGCAATATTGAGAAAAGTCAGAATTATGAGATATAAACTCACAACATTGAGAAAAGTCAGAATTATGAGATATAAACTGACAATATTGAGAAAAGTCATAATTATGAGATATAAACTCGCAATATTGAGAAAAGTCAGAATTATGAGATATAAACTGACAATATTGAGAAAAGTCAGAATTATGAGATATAAACTGACAATATTGAGAAAAGTCATAATTATGAGATATAAACTCGCAATATTGAGAAAAGTCAGAATTATGAGATATAAACTGACAATATTGAGAAAAGTCAGAATTATGAGATATAAACTCGCAATATTGAGAAAAGTCAGAATTATGAGATATAAACTGACAATATTGAGAAAAGTCAGAATTATGAGATATAAACTGACAATATTGAGAAAAGTCATAATTATGAGATATAAACTGACAATATTGAGAAAAGTCATTATTATGAGATATAAACTCGCAATATTGAGAAAAGTCAGAATTATGAGATATAAACTGACAATATTGAGAAAAGTCAGAATTATGAGATATAAACTCACAAACTAAACTAAACAATTGCAAGAAAAAAAGTTTCGCAAGTATTGCAAATTTCCTAATTCTGACTTTATAACTTGAAATTGTGAGTTTAAATCTCGCAATTCTGAGAAAAAGAAGTCAGAATTGTGAAATGCAAACAAATTGTGAGAAAAAGTTGCAGTGACGAGTGAATTATAAAATGACTCACAAAACATGAAAACAGTCGTGGATCATCAGGTCATGACAGGACAGTTCAGTTTTAAGTTTTTTTTATAAATTCAGTCATTTTGTCTTGTTCAGGACAGAACTAAATAAAAATAACAACATTTTTATGATCCTCTTAAAAGTATTAAAATGTTGATGAATCTTAACTCCTCTTTTTCAGACGGTCAGAGTCAGAGAATCACCAATCGCTGTTTAAATGACATTAAAACTCAAAGTAATCACTTTGGTAATCTAAAACACTTTTCAGATGTAACTGTAATCTGATTACCACCCATTTAAAATGAAACTGTAATGAAATACAGTGACTCAAATTTTGTATTTTAAATACGTCACTAAGTTACTTGTATTTCGTTACTCCTCAACCCTGTCCGCGTCTACACTAGCTATTACGGTAAGACCGTCAGAGAACTGATCTGAAGCGGATTTCACATTCATTTATCTTTGGTCTGTGTGAATAAATTAAAGTAACAAGAGAGCTAAATAAATCAATTTCACCTGATAATGATAGTACACGTCACAGCCTGTCACTGGAGGATATTTTGAATGCCAAAATAAAAGAAAAAAAAAACACCTAAATAAGTATTTAACTCTTGTGCATTGTTCAAATTCACTACTGAAAACAGCCACGATTTTAACTGCTTTAAAAATGTATCAGATAAATATTTTTTTCAAATTTTTTTGCTTAAATCTATTAATCAACCTCAGTCCTGATCAAAACTACTAAATTTAAAAAAAAAAAAAAATTCAGGATTTTAACTCTTTAAAACGTTAAAATCTGATGCTGCACAAAAACTAACAACGCATCAAAGCAAATGTTGTTTCTAATCTTTGACACGTTTTTTTCCCAAATCAGTGACATCATTTATGAATTTTGCAATTAAAGAGTTAAAATCCTGAATTTTTTTTTTTTTTAAATTTAGTAGTTTTGATCAGGACTGAGGTTGATAAATAGATTTAAGCAAAAAAATATTTATCTGATACATTTTTAAAGCAGTTAAAATCATAACAAAAGGGTGGTGAATTTGCCCACAGAGTACTGTTGAGTTTTTGAACATTTTCAAAGCGTTTTCCCAAAATATGTGTCAAAATAAGATTTGTCACCAAAAATCATTCCATTTGCTGAAACACGGAGAAAGTTATGGCCAAATTAAGACTCAAAAACTCCCCATAGTGGATGAAAACATCCCAAACAGCACATAAGGGTTTATTAAAGCCAAATTAAAGCAGATTATGAAAGTACACCTCACAGTCTGACACCGAATGCCAAAATAAAAGCCCTTCAAAAAACACTGTTTTGTCCACACATTCTGAAACTAAAAAAACGTCCTAGTTTCCACAGACTAATGCCAGCTCAGGTGGAGAGGACTCCTTCTCTCAGGGTCAACTGCATCCTTTCAGGACATTCTGATGCCGCGTTCCAAAATAAATAGACTTCAGTTAAACCTGTTCATGTGTTTTCTGTCATTGATGAAGAATACAATTAACTTCCCTTTTTTCTGTTTCAGTCTCAGCAGTGCACAAGGCAGTGGAGATGACTAATTTTGGACCAACTGATCTGTCACGATCTCAAGTTCTATCCGTGGATAACAATGCCCAGAAGAGATTTTTTGTTCTTGTGAAATCTCTCTGGCGGACATTCACTTGTGCATGTAAATGTCATTGTGAGATGCAACACTGATATATAAACACAATTAAATCTACTTAAAGTGCTTAAAGTGCAAGTTCTGTTATTGCCCGTGTCGTGTCAAGGACTGTTTGTCCGTCGACGGTCGGTTCACTGTTCTTCAATGATGGACCTGTAGTTCTGTGTGTCCATATAGGGTGCTTTCTTCTCTCTTTCTGACTTTTAATCAAAAAACATTACATATAATAAACACACATTTTTATCCTTGACCATGCCTCATGACTCAAAACTGCTCAATACAAATCAATGACGCTGATCGTGGCACTGAAGTAGATTTCTGCTCGTCTGTTCTGTGTTGGTTAATACTGTCTAAACGACACAATGTAAAGCATGACATTAATAGGCTTATGAAACATTGTTACTTGAGATTGGATCTCGATGATCGCCATTATATTTTAAGTGGTTATTATGTCTAAACCAGAGCATCCCAAACTTAAGAGGGGTAAGGCCACCCAAAAACATTACAAAAGCTCCACGACCCCGCCGTTATAGGAATATATACCGACAAATACATTTATTAACAAGTTTGTAATCATTTCATATGAATTATGATGTAAACATTCTTTACAAATATATTTAAATCCATAATACTAACCCTACATACTTTAAAAAAAAAATCTAATTTTAGAGCAATATGGATTGTGTCTTATGCTTGGGTAGTCGTGACCTAGTGGTGAGGGAGTCGGGCTTGTAATCTGAAGGTTGCTGGTTCGATTCCCACGCCGGCAGGAATTGAAGGTGGGGATTGTGAATGAACAGCACTCTCTCCACCTTCGATACCATGACTAAAGTGCTCTTGAGCAAGGCATGAAACTCCTTGTAACCTGAAGGTTGCTGGTTCGATTCCCATGCCGGCAGGAATTGAAGGTGGGGATTGTGAATGAACAGCACTCTCTCCACCTTCGATACCATGACTAAAGTGCCCTTGAGCAAGACTCGAAACTCCTTGTAACCTGAAGGTTGTTGGTTCGATTCCCACACCGGCAGGAATTGAAGGTGGGTATTGTGAATGAAGAGCACTCTCTCCACCTTCAATACCATGACTAAAGTGCCCTTGAGCAAGGCATGAAACTCCTTGTAACCTGAAGGTTGTTGGTTCGATTCCCACACCGGCAGGAATTGAAGGTGGGGATTGTGAATGAACAGCACTCTCTCCACCTTCAATACCATGACCATGACAAGTGCCCTTGAGCAAGACACCTAACTCCTAATTGCTCCCCTTGTAAGTCGCTTTGGATAAAAGTGTCCGCTAAATGATGAAAAATGTAAATATATTGATTTGGACTAGCTACGGCCCACCGGGGGGCCGCGGCCCACAGTTTGGGAAGCACTCGTCTAAACTAAAGATGTGTTTGTAAAAAAAAAATTATTAATTAATAAATATATATATTTTTTTTTTGCTGAATACACTGCATCATGTCAAAAGAGCAAATATATCATACGTTTTATACAGGCACCTGAAAAGCCTAAACATGCTAAGTCCCATATGATTAAAAGTACGCAAGTAAACCGTAAGAAAATCGTAGCTTGCACCAACTGAGGACGGAAAAGATGTCGAAGAACGTGCAAGGGTGACTGCATTTTTCATTAAATTAAATAGGTGACCGGCGATGACCATTAGCCAAATGCATGTAAAATCAACTATGTGTCACTAACATTACTTAGAAATAAACAGGTTCATAATTAATGCATGTATTACTTATAAAGTGAAGATCATGGTTTTGGTCATTTTTTCACTTTAGAATACTGATAAATAATTAGTAACTCCTTCTGAAGGACATGGTTATACATCAGTCATTACTAGCTTTGTCTTAACATTGCATTATGTGTTACACTCAAGAATTATGAACCTGATCGTTTCTTTTTAATACATAAGTAATGAATAAGTAATAATACTTCTTTAGCTAATAGTGAACTACCACATTTGACTAAGCACTATTACTTGCTCATTTGTAAATTCATTTGTTTCTTGTTAGTTAATAGTATTTACTAGAGAGTAATTAGTGTGTTAATCATTTGCTCCTGTGTAATTATGCATTAATGACGGAACAGTATTCTAAAGTGTTGCTGCAATGATGATAATGTTACACATAAAGACGGCTTCTGGGGACAAGTGTGCATTGCACTTGCCATTGCAAACACTAAAAACAATCGCTACAGACTGCAAATTGTATTTCATGAGGTGAGCATTACTGTTTTTCATTGCCTGTCTTTCAAAATATGATCCCTGACAACAAACTATAAAAATTTACACACACACACACACACTTATATGGGGACCAACTTTATGGTCATCACCTGTGACCTCTGACCACCCTTTCTAAAGATTCTAGAGGAAAAAAAATCAGGAATACTCACCATAGCCTTGTTGACTTCTACACGCCTTCAGATGTCTGAATTGATGAAGACGCAATCCATGTGATTGGACTGAGAGTTTGCTTTCTGACCACCTTGCAGTGATAGAGTGGAATGAATGGCTGGCAAAGAAACACTATGATGGTGCATTTGACAGACTGATTCATGACATTTCAAGAATGTACAAGTAGTATTAATTCGTCACTGTAACAAGTGTAAGAGCACTTTATATGAGAATTTATATAAAATGTCATTTTCAAATATTGTTTGATCATTTGTTGAGTATATTTGTTTTTCTGTCATTTTGTTGCTTATTTTTTTATTTATATTCACTTTCTTGCTTATTTTGTTCTTTTTGTTCATTTCTCTTTGTGATATTGCAGAGGTTTATTTTTCATTTTATATGAAGTGTACAGTTGTACAGTTTAATTTCTGCATCTTGAAATAAATATTTCTATGTTCTGTATCACTCTGTGTTGTTTGTTTCCTTCTTCTGTTTAGAATATAACTGAGCCTTTCAATCTCCTTCATGAATGCTTTACAAAGCAGAAATAGTCCTCACTTTAGATGAGCTCACAAAAATAGTTCACTGACCACTTCTGAATGTTTTAGAACGACCTGAATTATTCATGAATTACAGTAGGAATATGTGCTAATAAAGCATTTATTAACACATCGACTAACTATTACTAAATGTCTAAATAATAAGATGTATAAATGTACATTTAAATAGTTTATTAATCATTTACTTACACTTCCTCAATGATCTTATGAAGCACTGACAACTCCTAAATAACTGGTTTGTAAATAATGTAATTATTAATTTAGAAATGATGAATTGATCATTAATAAAGTATGAAAATACAATTATTAAACACATTATAGATATAAATCGAGAATAAATCATTTATAGCTGTATTTATAAACTGCTTACTAATGTATATTAATGCTCTATAAATGATGAATTGACTTTTTACTAATGCTTGACTAATGCTTCACAGTGTGCAGTTATTATAAAGTGTTACCCATAATTCTGACTTTTCTCAATATTGTGAGTTTATATCTCATAATTCTGACTTTTCTCAATATTTTCAGTTTATATCTCATAATTCTGAATTTTCTCAATATTGTCAGTTTATATTATTAATGTTTTAAATCTGTTGTATTCAATTGTCAAATCAATACATATTTTTCGTTGAATTTATTAATGCAGTTTACTCATCTACTTAATATGAAATAACATTTGTGTTCATGACTTGTGCTGTTAACTCGTTTCGGAGGATGTTAAAAAAGACTACACTTTGAAACCTTAAAAATGAATTCAATTTCTGTAATTGTTTAACCATTTTGTAATGTTTAGTTTGTTAAGATGTTTTCTCAACTGACGATACAACCATGTGATACACCAACACACAACATAAACTACAAATCGCATCAATTTCATTTGATCGCTGTACTCCAAATCCATATGTTTGTGAGGAACAGATCCAAATGAATCCCTTTATCCATCAATCTTCATCGTCATTCTCAGCAGCGAGCGTCACAATCAAAGCCGGCGTTACGACATGGTTTACGACACTGATATCGAACGCTCATTGGTTCTCACCTGCTTCGTCACAGATTGAGACACGTGTGTGACATTTGAAATGAGTGTGCGCATTCACATTGATTAATAACTGAAATTCTGCTTTGTACCTTATAAAAAAACTATTACCGTCAGAGAGGACTGCGACTGCAACTCACCATTTGAGCTACTTTTGGTTCCACTTTTGACATTTTTGCAATAAATAAATTATTGTGATTACGTTTGTTTGTCTGCTATTCTTTTATTTATGACAGTAATTAGTTTTAAGAAATGGTTATGGGTAGGTGTAGGATTAGCGGCTCAAAATAGTGTTTTAATGTTAATATTTTTACTAAAATTTGTCATTGTCCTACACATTTCTGTCCATTATGTTTTATTATTTTAACACTCTGTATAAAATAGGTATGTTTAGGTTCGGGATTTATAATTATACATCCTCATGACATGAAAGATTCATAAATATTTTCTGTTTTAGTTCTATAAATATGTAAATATTGTACGTTCCAGCACCCCTCTAAATGTACAAAAATGTATATACCTATACATATACCTATGTGTTAACAATGAGAACAGGCTAAAAATGATACATTTTAAATTCAACTTAATTTAAAAAGTAAAAAAAAAAAAAGCAGCTTTTATTTAAAATAGAAATCTTTTGCAACAATATACAGTACCGCTCAAACATTTTCAGCAGTGATAAAAAGTGACGGTGAAGTCTTATACTGTAAGGAAATATTTATATTTTGAATAATTATTCTTTTTAACACTTCAACAATGAATCCTGAAAAAAGTATCACAGCTTATTAAAATATTGATAATAAATCATCTTAGTAGAATGATTTCTGAAGGATCATGTGACTGAAGACTGGAGTAATGATGCTGAAAATTTAGCTTTGATCATAAGAATAAATAATATTTTAAAGTATATTAAAACAGAAACCATTTTTACAAATTGCAATAATATTAGTTTTTTTTTGTATTTTTGATCAAATAAGTGGAGGCTTGATGAGCATGAGAGACTTCTATTAATAACATTAAAAATAGTGATGTTTCCAAACTCTAGCCCGATACTATACAGTATATGTTCTTGATGTCCATCCAGGAACAGAGCCGCTTCGCAACATGTCACTAAGTGATAAAGGCTTTTCCAGTGTGTAGCACTTCGTTTTTGATAGTCTGACTATTTTAGGCTGTTTTCAGTTTGAAATAAGATTATTTTGCTTGTTATTTTTTCTGAAAACAAGTCAATAATTTTTACTTATACTTCTTGATTTAAGAATTTTTAGATATTTGGACTAGAAACAAGACAAAAAACATCTAAGAAAAAGTAAGAAAAGCATTTTTTTGCAGTGTAATACTGATGTGTGATGAGCAGGGCGGGCGAGAGCCGTGAAGGAACGGCGCGAGGCCGGTGGAGCGAGTGATAATGAGCGTCAGCTGCGCGCTACACCGGTCCCGTGTCTCTCACGGAGGAGCTCCGGAAGCATAAAAGAGGAGCGACGACAGTGAAGGACGAGAGAGGACCAGGCCTGGATTTTATGTTGTGTTTTATTAATTTCCTCACGGCGACTGCCGCCCTTTTACTTTCGTTTTATTGTTTGATTAAAGTTGTTGAACGTTCGCCGGTTCCCGCCTCCTTCTTCCTGTTCTTAAGAACTGTGTTACACTGTGTTTGTGTCTTTTTTCCTATTTTAAAGCGTGCATCGTTGGGCGGGTCTAAAGAGTCAATGATGTAGAAGTGGGCGTTGATCTTCTGCAAAATCTTTCAGACGCTCCTTAAAAGAGATCTTCAGCTGAGCAAAAGGGGGGACGTTGGTTTTGGGTCTTTCTTTTTGGACTTTGTTTGGTTGCTTTCTGCATCTTCATTGCAACATTATATTACACTGTTACGTCCCGCTAGTTGTGGTGTTTTGTGCTGCTCTCTCTTCTCTCCATTATTGGCCTCCATTCACACTAACATCACCAGTTCATATTGTTTTAAATTATGTATTAGTTTTAAATGATGAATTACCTGGAGTCTCTGTGTGTCCTAGCGGAAGTTTAGAGCTGAAATCTGCTGGTAATGTCTTCAACGAAAGTCTGAAGCTCACTGGATTTCTGTAGTGATATTTATACTCAGAAAAAACTGCCCTTTACCCTCATGGACCCAGACTCTGCTGGCCCCAGAGATGAGATTTTAGATCCACAACAGCATTGTGAGCTTAGTGTCATTTATGTTTGGCTAAGACCCTTTTTTGCCAGAAAAAAAAGGATTTGTGGTTTGAGACTGCACACACTTGGACAGATATGGAAACTATCTTAGGGTACACATGAAGATCCACACTGGAGAGAAACCGTATGGATGCGATCAATGTGGGAAGAGTTTCAGTCAATCATCAAACCTTAAAGAACACATGAAGATCCACACTGGCGAGAAGAAGTTGAAGAAGTTCAAGTGTGATCAATGTGGTGTGATCAAAGTGTGATCAAATACTTGTTCTCCTCACTGTATGCAGATAAACTATGAAATGGTACAAAAGTTTCTTATTTGTTTGTTTTCAACAAATGCTCAGTAAAAGGAGGTTTGAGAAATTTTCATATTGATTGTCGACATCAGATCAAACTAAATATTTTATTTATTTCACATCTGGTTCAACTGGAGCAACTGATGTTCTGTATTTGTTATTGTTAAATTGGCTTCTAATTGTTCTAATTGTTCTAATACATTTTTACATTACAAATAAAATACAAATACAAATAAAAATACATTTCAAATAAAATGAAACCACTCGCTTCTAACGCACCAGAGACCCGGGTTCAATCCCCACCAAGGGCATCTTCTCACTTGGATAAAAGCGTCTGCCAAATGAATAATTGTAAATGTCATTCTGGACTGATCTGAATATTTTATTGCAGTTGTCTATCACAGCAAGTCTCAATTTTATGACCTTTAACTTCATAAATTAAATTAAATGACTTTTTTCCTCTCATTTCAGAGCTGATGGATGAGAGTGAGGAGAGTGAAGAACTGAGTGAAGTGGAGGAGAAACATCATGTCAAACCTGGAGAAAAACCTTTGAGTCCCTCAAAGACTAAAAAGACATTTTTAAAGAAAAGAAGAGCCAAGAAATCTACAACCTGCACTCAGTGTGGAAAGAGTTTATCAACAAAACAAAATCTAGAGCTTCACATGAGGATCCACACTGGTGAGAAACCTTTCAAGTGTGATCAATGTGGCAAAACATTTATTGGGTCATCAGACCTGAAGAAACACCTGAGAGTTCATATGAAGGAGAAGCCACATTCATGTTCTGTGTGTGGAAAGAGTTTTTCACTGCTGTCATATTTACAAAAACATCAGAAAAGACACACTGGAGTGAGAGAGTACATGTGCTTTGAGTGTGAGAAGACTTTTACTACAGGGAGTGAATTAAAAGTGCACCAGAGAATTCACACTGGAGAAAAACCTTACAAGTGTTCACACTGTGACAAGAGATTCAGTGTGTCATCATCTCTGAAAAGACATGAGATTATCTATAGCAGAGAGAAGCCGCACACATGTGATCAGTGTGGAAAGAGTTTCTCTATTAAAAGTCACCTGAAGATACACATGAAGATCCATACAGTGGAGAAACCACATCACCACAGTCTGAAATCATAAGTAGTTCATCTTCATGTGCTGAGAAACAAAAGAGTTTCTTTACAGCCACAATAAGCGACAGGACAGTTTGGTGGTCGCTTAGTATCTACTTGTAAAATTTCTCATTATTATTAGAAAGTGTTTATTACAAGAAAGCATCTCATTATATCATCCACATTATTATTACACGGTCATAAACCAGTATTTGAAGTCTTTCATTTGGGATTTTGTTTGTAACATGTCTCTGTAATTTCTGCAGACATCGAACCGACTGAAGAGTCAAACACGTTTCTGCCGATGACGGTGTTTCCAGTGGCTGTTTTCCCAGATCCTGTTTTCCCAGCAGCATCAGCCGGATCTGATCTTTCCTCTCAGGAACCTGATGAATCTGGATCTTCAGTTGGAGACTCCAGAAACTGCAACAGAAGGATTAAATCGCTATTAAACAGGCTCTATGGATTCTTCCCTTAAGATCAGTGTGACAAACTAGTGACCTGCACTGCCATATGTTTCTGTTATTAATGTTATTTCCCACAAACAATAAAACAACCTACAATTCACAATATTGACTTTGCTGTCACTCCTCTTCATTCGCTCCATGATAAATCTCCCACCGTTTTCCATCATCATTCCTTTGGTCTTTTTCAGTAGTTCTTGTACCCGATCATCTGATTCACTCTTCATTCTGAATCAGTAAAATCTTCCTCCACATTCAACAGTCACTGGAAATCCTCACAATCTTTCAGTTTTAGATGTTCATCAATGTCAGTTCCAGATCCTCCAGCTCATCTGCATGTGTGAACAGAATCATGATGTACTTCTGAACTTCAGGACCAAACATACTACTATGAAATCTAGAATCTCTTCCTCGATTTCCAAGATTTCCAGAGGAACAAGTCAAGTCAAGTCATCTTTACTTATATAGCGCTTTTTACAATGCAAATTGTGTCAAAGCAGCTTTACATTAATAATTGGCAAATAATTTTGGCTGCACAGCAGCTCCCAAAGAAAATGGTGTCATTGTCCAGCTTATTCTATATATTATTGATTCATTCCGTTGCAAAGATCAATAGTTATTAGTCTAGTTAATTTATGTATATCAGCACTGCAGAAAACAGTGACGTAATCGTCCGGCTCAGCTCAGTTCACATACAACGACACCAATGCAGGCATATCAAAAACACTGCTGAATATCAAGCAAGTGTCCCCAACTTAAACAAGCCAAAGGAACCAAAACTCCAACAAATGGAGAAAAAAAACCTTGGGAGAAACCAGGCTTAGTCGGGGTCAGTTCTCCTCTGGCCAACAGTGAACACTTGTCCGATACTCAGGCAGAGTTACAGGTCATTAAACTGATTTGGAATCGCATCAGTCAAAATATTTAATCCAGTTCCATCTAGTTTAAGATCTTTTTGATCACGCCGGTATGGGACGGTTTGTTGGGATATGTGCCACTGGCTGATGAGTCATTAAGGCCGTCACAAGGGATGAGCTAGTTCACACAGTTTCCGCCGACACCCCAGTCAGTGCAGTTTTGACAGAACCGGGCTAATATGTTCATACTTCCTTGTTCTAGTAAGGACTCTAGCAGCTGCGTTTTGAACCAGCTGTAATTTGTTTATCACGCGAGCAGGGCAACCACCCAGTAGAGCGTTACAGTAATCTAGTCTCGAGGTCATAAACGCATGAACTAGCTGTTCCGCATTTGTCATTGACAGCATATGTCGTAGTTTTGATATATTTTTAAGATGGAAAAAATGCGGTTTTACATATGCTAGAAATGTGGCTTTCAAATGAAAGATTGGTATCAAAGAGCACACCCAGGTTCCTAACTGACGAAGACGACTTAACAGAGCAGCCATCAAGGATCAGTGAGCAGAACAGAACTGAGATTTGCTGAACATCCCGAGACCAGCTGTTCTTTATTCAGATCTGGATCCAGTAGATCTGGACAATCACAACATACTGCTTCTCTCCCATCTGTGTTTTACCATCACACAAATCAGACTCATGCTCTTTAAACCTGGTTTCTCCAAGTATAGTGTTTCCAGATGAGCTTTTCCCAGAACCATTTCTGGGAAGAATCCGGATCACTGGATCACCTGGATGGGAGTTTTTTTTTTTTTTTTGAGTTTTTAAGTTCTGAAATAAAAATGGAATATGGCATGCAAGTTAAACTGTCATTCTTCTCATTGGAGGTCAAGAATAAGAAAATAAAAACAATTTTAAATGTGTAAAATAGTCTTAAAGCATAAGCATGTGAGCTTCATATCCACTGGAATGAGCACTACTGCAATCACTTATAAAAAAAAAAGTGATCAAATATCCAATCACCTGATCTATAACAATGATCAATCAGTATTGGAAAGAATTGTTTTGATGTTTTACCTGGGAGCTGGAGAGATGGAGTCACTTCATCCAGAACATCTTTAAAACACACAATGATCACAAATATCAGACAATATGACAGAAAACAAAGTACTGTTCACACTCAAACTGGATTGAGTCTGAATCAGTGTTTTATTAGTGAATCAGACACTCGTTTATCAGCTGAAACTCACTTGCGTTTCATTCCGCACTGAAAAACACATTCACAATCATCATGATTCACTTACAGAAGATTCACTTCAACACAGAGTTTGATTTAGTTGTAACAATGGCTGTTTCAGAGGAACAAGGGTACGATCCAAGCGCAGTAAACATTTATTCAAACAAACATAATAAAAGTAAATCCAGGCAAAACAAAACTAACAAGTGCGTACACACAAACATAACAACCGTGGAAGAAGAACACTAGACAAGAAACGTGAGAAACACTGGAGTATTTATACACAAGGCGTGATTAGCAAACAAGACACACCTCGGAAAACAATCAAAGAACCAATCAACAGGAAAAACTACAAAGAACTACAAAACACAAGACAGGAAATAACAAAAGTCCTCACAAGACTGGGGAACACAGGCTGGGATCATGAGAATCCCCTTGTTTTCTACTAAGAGGTTGAAAAATAATCAGATCTGGCCGTTTTTAATGCCTTTCTGTACACTCTCTCCACACGAAATGCGAAAAATCTCTAGATTTGTTCTCTTCCAGTTGAAACAACTTTTCGCCTCTTTCAATGGCAGTGCACACAGCACTGGATTTTTGTGATTTATCCAACAAAAGTGCAATCAGACAACTTAATCTACCAATTTAAGTTTCCCAAAATTAATCTTGTATGATGAAAAGATAATCATTATTCGGATGCATTTCATGATGGAAAGGAGCGCACAAGCATTTATATTGCAAGTGTAATAAAAAACGGCAGAATCTGAACGCATTTGTATTAAAGACTTAAAAGCACTCAAATCACATTAAAGAGCATCAGTTAGAACAAAACAAGGTATTCAACACCAGATTAAGAGTAAAGACGATACAAATTAAACAATGCCGTTGCTTTCACTCACTTACTTGCTTTCCGATGCAGTTTTAGAACAAATTAAGTTATTTGAAGGAATACTTCCAGAGTTGATCATACAAAAATAACTGGGTTGATCATGTTAAACAAGTCACAGCCTCCGGGTTTAAGATTATATGAATAACATGTTGTATGTGGTATTGAGAAAGGGTCCATTCATGCGTAATATGGATTGAGTGAACGTTACATTAATATGTCACTAGATGGAGTCAGTCGCAAGAGACTTTTAAATTGAAAGTGAGTTTTGTAAATGTCACGGTTGTGTGCAGATACAAAGGACGCTGACGACGAAAATCACAATTACACAGGTTTAATTCAGAAGTTCCGCAGGGGAACATGCAGGCAGGCAGAAGAAACACGTAACACGTACAAACAAGAACCGACAAGGACTGAACCAACACAGGGCGAATATATAGGGGTGGAACGTAATTAAGGTGAACAGAAACAGGTGCGGGTGTTTAACTAAACAGGTTACACACAATGAGGGCACATGAACAGAGACACGACAGAACTAAACGTAAACATAAGTCCATGGGTGTGACATTACACCCCCCCCCCGGAAGGCGCGTCCTCGCGCCGTAGATGGACCAACTGCGGAGGGAGGGAGGGGGCTCAGGTGGAGGACGAGGAGACGACGGGCAGACAGGACAGCAGACAGACGACATGGCAGACAACAGGAGGAACCAGGGTGGAGTAGATGGTGGGAGGAGCCAGGGAGGAGACAGACAGGACTTGGAGCAGGAGGATGGTGGGACCCGGGCCACAGTCACGCCCACCGCCCATGGTGGAGCCGCAGGAGGAAGCAGCCATGGTGGAGGAAGGGCAGGCGGCACCAGGGCGGCGACAGACTGTGGCGGAGCAGGTGGTAGAGGAGACCAGGGCGTAGCTGGAACGCCGACGAGCCAGGGCGACCCCGAGGATCCGGCGGGACGCGGCGACGTAGGCGGCTCTTCCGACTGAGGCGCAGGCGGGGATCCTGAAGGCCGCGATGGAGCCGGAGCGACAGAGGACCCAGGCGACGTCGGAGGGAGCGAGGACGCCAACGGAGCCAGAGGGACGGAAGGACGAGGCGC
This sequence comes from Zacco platypus, assembly GCA_038088235.1. Lineage (NCBI taxonomy): Eukaryota > Metazoa > Chordata > Actinopteri > Cypriniformes > Xenocyprididae > Zacco > Zacco platypus. The sequence goes on from CM076083.1 coordinate 1,331,048, forward strand.
AGCCAGAGGAGTGTAGTCCAGCGGCGAGGGCAGGTCGACGAGCGACCAAGGCGGAGCCGGAGGGATGAGGGAGCCCGGCGTAGCTGGTGGACTGAGGGGCCACGGTGGAGACGAGGGAGGTTGGAGCCAACGCGGAGCTGGTGGACCAACGGGCCGAGGAGGAGTCCTGGTCGAGGAGGTGGGAGGCGGAGACCCAGGATCCACTGCCCCCAATGGAGCTGGAGACTGGCAGGCCCACTGCGCGCTCACGCCGTTGATGGAAGGCTGAGGGTGAGCAGAGGGGCTGGCTGGCTGCAGCGGAGATGGCAGATGGATGAGAGGAGGTGGGAGAGGGAGGTTGGGTGGGAGTTCTGGACAGGCAGACGATTCAGTCTCTTCAGGACAGGCAGACGATTCAATTGACTCGGGACAGGCAGATGATTCAATTGACTCGGGACAGGCAGATGATTCAATTGACTCGGGACAGGCAGATGATTCAATTGACTCGGGACAGGCAGATGATTCAATTGACTCGGGACAGGCAGATGATTCAATTGATTCTTGATATTTAGAAATAAAAAGAGAGTCCTCTGAGCACAGTCCATGCTCACCCTCAGCGGCCGTGCAGTGGGCGGGGCTTTCCTCCTTGCCCTCGCTCTCCACCACGGGCTCCCTCACGAGCGCTGTAGCCGGCTCACGCGCTTGGTCACACTCACTTCCTGGGTCTGACTCCGTGGCGTTCCTGGGCTCTGTCGCTCCATTTGGCGATGGCTCGTGTGGGCGTTCCGTGCCGCGAGATGGTGGCTGGTCTCGCTCTGGGTCCGGAGTGGGGCTGACGGGATCCTCTTCCGGGCCGACGGTGCATAGAGAATTGCAGCTCGCCAGCACCCACTCCACAAATGTTTCGAAGTCCACACGCGGACCCTCTCCGGACAACTGCGCTCTGCACGTGGCATTCAAGCTCACCTCGTAGAATGTGCAGAGGCAGTCGTCCGGAAAGTGCGTTAGATACGCAAGATCTAAGAAGGTCCGCGTGTGGTTCTCCAGTGTTTGGTTCTCCTGCTCCAACAGTAGGAGACGAACACCGGGGAGATCCATCGAAAAAGGCAACAAACAAAAACGAAACTAAAAAACGGGAAAACAAACGGAGGGAAAACGCTAACACTCACACTCTTACAATTTTGTAGGTCGGTTCTTCTGTCACGGTTGTGTGCAGATACAAAGGACGCTGACGACGAAAATCACAATTACACAGGTTTAATTCAGAAGTTCCGCAGGGGAACATGCAGGCAGGCAGAAGAAACACGTAACACGTACAAACAAGAACCGACAAGGACTGAACCAACACAGGGCGAATATATAGGGGTGGAACGTAATTAAGGTGAACAGAAACAGGTGCGGGTGTTTAACTAAACAGGTTACACACAATGAGGGCACATGAACAGAGACACGACAGAACTAAACGTAAACATAA
>CM076083.1:1997500-2000000 GCA_038088235.1 Zacco platypus
TGAGAAGACTTTTACTTCAGGGAGAGATTTAAAAGTGCACCAGAGAATTCACACTGGAGAAAAACCTTTCAAGTGTTCACACTGTGACAAGAGATTCAGTCAGTCATCATCTCTGAGAACACATGAGAAGATCCACACTAGAGAAAAACTTTACAAGTGTTCACACTGTGACAAGAGATTCAATGTGTCATCAAATCTGAAAACACATGAGAGGATCCACACTAGAGAAAAACCTTACAAGTGTTCACATTGTGACAAGAGATTCAGTCAGTCATCACATCTGAGAACACATGAGAAGATCCACACTGGAGAAAAACCTTACAAGTGTTCACACTGTGACAAGAGATTCAATGTGTCATCAAATCTGAAAACACATGAGAAGATCCACACTAGAGAAAAACCTTTCAAGTGTTCACACTGTGACAAGAGATTCAGTCAGTCATCACATCTGAAAACACATGAGAAGATCCACACTGGAGAAAAACCTTACAAGTGTTCACACTGTGACAAGAGATTCAATGTGTCATCAAATCTGAAAACACATGAGAAGATCCACAGTAAAGAGAAGCCGCACACGTGTGATCAGTGTGGAAAGAGTTTCTCTTTTAAAAATCACCTGAAGCTTCACATGAAGATCCATACAGTGGAGAATCCACACCACTGATATCTATCTGGGGAAAGGTTTGTCCAGTTATATTCTTCATCACACATATTTGAGGTGTGAAACGACTATCTGTCAACAAATTTTCTCACATTTTTGCATAGCTTAGAGGCCTATAAATCGATAAAGTAATTCTTTTCGTTGACATATTTCTTTGAGCAGTTTACAGCAAACACTGAACTACTGTTTAAATACGAACAAGAAAGTTTGCTATGGAATCAACAATGGCCAATCAGACCACCCTGAACCTGATGGACGTGAATAATAAAGGAAAAACAAGCCAAAAAATCTGTCTTCTGCCTTCAGTGATCAAGTAAATCAAGGCTGAAGATTCGATGAGAGTTCACACTGAGAAGAAGCGGCTCAGGGTTTCACTCTGAAATCACATCTGAAGAAAGACCACTGAACTGTGATCAGTGTGAAATGGTTTCATTGATCATCAGTCCTGAAGAAACACCTGAAGATTCACACAAAGGAGAAGATTTAGTCATAATATTAGAGTAGAAAAGACACGGCGCTGTATATAGAAACCTTGGAAACATGAAAGGATTCACACTGGAGAGAAACACATCAGAGTTTGATCAATGATCTACATTCATGATCACAGTCACTAGATCATCTTCAGATCCAGCAGTGACTCGATAAAGCATTTCTTACGTTGAAATCTGGGTAACGCTTCATTTTACAGTGTCGTTGTTACATGTAGTTACTATAGTAACAACTATAAATGATGCAACTAAACCAAACCAAATCCTAAACATATAGTAAGTACATGTAGTTACTGAATATTACTCAGTATTTAAATGTATAATTACAGTGTAACCGAAATCTGTCCTACAACGAGACACAACAAAGGAACATCATCAAAAATGGTCAAAGTTCATCTTTGTTTGTGTTCATTTTCTTAATGAATTTGTATCTCTGGAAAGCAGTATATTTTTAAATGAACCCAGTGTTCTTGTGCTCTCATAGTTCAGCTGAAGAAGAGGCTGTGACACTTTTAAGACTTTTAACTCATTCTTTTCATTAGAACATCTAGTTTCTCTTCCATGCGAATGTCAGAAACTTTGAAAGCGGACGTGTTGCTTCTCTTCTTCTCTTGAGATGTTTTGGCTCTTAAGTCAGTAAAGAGAGATCTGTCTCATTCTCTTTCACGTTTACTTATTTCTTGTATTTGCTTCATGTAGTGATTGATTAAACTCATTATTCATGTTATCAACATCTTACTGTTGTTGTCCATTTCTATTTCCTGCTGATTCTTCTTGCACTGGGATTAATTTCATCATTTTAGTTCTGATGGGTATTTGCTTTTTCAGCTTACCATGTTTTACATTTTTCAAAAGAGCTTTTAAATGCCTAATAAATTATATTTCACCACACATGACTGACATTGAAAGATATTGCTGTCTGTCTCCATTATTATCAGTTTCACTATTGATATCCAGTAGGGTATCGATTCAGATATCCCAAATCGATTCGATTTTCTGATTTGATTCCTGATTTTTGATTCAAAGAATTGAATGAATTTTCACATGCCTCACCACAAAAAAGTAAAATAGTTTTGACGCATGTATACTTATATTGTAATAAATAAGGTTATAACAAACAATATTTTAGATACCAGTGAAATTTAACAATTCTCGTTTCCTTTTCAGACCAAAGCTAAAACTACTAATATAAATTTCAAAGATTATTAAAGACAAGTGAATAGGCATTAATAAAAAAAGAAAAAAATCATTAAATAGCACAAATAAATACAACAGAACAAAGATACAAATGAAATAATTGGTGCTTTTAATGTTTTTCAGGTAACTTTAATAAATCAAATTTAAAATAACA
>CM076083.1:2005000-2010000 GCA_038088235.1 Zacco platypus
CACGACAAACCTGGAGAAAAACCTTTCAGGCGCTCAAAGACTAAAAACACATTTTTAAAGAAAACAGCAAAGAAATCTACAACCTGCACTCAGTGTGGAAAGAGTTTCTCAAGAAAACAAAATCTTATGCTTCACATGAGGGTTCATACCGGAGAGAAACCGTTTACATGTGATCAATGCGGGAAGAGTTTCATTCAGTCAGGAAACCTTAAGAGTCACATGAGGATCCACACTGGAGAGAAACCTTTCAAGTGTGATCAATGTGACAAAACATTTACTGTGTCTTCAGCTCTAAAGACACACCAGGCAGTTCATAAGAAGGAGAAGCCACATTCATGTTCTGTTTGTGGAAAGAGTTTTTCACTGCTGCAATATTTACATAAACATCAGAAAACACACACTGGTGTGAGAGAGTACATGTGCTTTGAGTGTGAGAAGACTTTTACTTCAGGGAGAGATTTAAAAGTGCACCAGAGAATTCACACTGGAGAAAAACCTTTCAAGTGTTCACACTGTGACAAGAGATTCAGTCAGTCATCATCTCTGAGAACACATGAGAAGATCCACACTAGAGAAAAACTTTACAAGTGTTCACACTGTGACAAGAGATTCAATGTGTCATCAAATCTGAAAACACATGAGAGGATCCACACTAGAGAAAAACCTTACAAGTGTTCACATTGTGACAAGAGATTCAGTCAGTCATCACATCTGAGAACACATGAGAAGATCCACACTGGAGAAAAACCTTACAAGTGTTCACACTGTGACAAGAGATTCAATGTGTCATCAAATCTGAAAACACATGAGAAGATCCACACTAGAGAAAAACCTTTCAAGTGTTCACACTGTGACAAGAGATTCAGTCAGTCATCACATCTGAAAACACATGAGAAGATCCACACTGGAGAAAAACCTTACAAGTGTTCACACTGTGACAAGAGATTCAATGTGTCATCAAATCTGAAAACACATGAGAAGATCCACAGTAAAGAGAAGCCGCACACGTGTGATCAGTGTGGAAAGAGTTTCTCTTTTAAAAATCACCTGAAGCTTCACATGAAGATCCATACAGTGGAGAATCCACACCACTGATATCTATCTGGGGAAAGGTTTGTCCAGTTATATTCTTCATCACACATATTTGAGGTGTGAAACGACTATCTGTCAACAAATTTTCTCACATTTTTGCATAGCTTAGAGGCCTATAAATCGATAAAGTAATTCTTTTCGTTGACATATTTCTTTGAGCAGTTTACAGCAAACACTGAACTACTGTTTAAATACGAACAAGAAAGTTTGCTATGGAATCAACAATGGCCAATCAGACCACCCTGAACCTGATGGACGTGAATAATAAAGGAAAAACAAGCCAAAAAATCTGTCTTCTGCCTTCAGTGATCAAGTAAATCAAGGCTGAAGATTCGATGAGAGTTCACACTGAGAAGAAGCGGCTCAGGGTTTCACTCTGAAATCACATCTGAAGAAAGACCACTGAACTGTGATCAGTGTGAAATGGTTTCATTGATCATCAGTCCTGAAGAAACACCTGAAGATTCACACAAAGGAGAAGATTTAGTCATAATATTAGAGTAGAAAAGACACAGCGCTGTATATAGAAACCTTGGAAACATGAAAGGATTCACACTGGAGAGAAACACATCAGAGTTTGATCAATGATCTACATTCATGATCACAGTCACTAGATCATCTTCAGATCCAGCAGTGACTCGATAAAGCATTTCTTACGTTGAAATCTGGGTAACGCTTCATTTTACAGTGTCGTTGTTACATGTAGTTACTATAGTAACAACTATAAATGATGCAACTAAACCAAACCAAACCCTAAACATATAGTAAGTACATGTAGTTACTGAATATTACTCAGTATTTAAATGTATAATTACAGTGTAACTGAAATCTGTCCTAGTCTTCTGCAACGAGACACAACAAAGGAACATCATCAAAAATGGTCAAAGTTCATCTTTGTTTGTGTTCATTTTCTTAATGAATTTGTATCTCTGGAAAGCAGTATATTTTTAAATGAACCCAGTGTTCTTGTGCTCTCATAGTTCAGCTGAAGAAGAGGCTGTGACACTTTTAAGACTTTTAACTCATTCTTTTCATTAGAACATCTAGTTTCTCTTCCATGCGAATGTCAGAAACTTTGAAAGCGGACGTGTTGCTTCTCTTCTTCTCTTGAGATGTTTTGGCTCTTAAGTCAGTAAAGAGAGATCTGTCTCGTTCTCTTTCACGTTTACTTATTTCTTGTATTTGCTTCATGTAGTGATTGATTAAACTCATTATTCATGTTATCAACATCTTACTGTTGTTGTCCATTTCTATTTCCTGCTGATTCTTCTTGCACTGGGAATAATTTCATCATTTTAGTTCTGATGGGTATTTGCTTTTTGAGCTTACCATGTTTTACATTTTTCAAAAGAGCTTTTAAATGCCTAATAAATTATATTTCACCACACATGACTGACATTGAAAGATATTGCTGTCTGTCTCCATTATTATCAGTTTCACTATTGATATCCAGTAGGGTATCGATTCAGATATCCCAAATCGATTCGATTTTCGGATTTGATTCCTGATTTTTGATTCAAAGAATTCAATGAATTTTCACATGCCTCACCACAAAAAAATAAAATAGTTTTGACGCATGTATACTTATATTGTAATAAATAAGGTTATGACAAAGAATATTTTAGATACCAGTGAAATTTAACAATTCTCGTTTCCTTTTGACACCAAAGCTAAAACTACTAATATAAATTTCAAAGATTATTAAAGACAAGTGAATAGGCATTAATAAAAAAAGAAAAAAATCATTAAATAGCACAAATAAATACAACAGAACAAAGATACAAATGAAATAATTGGTGCTTTTAATGTTTTTCAGGTAACTTTAATAAATCAAATTTCAAATAACACTGCAAATAATCTTCACTGTACAAATTAAATAAAGGTTAATCTATGGAAGCCAGTTCCCGCCACTGTTGAGAAAAAAATATTACGTAAGTCATAATAATGACTTACCATCTCATAATAATGAGAAACTTTCTCATAATAATGACTTACCATCTCATAATAATGAGAAACTTTCTCATAATAATGACAAACTTTCTCATAATAATGACATAACATCTCATAATAATGAGAAACTTTCTCATAATAATGACTTACCATCTCATAATAATGAGAAACTTTCTCATAATAATGACATAACATCTCATAATAATTAGAAACTTTCTCATAATAATGACTTACCATCTCATAATAATGAGAAACTTTCTCATAATAATGACTTACCGTCTCATAATAATGAGAAACTTTCTCATAATAATGACTTAACATCTCATAATAATGACTTAACATCTCATAATAATGAGAAACTTTCTCATAATAATGACATAACATCTCATAATAATGAGAAACTTAATCATAATAATTACTTAACATCTCATTATGACTTAACATCTCGTAATAAAGTTTCTCATAATAATGACTTAACATCTCATAATAATAAGAAACTTTCTCATAATAATGACTTAACATCTCATAAAAATGAGAAACTTTCTCATAATAATGACATAACATCTCATAATAATGAGAAACTTAATCATAATAATGACTTAACATCTCATTATGACTTAACATCTCGTAATAAAGTTTCTCATAATAATGACTTAACATCTCATAATAATGAGAAGCTTTCTCATAATAATGACTTAACATCTCATAATAATAAGAAACTTTCTCATAATAATGACTTAACATCTCATAATAATGAGAAACTTTCTCATAATAATGACATAACATCTCATAATAATGACTTAACATCTCATAATAATGAGAAACTTTCTCATAATAATGACTTAACATCTCATAATAATGACTTAACATCTCATAATAATGAGAAACTTTCTCATAATAATGACATAACATCTCATAATAATGAGAAACTTAATCATAATAATGACTTAACATCTCATTATGACTTAACATCTCGTAATAAAGTTTCTCATAATAATGACTTAACATCTCATAATAATGAGAAGCTTAATCATAATAATGACTTAACATCTCATTATGACTTAACATCTCGTAATAAAGTTTCTCATAATAATGACTTAACATCTCATAATAATGAGAAACTTAATCATAATAATGACTTAACATCTCATTATGACTTAACATCTCGTAATAAAGTTTCTCATAATAATGACTTAACATCTCATAATAATGAGAAGCTTAATCATAATAATGACTTAACATCTCATTATGACTTAACATCTCGTAATAAAGTTTCTCATAATAATGACTTAACATCTCATAATAATGAGAAGCTTTCTCATAATAATGACTTAACATCTCATAATGAGAAACTTTCTCATAATAATGACTTAACATCTCATAATAATGAGAAACTTTCTCATAATAATGACTTACCATCTCATTATTGTAAGAGTGTTATGTTTGGTGTATCTGTTTCCCCAGTCCTGTCATCAGTCTCATGTTCCTTGTTTTGATTTTAGTCCTGTCATTCGTCTCGTGATCTTTGTTTTGAGTTCCAGTTCATCATTAGTTAATTCCTGTCAGCTGTCTGTCATTATCAGTTATCGTCTTCACCTGTGTTCCTGTCATTAGTCCTTGTATATATTCCCTGTGTTTCCCTCACTCCTGGTCGGTTCTCGTTCGTGTGTGAATGTGTTGGTGTTATCTTCCTGGTTTTTGTCCATTAAAAAGACATTCTGTATTCCTTCGTCGTCGTGCGATCCTTTATGTACACGTTCCGTAACAGAAGAACCGACCGTAACAGAAAGATGCAGGCGGAGGTAGAGGATCAACTTCTTAACATCACGCAGAGTGGACGGCCATTGGAGCAGTATGTGGAAGAATTTTTGGATCTCTCACATCGGGTGAGTTGGAGAGATCCGATGATTAACGCGTGCTTCCGGATGGGACTGGATGATCGTTTATTTCATTCAGTT
>CM076083.1:2642500-2680000 GCA_038088235.1 Zacco platypus
CATATACACTAGACGTCGCCTGGAGGTTCTCAGCATGCGTCAAAAGCGCCGCCATCTTGGAACAGGGGTCTTGTCACAGGAAGTGGCTCGGTAACGCTGCTTCTCTGCCTGTACTTTTGAATTCATGGACGATGCCGGACTTTTGTGCTGCGTATGGATGTTCAAACGAAAGAAACCTTAAAACCAGACAGCAAGGGATTACATTTCACAAGTGAGAATGTGTTTGATGATATTGAATGTTACGAAATTATATTTCTGGTTACGTTGGTTTGTTTCAGTCCTTGTTTAAAGACCGCAGCTAATCCATGCTAGTTACCCATTAGTTTCTGACAGTTATGAAAACCGACAATGAACAGAATGTATTTATATCAATGTAATGTGATCGTAAGATGTTGGAAATGTGGACAGTTGATTTGGTCTCTATTCAATAGTTTCTCCGACTGGCGCTGTGTGTCCGAGTTCAGTCTCAGTCTATTTCCAGATAGCATTCTGGGCTAACGGAGATGAGTCTTAAGTTAAAACAAATTAACAAGTTTAACCAAACACACTAGTTCTGGCTGTTTACCCCGATTGTATCTGATGAGATACGACGTGACGGGGAAAAACAGAAATTGTTTACAACTACAAAAAACCGGGAACAAACCTTTTCAGCCAGCTTTTCTCTGCTCCGTGTCCCTGGAAGTACACTAAATACTATGGATTTATGGTTTTGTTTTGTTTGTAGATTCCGAAGTTCTTAATTAGGACATTAAAAATTGACCCATGCTTTTTTACTTAAAGACCCAACTTTATGTATGTTTCGTAAGATTCCCTTTTCTGTCAAACATATTTTATTAGATTGTCCTGGACTGAACACAAGCAGATGCTCTTTCATGAAGTTACTTCACTGAAGGACATATTTAATGAGATTATGCCTGAAAAGGTTTTGGATTTTTTTTTATCATGTTAATTAAAAAGAAAATGTATAATATGACTTGCTGTTTATTTGTTTTGTTTTTATTGTATTTATATGATATTTGTGTTTTTGTAATTGAATTTTTGCCATGAAAATATCTTTGATCGCTGACATGGCATTAAATAAAATAATCTGAATCTGTTTGTAGATTCCCAAGTGATAAACAGAGACGTCAATGATAAACGATCCTCTCAAATTTGTGATTTGCTTCCACCAGCAAATTGCTTTGTGTATCATATTTAATAAACCAATACAATTTGAATGTTTAAATTAACATGTATATTCACACCATTGTAGCAATTTTGCATGCAGTAGGCTAAGGTAAGTAGCGATAGTTCATTTGAAGTTTACTCAACTGGAAGAATGTGATTATTAAACTTAGGGCTACTAGCACTATGCATTATATTTTTAAAAAGTAGATAATCTTAATAATCAAAACCTTAAATTTCTCTGGACTCAATGATAAATACATGTCTGACCGTTGGAACGAACCAAAAAAAACCCCTAGAAAATCGCGTTCATGATGATTTATGGTGATTTTATTTCTGTTAGACCTTTGCCTACATTGACGCTGATGCATTAAAGAGGAGGAGTCCCCTGTTCCAAGATGGCGGCGCTATTGACGCATTCGTTCCAATGAACTGCCGTAGCCAGGCGACGTCTAGTGTATATGTCTATGAAAAGACCGCTACTCACGCTAAAGGATAGAGATAAGTGATGAGAAAAGTAAATAAAGACCATGATAAGTGTATTTAAAAAAAAATAGAACAAGTGGTGATTGGCCACCATTATATAATAAACCTGGAAAAACTTGAAAATAATGGTGGCCAGATGTTAAGGAGGAGCCTAAAGAGAAAGATAAGTGCTGGAAACCCCTTTGGACCTCTACGATAAGAAAAATGTATAAAATAAGATTGACACTGTCTAGTTAGGTGTTTGGTTGGATGTTGAGCTTGATCATCTTCTGGCCAGTTCGCAGTCGCTTCAGATGAGATCAAGAGAAAGCTCTCAGAGTCAGAAGTTCCAAGTCTTCAGAAGATGATCTTTAATGCCAGGCAACAAAGTGAGATGTTTGCTTTGCATCAAGCTCAACATCCAGCCAAACACCTAAATCGCTCAGGCCTGGGCACAGTTTTCTTATCTGTTAAAACACAAAGATCCACTCATACAGTTCTTTTCCATAATCTCATTCACTGGTGCTCGCCTCCCTTTTCTCTTCTTGGAGCCTCTCAGTACTCCCCAACATTTTCATCAATGTCACTTCACCAATTAAACTGCAGGAGCTGCTTGTGTAATAGATAAATCTCTTTGTAAGGGTGGCCGACTGCCAACTAGTCTACACTTTTTGACTTAACTCTTCATGGTTTCTTTTATTTACTTTTCACCTCTTATCTCTGTCCTTCAGCTTGAGCACATACATATTTTGGTGTCTTTAGCTCCCCAACATCTTGGAATTTCCCCAGAGCTTATCTTACATACATTAATGTTAAACGTTCCCCAACACATTCTTCTCAGAAAAACTCTATATAGTTCATACACCAATTGTCAATGAATTTTCCCAATACATCAATGATTTTTCACACATATCAATGAATTTCCCCAACAGGATCAATCTGGAAAATGTCCAAATAATCTGCAACACAAAGTCTTTGGAGTATTTTTTGTTCTTACACATTTTACATCTCTACCTTCATTTTGATTCTTTTTATCCATTTAATAACCTTGTTTTATCACTTCACATAAACACCTTCATAGTATACTTTTTATCCTAAATTGCATAATTTATACAAAGCCAAGAAATTCCTTTTTCCACCTTATTTCCCTCTCCGTTTATGTCTCATACACTATATTACAATTACAAGGCTGTCCTTCTTAATTTGATTTATAATGGTTGTAGCGTCTAAACTAAATAAAAAAAAAATTTAAAAAAAAGATAGAAAGAGTTTTTATAGAATAGGAGCAAAATCATTTCATAGTTTTTCTCCAATATGTTTGGCTCTTCATGTGAATAATTCAGCAAACCCTTCAGCTGCTATGTATAAGCAAAACTGGATTTTTTTTTTTTAATTTGGCTTGTTAGTTATGGAGGTCCAGGAGTGCCACATGAAAATAAAACGAAGAATCAATTAATTAATTTAATAATTCAAACATAAAAACATATATAAATAAATCATTTTAAATGCGCATTTAAATGGCTTTTTAAAAAAAGGATTTGCCAAATGCTTTTCTTTATCCATTTGTCAATCGAGAGCTAAAATGCCATTGGACAGTTCACACGTGGGAGCAACCAATCAGCTTTCAACTCAATTTGAAGAGCCGACCCTCTCTAGAAGAGTTCGAGCGACGCGATCACGCAAAATGTCAGGCGAATCTGAACGTGTTTTTAGAAGTGTTGTAGATGATTTGTTAGCTTTAGCTGATTTTTGCGAAAAAAATTCTCCTCTCGATTATCATTTTATATGTGAATGAGTTTTTCAGTTGAGGGATAATTGTGGTTGTACAATAAATGGACGGATTTCAGTTTGAGGTCATTCAGCGACTCCCTCACGCTATGGTTGAACTTCCAAGCGTTCTCGAACAGCACCAGTCGTTGATGTACCGGCAGAAGAGACGGCAGGACGAAAACCATTATAACCTCTCCAAACACGTTCAGATTCGCCTGAGGGTTGGCTCTTAAATTGAGGCGAAAGCTGATTGGTTGCTCCCACGTGTGAACTATCCAATGGCATTTTAGCACTCGACTGACAAATGGATAAAGAAAAGCATTTGGCAAATCCTTTTTTAAAAAGCGATTTAAATGCGCATTTAAAATTTTTTAATAATTTACTATGTATTGTTTTATTAATTTATGTTTTAAAAATGAATTAAATAACCAGTTTCAATTTCGTCTATTTATTTATACATTCAAAAAAGATTTTTTAAATTTATCGTTTTATTAAACTACATTTAAAAACAGGAATTAAATAAACAACTTTAAATATGTCTACTAATTTGCCCATATAAAAGTGATTTATTTATATACATTTTTATGGTTGAATTATTAAATGAATGTAACGCCGCGCCAGCAGAGGGAGCCCTCTCCCGAATACTGACTGGTCTCCGCTCCCTCTGCTGCCACCTGGGACTTCCTGTTTGGGCCTATTTAGACTGAACGTGTGCATTTGCCCATTGCGAAGTATTGCCAGATTCTCTGCCTTACCAAGCGTTACTCGTATTATCATACCTGCTTCCATTCATCACGACCTTGCCTGCTTTTCCCGTTTTACCGCCCTTTGGATTATCCCTTGTGTTTGTTTGCTTGTTTGGACAGATGTATGTATTTGGACTCAAAGCCTGCTTACCGACCTACGTCTCTTGGATTACCCTTTTGTTTGTTGCCTGTTTGGACTGCCATCTTGTGTATGACCCTTTGCCTGTTTACCCATTTACGTGTACGTCTATTATTAATAATAAACTTCCGCAAATGGATTCCGACGCCTCTGCTTCTTCCTCACAATGAATTAATTGATTCTTCGTTTAATTTTTATGTGGCACTCCTGGTCCTCCATAGTTAGTGACATGAGATTATTAATTTACACATCTGTCTAGTTTCATTTCTACTGTGTTATAGTTATGTCTGCCTGTTTCTGTTCCCCAGTCCTGTCTTTAGTGTCATGTTCTTTGTTTGAAGTTCTAGTCCTGTCATTCGTAACATGTGCTCTTTGTTTTGGTTCCGTCATCCGTCACGTGTTCTCTGTTTTGATTTCCGTCTGTCTTTAGTTCATTTAGGTCAGCTGTGTCTTGTCAAGTCATGACGTCTTTTACCTGTGCCCCGCTCGTTATCCTCCTGTGTTTCTGTGTATATATTCCCTCTGTGTCAGTTCCGCCCTTGTCCGGTGTTATTCGTATCGTGTGTGGATTTATCCCGTTTCCTATCTGTATTCCTGGTGATTATTATTATTAAACTGTTTTACGTTGAAGCCTTTGTCTACGTGCCTTCATCCAAGACCAGCAGGTTACATACTGTTGTCATATTCAGACATGATTCAGACACACTTTGGCCCAGATGTTGGGGACGTTTAGTTTTCAAGTGCATGTAAATGTTAAACCTGCAGTGACATCAACATCAATGTACCTCATTCTTGGAATGTTTCAGGGACATACTTATTTTATGAAAATGATTGTAATATTTGTCTACTTTCTGCCATTACATCATTTTGATGTACTGAAAATGAAATTAATTATTATTCTTTCATTTCAGAGCTGATGGAGGAGAGCGAGGAGAGTGAAGAACTGAGTGAAGTGGAGGAGGAACATCATGTCAAACCTGGAGAAAAACCTTTGAGTCGCTCAAAGACTGAAAAGACATTTTTAAAGAAAAGAAGAGCCAAGAAATCTACAACCTGCACTCAGTGTGGAAAGAGTTTCTCATACAAACAAAGTCTTGAGATTCACATGAGAATTCATACTGGAGAGAAGCCGTTCACATGTGATCAGTGTGGGAAGAGTTTCACACAAAAAACAAATCTTAAGAGCCATATGAGGATCCACACTGGAGAGAAGCCGTTCACATGTGATCAATGTGGGAAGAGTTTCACACAAAAAATCCACCTAAAGATTCACAAGAGGATCCACACTGGAGAGAAGCCGTACCCATATGATCAATGTGGGAAGAGTTTCACAGATTCTACACACCTTAAGAGTCACATGAGGGTCCACACTGGAGAAAAGCCATTCATGTGTGATCAGTGTGAAAAGAGATTCTCAAACAAACAAGGTCTTGATCGTCACCTGAGAGTTCATACTGGAGAGAAGCCATTCATTTGTGATCAGTGTGGGAGGAGATTCACGGATTCTGGAAAACATAAAAGACACATGAAAATCCACACTGAAGAGAAGCCGTACGCTTGTGATCAATGTGGGAATTGTTTCAGAGAAAAAACATACCTTAAGAAACACATGAAAATCCACACCAGAGAGAAGCCGTACACTTGTGATCAATGTGGGAATTGTTTCAAAGAAAAAACAAACCTTAAGAGTCACATGAGGATTCACACCGGAGAGAAGCCGTTTACATGCAATACATGTGGGAAGAGTTTTAGGGAATCAAGAGATCTTAAGAGACACATGAGGATCCACACCGGAGAAAAACCGTTCATGTGTGAACATTGTGAAAAGAGATTCTCAAACAAACAAAATCTTGACGTTCACATGAGGATTCACACTGGAGAGAAGCCGTTCACATGTGATCAATGTGGGAAGAGCTCCACACAAAAAAATTATCTTGAGATTCACATGAGAATCCACACCGGAGAGAAGCCGTACATGTGTGAACATTGTGAAAAGAGATTCACTCGCAGACAAAATCTTAATGCTCACATGAGGATCCACACTGGAGTGAAGCCATTCAAGTGTGATCAGTGCGGCAAAACATTTTTTGTGGCATCAAACCTGAAGAAACACCTGACAGTTCATACGAAGGAGAAGCCATATTCATGTTCTGAATGTGGAAAGAGTTATTCATGGCTGGAAAGTTTACATGCACATCAGAAAACACACACTGGTGTGAGAGAGTACATGTGCTTTGAGTGTGAGAAGACTTTTATTACAGGGGGTGATTTAAAACTGCACCAGAGAATTCACACTGGAGAGAAACCTTACAAGTGTTCAAACTGTGACAAGAGATTCAGGCAGTCAGCACATCTGAAAAGACACGAGAAGATCCACAGCAGAGAGAAAAACCTTACAAGTGTTCACACTGTGACAAGAGATTCAATCACTTATCACATCTAAAAACACATGAGAAGATCCACAGCAGAGAGAATCCACACACGTGTGATCAGTGTGGAAAGAGTTTTGCTGTTAAACGCTACCTAAATCTTCACATGAACATCCATGAAGTGGAGAAACCACTTAGTGGAGAATCCAATTAGTTTTCTAACAGCCGTAATGAGAGACAGGACATTTTGTCGGTTGATTGTAGGGCTGGGTGATCTGACAATTTTATATCATGTTCGATCTTGAAGATTTCTACAAACTACTTTTCAAAAGAATCATAGAGATCGTGATCTTTGATGTCTTTGTAATAATGTTAAAACTACAGCTACGAACGCCTGATGGTTGCGCGTCTCTGTTTATGAAAACGTGATAAACGGGAAACGGGAAGTAATCGCAGAATCCAATCATAAAAACGGAACTTACAGTATAACTGTGAATGTCACTGGATATATCAAATTTGATGAACAAATGAACCACAAAAGACTGTTTAAATATGAATCCTCCAAGTTCTGCATATCTCTCTGTGAATGAATGGCACAGACGCGCAATTTCGTTTACCACTAGAGCGTCTGCCGGGGCTTTAAACTGAGGGCCGAACCAGAGATCGACCAGCACTGTTCAAATACAAGACCAAACCCGAAATCTGTCCTCCTGTTCTTGCTACCACAAGCAAAGACGGCGTACGTTCGACACTGCTGAGCTATTTATGGTTTGAAATGAGAAGATCATTCCGTACAAAGTTTAATACATTTATTTAGACACATCAAGTGGTAGATAATGTGTTTTATTCAGAGAGACTCACAGAGACGCCAACACGGCCAACTGACCTGCTATCGTGCTTCATTTCCTCTATATAGTTTGCACTCGTTCTGTAACATGTATTCCAGTCCCGTCTCCTGTCATGTGTTCCTTGTTTTGCTTCCGTCAGTCCTTGTCACGTGATCTTTGCTTTGGTTCCCCATGTGCCTTGTTATTAGTCAATTGTCGTCAGCTGTGTTCGTTATTAGTCATGCCTGCCACCTGTGCCCCGCTTGTGTTCAGCTGTGTATATACCCTCTGTGTCAGTCCAGTCCTTGTCAGTTCAAATAGTTTGTGTATGGTGTACTACCTGTATCCTGTCTGTTCTCCATTAAAACTATGTTGTACGTGAACTCAGTCCTTCCACCTGTTCCTGCCTACACCAGCGTGACACGTTCATTTATCGTATCATACAATGTTTTACACATTAAAATAAACAAATCAAATAGTAATAAAAGTGTATTGAAGGGGCTGGAATCTAGAATCCACTGCTGCTTCAATATACTGTATATCCTTATGTAAGTTGACATGAGTCGTAAAGGTATTAATCAATTATCAGTATTCAACCTTTTATGAATTAAATGATTTGATTGATTTCTTTCAAGTATGTGCATCCATAGAAATCAATGTTGGGTTGTTGAAATGTTCTTTCCATGTATTCCATTTGTTTGATGTCTGAAATATCGACTTGCATTCAGACATGCATTTGTTTTCCTAGCTGACCGAGACAGATAGGGTCACAAAGGTCAGCTTGTGGGATACGTGACACGAGTTTTCCCTTGCTCTTCTGTACTTTTCCAAAGAATAAAGATAAATATTGTCTGTACTTCTCACCAATACAAGAGTGTGTTTTGGGAATCTTTCCTGTTTTTGGTTAAAGCTCAGGCCAACTCCAATCTTGAAGAAGCTGTGAGTATCCGTGTATGTGCGCTAATGTTCTGTGCGCAAGTCACAAATCTTTGGAGGGAGCTGAAAGTCCATATTGCCCAGCGACAGCCCCGAAACCTGAAGGATCTGGAGAAGGTCTGTATGGAGGAGTGGGCCACAATCCAGCAGTGTGTGCAAACCTGGTCAAGAACTACAGGAAACGTATGATCTCTGTAATATTACCAAATATTGTACCAAATATTAAGTTCTTCTTTTCTGATGTATCAAATACTTATGTCAATTAATAAAATGCAAATTAATTACTTAATCATACAATGTGATTTTCTGAATTTTTGTTTTAGATTCCATCACTCACAGTTGAAGAGTAGCTATGATAAAAATTATAGACTTCTACATGCTTTGTAAGTCGGCAAACCTGTACAGGAAATTTCCATTTCATGCATATTATTCATATCATTTACTCCATGTATTTACTCCATATAAATTCATTACAATATTTCATATTCTGTCATATGAGTGCATGTGTTTGAGGCATCCTCCTGGCCTATTTCTGACTGAACATGGGAAGAGGTCATAATGCTTGCCTCGGCTTGTCCTTGAGAACAGGAGGATCTTGTTGAAGATAGTACGTGCAGAATTGAACTTCTCACATTTCTCTCGCCATATTAGGGAGACAACTATTCAAAACAATAGCCACAAGGGTGACTGCACTGTTAAAAAATTACTGTCAATTTTACAGTATAATACTGGCAGCAGGGTTGCCAGCCAGTTACTGTAAAATTTACAGTAGTGTTACTGTAATTTAATTTACAGAATTTCCATGTATTCTCTGATTACAGTAAATAACTGTATTTTTTAAAATTACGAAGGGTCAATTTACAGCAATATTCTGTAAATTTGAGTCAAACCAACACGTGACCCCAGAATGCATTGCAGTTTACAGCAATATGCTGTATTATTAAAAAACAGCCAGCGGCTGTAAAATAATGCTGTAATTTTTACAGTAATTCACTGTTAAAAAATGACTGTAAATTTTACAGTATAATACTGGCAGCATGGTTGTATGAATAGCCTGTATGAAAAACACTGGAAAGTACCGCATTCAATGTAAAGAATAAAAAAACAAGATGAAAAGTACCAAAAAGACCATAAGAAACATATATTTAAAAAATATGTAATGGTTGGCGATTTGCCACCATTACAAATAAGATAAAGAAGGGTTCATAAATAATGGTGGCAAAATGCCAGGGTGGAGCTAAAAGAAAAAGAGAACTGGAGGAATCTCCATTTTGCAGATTAACATTGGATTAGATTAGACGTGTGGTAGTCGTGGCCTAATGGTGAGGGAGTCGGGCTTGTAACCTGAAGGTTGCAGGTTCGATTCCCACACTGGCAGGAATTGAAGGTGGGGATTGTGAATGAACAGCACTCTCTCCACCTTCGATACCATGACTAAAGTGCCCTTGAGCAAGACACCTAACCCCTAATTGCTCCCCTTGTAAGTCACTTTGAATAAATATAAATGTATATAAATATAATGTTTCTTAATCTTGCATCCCGTCACGTGTCAGCGCTTCCAGATCCAAATGCTCTGCTAGACACGCCAAGAAAACAAGAAACGGCGTGATGTAATGCTACCAAAAATCCTCACGGAAACCCCAGATGGCCAGACAGTGACTCCATGAGCACAGCAACTGTAGTGAACATCTCAAGTGTTTTAATGCTGTGATGGAAAAGTTAATCACATATTGTGCAAGTTGTTGTCTATAAACATAAAGGACCTGAAACTAGACGAGTGAAAAACATGTTTCACCCTCCCTCTGGTCGTCTCGTGATGAACATATTTGGGGCTCAGATTAAACAAACTATCTTCAGTTTTTCTTTGTGTGAGATTGTAACTGAATACAATGTAAGTGTAACACAGAGTCAGCAGGATGGGATCCAAATGCAGCTTTTATTAAGCAACGTGGTCCAAAAGGCAGTGGTCAAATCAACAGCAAACAGTAGTAACAGGGAAAAGGCAAGCTCGTAGTAAATAATCCAGGCTGAGGTCAAAGGCAGGCAGATAAACATCAAAAAAACAAAGAAACAGGCAGGATCAGGAAACTAGACAGGCAAGACAGGAATAGCGCTCAGAACTGTAACAGTGAAATGAAACAAGACTTCACAAATCACAAGTGTCAGAGGGTTAGCTTAAATAGTGCACTAGATTGTTTGCAGCTGGGCCGTAATCAACATAAGGGACTTATGGGAAATGTAGTGTGGCGTATGGAGTCCATGATATGAGCGGGCGACCTCTGGTGGATGGAGGACAACAGAACGGATTCATAACAGATGACCTTCTTATAAAGACTCTTTAGTTGTTTCTCGATCTCAGCCTCACCATTATTAAAGTCATAATTTCCACAACAATGCTCATCTTGAACATGTGATATGAATAAATAGTGCTGTTGAGATGGTATTCTCGAGCGAAACTAAGGCTTTTTACACAGAAACAGCATTTCTTACGGTTTACAGATTCACCGGAAGTGACAAATCCAGCATGTACCTTGTAACCATCATCCCTAATCTCTAAATGTTGATAATGATATTATAAATATTAAAGATAAAAGACAAAAATAAGTATGCATATAAGCCGTACCGTTTCCTGCATCAACGTACGTCATTTTACCATTGTTGTCTCCAAGAATTGTGTCTTCTTAAATTTCTGGTCTTTCCGGGAAGCAGGATTTCAATTGAATTGTCATATTTGATGTCCTACAATAGCCTAAATATTTCATCTGAATTAATATTTTAATACAAATTATTGCACTGCCTATGTGTTACTCTCTTGGGAAAATATGTGAAGTGATTTCATTCATTCATTGAATTTCGGTCATTCTACAGAAACGTCCACTTTGATACGGCAAGATGTCTTAAAATGTATTTCTTTTTCTAACATTTAAACTTAGACCACTTTATTAGATTTCACTTTGACTTTATGAATATACATTAATGATAGCTTAATGATTTATTTGTCACTTGCTTCTCTGGCAATTTTGCACGTTTTTATGAAATATTATTTCTAATTTTTTTAAGCACATGCTGTCAAAGTTACAGAAAAATAACGACAATGCAAAAAATAAGAAGATTGTGTTTTTTTTTTACATTTTAATCAGGTTAGTTAAGTGTGATTGAGTGATAGTTAGTTAGTTAATCTGTGCAACCATGAACTTGAAAATCAGTTATAATCTTAATTCTTGAATGTAGCAGAATTTAATGGGTGTAAAATGATCATCAACTTCACATATGACACATTTTATTTCAATGTGACAGACACAAAACAGACCTGTGACGTACACACAAGACCAACGCAGTAACTAATTTTTTGTTACATTTGGGAAACAATCAATATCATTGACACTTGCAGTCAGTAAAGATAATAAACAACATTTTAAACATGTCTGCTTCCCATCTGAGCTCAATTTGGCCATAATGAGAAATAAAAGTTAGAATCACGTGGGGAAAAGCACTTCTGTCGCGCTTGAATTCTTATAATTACTTAAAAAACAATTATTGCCACATTGACGTCTCAATGTAAACGTGCAAATAACATTGTTTCGTTTTAAAATATAAAGAAATTGTAATTCTAAAGTGTTTTTCAAGTGTAATAAAGGCTATAGGGACAGAAAAGTGTTCGTTTCTGTAGAATTACTCTATTAAGTCTCGCGCCGCTCCACTGTCATTTGTCCAGACACGTGATGTCGCTGAAGTTCTCAGATCTCAGATTCTGAATGACCACCACAGCTGCCAAGAAGCTCCTTTCACCAATGAGAAACCCAGAAATAATACAAGAAATCGCCCGTGACTCCGACCCGTTCAGTGAAGCGTCAGCGTCGAGTGAGTCTTCTGAGGTGAGGTGAGCAGCTCACGGTGTTTCTCACACTTACACACACATCAAACACACTTTAGACAGTTTGTTCAGCATTTTACACGCTCGTTTCTCTATTGTTTTCATCGAGCACGTGCTACTTGTGCGCTTTTCTGGCGTCTTGATTCAGAAACAAACATTTAGAGCAGCAGCAGCGAGTATGAGAGGAAAATATGTTGAATTCATTCAGATCTGAGCGATTTTGTGTGATTGTTTCGATGTTTGGACTGAAAACTGCTACTGAATGTGAAGTCAGGAGTCAAAGTTTGAGGTCTGAGAGGAATTTATGGGAATCGATCTCAAGTGTTGCTGTCTTCTGACATCTTTGGCAGATCAAACTTGTTCGTTACTTTACATTGTTAAAATTTACTGAGACAGAAACTGCTAAATACTTTACTTTGAGCCCATAATGATCCAGGTGAGACATTTAAAATATATACGTTAGTATTGATAATTATACAGTTTGACACTGGAAACATTAAATATTATGTGTTGAACATTAGAGGAGACCAGGATTTTTTTTTTAAGGAATTAAATAATTAAAATTTTGAATTTAATAATGCGTGCATATAATTATTGATTACATTTCTTTAATATTTAAAGGATTTAACTTCAGTCTTACACTGCAAAATGATAACTTACATAGGGTTAAATTCATCACAATTATTTAATTAATGATGCACACAAAAATGTAATAATAATACATTTTATTTATAAAGCACTTTACATTTTAAAAAAAATCTCAAAGTGCTAAAATGTATGACAGACCTTAAAAGAGAAATTTAATTGATAAAACCCTGAAACTTGCATTTAATCGGAATAACCTCAATTATTTTTCAGACAATTAATTGTTGTTACAGGCCTAATGACATGTAATACACATTATAGCCTGGAATAATGTTCATTTTCGGATGAACTCTCCCTTTAAGTAAACAATGTTTGATAGCACCAGATTTTCTCTGCCCGAGTCATTCTGGCAAAACTGCAAAACTACAAAACACTAATCGCGACAGGCCTAGTTGAGTACTTTGCATCACTTGATTTTACCGTCGGTCGCTGAATATTACAATCATAAATTAGTCGTCAAATTGTTGATCTGAAATGAAGCTTTGTCCCCGTTATGATTTAATCGGACCGTCAAGGAAACTCTTTATTGTCATATGTGTCAGGCATAGGACAGAAGCTTGTTCTGATGTCTTCATGACAGCTGTATGCGCTTCTCTGGGGAGTGTGTTAACTTTGAGCATTATATACCACTGACTAGAGGTCTGGCAATTCCTTACAAAGTAGAGTTTGTTTAAAATAGAGCGTATGCTTCATGCTTCCACATGGAACATTCTACTTTCCTTATAGGGAATAGTGTACATCAGATGTTTACATCATGGAAATAATGGATCAACGGAAAACATTCGACATTCCTGTAGAGCCGAAATGATCTCTCCTCCCTCTGTGCCAAATGACACTAACATGTTCATGCAAACTGAACTCATGCACTTACACTTCACAAATACATCTGATTATCAATATAAATTGTATTAAAATAATGGATTTTTAATCTTCAAAATATTAAATGTTTAGCTACTTGAACTCTCTTAATGCTAAAACGAAAGCGTCGCATTGGAATTCGCACTCGTTGTCGGTGAAGAGTAAGCCCTGCCCTCTTTGATCTGATTGGCCAGCTCACTCATTCTGACATTCTGTTAGCTGAAAATCATAACTTTTAAAACTTTTGCCAACTCTTAGTTTTTATGATCATCGTCAGTTTCTTTATGAAACTAACATGTTAATGATCTAATTACTTTTTATAGTTTTATTGTCTTCTATCATATATCCTGCTTTAAATGATCTTTATAATGATCAGAATATGTACAATTTAAGTTTAATATAGACGCTTGTGTGAAAGTTATTCTGCTATTATTATCATGTATCTGACTGTGTGCATCTGTGTAGAAGCTATAAAGGGAATGGAATGTGCAGCATATGTTGGAGCCTCTCGCTCTTCCTCTGTCAACAGATATATGGTATAACGAGAGTGATCCAGAACCTGCAGAATGAAACACACTGAAGATCCTGAAGAACAAAGAGGTTGGTGTTTATTCTTCATTCATTCATGATGCTGAACAACATTCATGTTAGAAAGTTTCAAGGACTTCATCATATTTATAGCCCGTCCACAAAGTTTAGCTGTATACGTAAAAAAAATCTTGGCGTTTCGTCCAGACGGCATTTTGAGAGCCTGAAACCACTTTTTTTTTTTTTTTTTCAAACTGGGTCGCGGAGATGAATCTGAAATCAACAGCCTTGTGTTTTCGTGTGTGCAGCCAATCAGTAAATTTTATGAAACGATGACGTTATCACCCCACGTCTCGACCCTAGTCAGACACCACTATGTCACGTAACAGCAATGGTGGACTACATGCTTGTGTTTGTGCTGCAGAAGCTTCTGAGTGTCACGGTTTTGTCATGTTTAGTTCAGTCTTGTTTAGTTACGTCATGTCTACACCTGTCCTCATTTATTTAAACCTTATCACCTGTTCTTCATTTAGTCATCTGTGTATTTAAGTTCCTGTCTGTAGTTTACCTTTTGTTTTGTTGTCTGTGGCGCATGTTTCCAGTTCCTGTAAATATTACAATAAACCTGTCTGTTTATTATACACCTTCGTCTCCTGTCAGTCTTGGCGTGACAGAATAACTGACCTCTCAACGCGAGATATTTAAAAGATGGACTCACCGGCAATGCAGCTCCTTTTCCGGCCGGAGGCCAGGCCCTACCTGGGCTACCTTATGTGGGGATGCTCCGGAGTGACGAACACTCCGCCTCAGTCTGGGAGCCCGGGGTTTGCCCCGAGATCAGAGCAGAACTGGATGACTTCGGAGCCCCGGAGTTGACGCGAGCGGGTCGGTCCATCACAGAGCCAGGAGTGGACCACAACTCCATCTACTGGTGGACCGCAGATCCTTTCCCCACCCATGTCCCCACCCTCGAGTCTTCATCGGTACTTCCCGCTACGTCCGGAAGCCACCAGTTTGTTCCCGTACTTGTCTCAGCGCTGGTGACAGCCAGCCCCCTGAATCCGTTGGTCCCCCTGGTGTCATCAAGCTCCTCGGCTCTGCTCCCGCCACTCTCTCCGTGCGGCTCCTCACCAGCGCCTCGGGCTTCTCTTCCACCAGCCCGGCTTGAGGTGGAATCCCCGGCTGCTCTTCAGGCCTCCAGGCCCCCATCGCCACCTCGACCTGTCAGCCCGTCACCTGCACCTCGACCCACGCCTCCCTCATCACCTCCTCAGCCCGGAAGCTCCGCTGGGCTCCCTCCGGGGGTCAACGCTCAGCTTCCGCCACGGACTTCCGGGTTGGCGGCTACACCTCCACCCATCACCCCTAGGGCGTCATCGAGCTCCTTCCTCCCTGCAACCTCCCTGTCACGCTCGATCACCACAGCTTCACCCCGGTCTACCAAACCAGCGACGGCACCTCGGTCCCGTGAGTCAGCGGCTCGGCTTTCCTCTCCAGACACTTTTTGTTACGCCGCGAGGATGCGCTTTTTCCGAGGGGGAGGCGTACTCTCACGGTTATGTCATGTTTAGCTTAGTTTTGTTTAGTTACGTCATGTCTAAACCTGTCCTCATTTAGTCATCTGTGTATTTAAGTTCCTGTCTGTGGTTTATCTTTTGTCGGTTATTGTTTGTGTTTCCCGTTCCTGTGAACATTATAATAAACCTGTCTGTTTCATTGTACGCCTTCGTCTCCTCTCAGTCTTGGCGTGACACTGAGCCTATTAGCTTCACTAAAGTTTGTATACAGCGCAAAAGGTTTATGAAAATGCTCCAAGTCCATTTTTGCTATCCACAATCAAGAAGAGAGAGACTTCTCACGTGGAGCCACAGGACAGACAACATGAAAGCCCTGATAAAGGAGAGAACTAAACATTCAAACCAGCAAATCCAACCAACAAAAAATTAAAAAATGGAACAGTTTTTATATAATGGGGGCATGGCGAAATCATTACATAGTTTTTCTCCATTATGATTGGTTCTTCATGGGTATAATTCAGCAAACCCTTCTGTTACTAGGTATAAGCAAAGTTTGGCTTTACTTTGGCTTGTTAGTGACATGAGATTATTCATTTACACATCTGTCTAGTTTCATTTCCACTTTTGTCATACAGGGAGTGCAGAATTATTAGGCAAATGAGTATTTTGACCACATCATCCTCGTTATGCATGTTGTCTTACTCCAAGCTGTATAGGCTGGAAAGCCTACTACCAATTAAGCATATTAGGTGATGTGCATCTCTGTAATGAGAAGGGGTGTGGTCTAATGACAACAACACCCTATATCAGGTGTGCATAATTATTAGGCAACTTCCTTTCCTTTGGCAAAATGGGTCAATAGAAGGACTTGACAGGCTCAGAAAAGTCAAAAATAGTGAGATATATTGCAGAGGGATGCAGAAGTCTTAAAATAGCCAAGCTTCTGAAGCGTGATCATCGAACAATCAAGCGTTTCATTCAAAATAGTCAACAGGGTCGCAAGAAGCGTGTGGAAAAACCAAGGTGCAAAATAACTGCCCGTGAACTGAGAAAAGTCAAGCGTGCAGCTGCCAAGATGCCACTTGCCACCAGTTTGGCCATATTTCAGAGCTGCAACATCACTGGAGTGCCCAAAAGCACAAGGTGTGCAATACTCAGAGACATGGCCAAGGTAAGAAAGGCAGAAAGTCGACCACCACTGAACAAGACACACAAGCTGAAACGTCAAGACTGGGCCAAGAAATATCTCAAGACTGATTTTTCTAAGGTTTTATGGACTGATGAAATGAGAGTGAGTCTTGATGGGCCAGATGGATGGGCCCGTGGATGGATTGGTAAAGGGCAGAGAGCTCCAGTCCGACTCAGACGCCAGCAAGGTGGAGGTGGAGTACTGGTTTGGGCTGGTATCATCAAAGATGAGCTTGTGGGGCCTTTTCGGGTTGAGGATGGAGTCAAGCTCAACTCCCAGTCCTACTGCCAGTTTCTGGAAGACACCTTCTTCAAGCAGTGGTACAGGAAGAAGTCTACATCCTTCAAGAAAAACATGATTTTCATGCAGGACAATGCTCCATCACACGCATCCAAGTACTCCACAGCGTGGCTGGCAAGAAAGGGTATAAAAGAAGAAAATCTAATGATATGGCCTCCTTGTTCACCTGATCTGAACCCCATTGAGAACCTGTGGTCCATCATCAAATGTGCGATTTACAAGGAGGGAAAACAGTACACCTCTCTGAACAGTGTCTGGGAGGCTGTGGTTGCTGCTGCACGCAATGTTGATGGTGAACAGATCAAAACACTGACAGAATCCATGGATGGCAGGCTTTTGAGTGTCCTTGCAAAGAAAGGTGGCTATATTGGTCACTGATTTGTTTTTGTTTGGTTTTTGAATGTCACAAATGTATATTTGTGAATGTTGAGATGTTATATTGGTTTCACTGGTAAAAATAAATAATTGAAATGGGTATAAATTTGTTTTTTGTTAAGGTGCCTAATAATTATGCACAGTAATAGTCACCTGCACACACAGATATCCCCCTAAAATAGCTAAAACTAAAAACTAAAAACTAAAACTTCCAAAAATATTCAGCTTTGATATTAATGAGTTTTTTGTGTTCATTGAGAACATGGTTGTTGTTCAATAATAAAATTAATCCTCAAAAATACAACTTGCCTAATAATTCTGCACTCCCTGTATTCAGACACACTTTGGCCCAAGTGTTGGGGACGTTTAGTTTTCAAGAGCATGTAAATGTTAATCCTGCAAGAAAAAGAAATGTTAGTTGTGATTAATTAAAAAAATCCTGAACTAGATCAATGTACCTCATTCTTGGAATGTTTCAGGGACATGCTTATTTTCTAAAAATGATTGTAATATTTCATTAGTGGTCTACTTTCTGCCATTACATTATTTTGATGTACTGAAAATGAAATTAATTCTTTTTCTCTCATTTCAGAGCTGATGGAGGAGAGCGAGGAGAGTGAAGAACTGAGTGAAGTGGAGGAGGAACATCATGTCAAACCTGGAGAAAAACCTTTGAGTGGCTCAATGACTAAAAAGAAATTTTTAAAGAAAAGAAGAGCCAAGAAATCTACAACCTGCACTCAGTGTGGGAAGAGTTTCACAACCAAAGACAGTCTTAAGATTCACATGAGAATCCACACTGGAGAGAAGCCGTACACATGTGATAAATGTGGGAAGAGTTTCAGGTATTCAGGATCCCTTAAGATTCACATGATGGTCCACACTGGAGAGAAGCCGTTCACATGTGATCAGTGTGGAAAGAGATTCTCAACAAAAGGAAAGAAAGAGATTCACATGAGAAGCCACACTGGAGAAAAGCCGTTCACATGTGATCAGTGTGAAAAGAGTTTCTCATGCAAACAAAGTCTTGATTATCACCTGAGAGTTCATAGTGGAGAAAATCTGTTCATATGTGGTCAGTGTGAAAAGATTTTCTCACACAAACGAAGTCTTGATTTTCACCTGAGAGTTCATAGTGGAGAAAAGCCGTTCACATGTGATCAGTGTGAAATGAGTTTCTCATGCAAACAAAGTCTTGATCATCACCTGAGAGTTCATAGTGGAGAAAATCTGTTCATATGTGGCCAGTGTGAAAAGAGTTTCTCACGCAAACAAAGTCTTGATTTTCACCTGAGAGTTCATAGTGGAGAAAAGCCGTTCACTTGTGATCAGTGTGGGAAGAGTCTCTCAAGCAAACAAAATCTTGATCATCATCTGAGAGTTCATAGTGGAGAAAAGCCGTTCACTTGTGATCAGTGTGAAAAGAGTTTCTCAATTAAACCAAATCTTGATCGTCATCTGAGAGTTCATAGTGGAGAAAAGCCTTTCACATGTGGTCAGTGTGAAAAGAGTTTCTTAAGAAAACAAAATCTTGATCGTCACCTGAGAGTTCATAGTGGAGAGAGGCCATTCACATGTGATCAGTGTGGGACGAGTTTCACACAAAAATCATATCTTAAGAAACACATGAGGATCCACACTGGAGAAAAGCCATTCATGTGTAATCACTGTGAAAAGAGTTTCCCAATTAAACAAAATCTTGACCTTCACTTGAGAATTCACACTGGAGAGAACCCGTTCACATGTGATCAGTGTGGGAAGAGCTTCACACAAAAATCATATCTTAAGAACCACATGAGGATCCACACTGGAGAGAACCCGTTCACATGTGATCAGTGTGGGAAGAGCTTCACACAAAAATCATATCTTAAGAAACACATGAGGATCCACACTGGAGAAAAGCCGTTCACATGTGATCAATGTGGGAAGAGTTTCAGTGATTCAGGACACCTTAAGAAACACATGAGGATCCACACTGGAGAGGAGCTGTTCATGTGTAAACACTGTGAAAAGAGATTCCCAATTAAACAAAATCTTGACCTTCACTTGAGAATTCACACTGGAGAGAACCCGTTCACATGTGGTCAGTGTGGGAAGAGCTTCACACAAAAATCATATCTTAGGAGACACATGAGGATCCACACCGGAGAGAAGCCATACATGTGTGGTCAGTGTGAAAAGAGATTCACATACAGACCAAATCTTAATGCTCACATGAAGATCCACACTGGAGTGAAGCCATTCAAGTGTGATCAGTGCGGCAAAACATTTTTTGAGATATCAGCCCTGAAGACACACCTGACAGTTCATATGAAGGAGAAGCCACATTCATGTTCTGCGTGTGGAAAGAGTTATTCACGGCTGGAAAGTTTACAGAAACATCAGAAAACACACACTGGTGTGAGAGAGTACATGTGCTTTGAGTGTGAGAAGACTTTTACTTCAGGGAGAGATTTAAAAGTGCACCAGAGAATTCACACTGGAGAAAAACCTTACAAGTGTTCACACTGTGACAAGAGATTCAATCACTCATTACATCTGAAAATACATGAGAAGATCCACAGCAGAGAGAAGCCGCACACGTGTGATCAGTGTTGAAAGAGTTTTGCTATTAAACGCTACTTAAATCTTCACATGAAGATCCATGCAGTGGAGAAACCACTTAGTGGAGAATCCAATTAGTTTCCTAACAGCCGTGATGAGAGACAGGACATTTTGTCGGTTGATTGTAGGGCTGGGTGATCTGACAATTTTATATCATGTTCGATCTTGAAGATTTCTATGAACTACTTTTCAAGAGAATCATAGAGATCGTCTTCGTAATAATGTTCAAACTACAGCTATGAACACCTGATGGTTGTGCGTCTCCATCATGTGACTTTCATGTATGGTGACAAATTTGAACAGCAATTCAACGTGAGCTATGGCTGAGAGGAATTAAGTTTTAGCTTCGATTCTGATTATGTAAACGTGATGAACGGAAAACGGGATGTAATCGCAGAATTCAATCATAAAAACTAAATTTACGGTATAACTGTGAATGTCACTGGATATATCAAATTTGATGAACAAATGAACCACAAAAGACTGTTTAAATATGAATCCTCCAAGTTCTGCATATCTCTCTGTGAATGAATGGCACAGACGCGCACTTTCGTTTACTACTAGAGCGTCTGCAGGGGCTTTAAACTGAGGGCCGAACCAGAGATCGACCAGCACTGTTCAAATACAAGACCAAACCCGAAATCTGTCCTCCTGTTCTTGCTACCACAAGCAAAGACTGCATACATTTTACACTACTGAGCTATTTATGGTTTGAAATGAGAAGATCATACCGTACAAAGTTTAATACATTTATTTAGACACATCAAGTGGTAGATAATGTTTGATTCAGAGAGACTCACAGAAACGGCATCACGGCCAACTGACCTGCTATCGTGCTTCATTTCCTCTATATAGTTTGCACTCGTTCATTTATCATATCATACAATGTTTTACACATTTAAATAGACAAATCAAATAGTAATAAAAGTGTATTGAAGGGGCTGGAATCTGGAATCCACTGCTGCTTCAATATACAGTGGGTACGGAAAGTATTCAGAGCCCCTTAAATGTTTCACTCTTTATTATATTGCAGCCATTTGCTAAAACCATTTAAGTTCATTGTTTTCCTCATTAATGTACACACAGCACCCCATCTTGACAGAAAAACACAGAATTCTTGAATTTTTTTAGATTTATTAAAAAAGAAAAACTGAAATATCACATGGTCCTAAGTATTCAGACCCTTTGCTCAGTATTTAGTAGAAGCACTCTTTGATCTAATACAGTCATGAGTCTTTTTGGGAAAGATGCAACAAGTTTTTCACACCTGGATTTGGGGATCCGCTGCTATTTCTCCTTGCAGATCCTCTCCAGTTTTGTCAGGTTGGATGGTAAATGCTGGTGGACAGCCATTTTTAGGTCTCTCCAGAGATGCTCAATTGGGTTTAAGTCAGGGCTCTGGCTGGGCCATTCAAGAACAGTCACAGAGTTGTTGTGAAGCCACTCCTTCGTTATTTTAGCTATGTGCTTAGGGTCATTGTCTTGTTGGAAGGTAAACCTTCTGCCCAGTCTGAGGTCCTGAGCACTCTGGAGAAGGTTTCCGTCCAGGATATCCCTATACTTGGCCGCATTCATCTTTCCCTCGATTGCAACCAGTCGTCCTGTCCCTGCAGCTGAAAAATACCCCCATAGCATGATGCTGCCACCACAATGCGTCACTGTTGGGACTGTATTGGACAGGTGATGAGCAGTGCCTGGTTTTCTCCACACATACTGCTGAGAATTAAGGCCAAAAAGTTCTATCTTGGTCTCATCAGACCAGAGAATCTTATTTCTCACCATCTTGGAGTCCTTCAGGCATTTTTTAGTAAGCTCCATGTGGGCTTTCATGTGTCTTGCACTGAGGAGAGGCTTCCACTCTGCCATGAAGTCCCGACTGGTGTAGGGCTGCAGTGATGGTTGACTTTCTACAACTTTCTCACATCTCCCGACTGCATCCCTGGAGCTCAGCCACAGTGAACTTTGGGTTCTTCTTAACCTCTCTCACCAAGGCTCTTCTCAGTTTGGCCGGACGGCCAGCTCTAGGAAGGGTTCGTCTTCCATTAAAGGATTATGGAGGTCATGTGCTCTTAGGAACCTTAAGTGCAGCAGAAAGTTTTTTGTAACCTTGGCCAGATCTGTCTTGCCACAATTCTGTCTCTGAGCTCTTCAGGCAGTTCCTTTGACTTCATGATTCTCATTTGCTCTGACATGCACTGTAACTTTCTGTGGCTTTCATAATCAAGTCTAATCAGTGTAATCAAACACAGCTGGACTCAAATGAAGGTTTAGAACCATCTCAAGGATGATCAGAAGAAATGGACAGCATCTGAGTTAAATATATGAGTGTCACCGCAAAGGGTCTGAATACTTAGGACCATGTGATATTTCAGTTTTTCTTTTTTAATAAATCTGCAAAAATGTCAAGAATTCTGTGTTTTTCTATCAATATGGGATGCTGTGTGTACATTGAGGAAAAAAAAATGTTTAAATGATTTTAGCAAATGGCTGCAATATAACAGAGTAAAAAATTTAAGAAGGTCTGAATACTTTCCGTACCTACTGTACATCCTTATGTAAGTTGACATGAGTCGTAAAAGTATTAAGCAATAATCAGTATTCAACCTTTTTATGCATTAAATGATTTGAATGATTTCCTTCAAGTATATGCAACCACAGAAATCAATGTTGGGTTGTTGAAATGTTCTTTCCATATATTCCATTTGTTTGATGTCTGAAATATCGACTTGTTTGTTTTGAAGAGACCCTCAACATGTGTTCAGACATGCATTTGTTTTCCTAGCTGACCGAGACAGCTAGGGTCACAAAGGTCAGCTTGTGGGATACGTGACACGAGTTTTACCTTGCTCTTCTGTATTTTTTCAAAGAGTAAAGACGAATATTGTCTGTACTTCTCTGTACTGGCATTGTACTTGCCGGTGCCTTTTCACGACCTAGAAGGTCACAAGGTGCCTAAATCCAGGTTTCGAGCATCAGAGGCCTGATCAGCGGTGTATAAAGTACTTGAAAGTTTTGAAGTATGTGATATTTTTTGTACTGAAGTATGAAAAGTATTTTTTGATATTAAATATACTTAAGTATTGAAAGTAAAAGTACAAGTACATGCAAACTACAAAAGGAGCAGAAAATAATTTAAAAAAATGTCTGAGCAGCAAGATTGTTTTAACTCTATTTCTTACATTTTGTTTGCTTTGAATTTTAAAAAAATGCCAAAATGTTTATTGTAAGTTTTAAATATAAAAAATACTAATATATTAATTATGCCTTGATCATTCATGTTAATTCATAGTGCATTATAACTAGTGTAAGAGGCATCTTTAAAATGTTGAAATGTAAATGTTGAAATTAACAATGAACAACACTTTTATGTTACAAATGGACTCTTAATTGTAAAGTGTTTCCATTTCATATAAATCCAAACAATCATGCTTAAAATGGTCATCTTTACACACAAAGGCATATTATATGTATACTTTCACTCGTTATTTGCTTTATGTTAGAACACTTGATAATTATCTAATCAAAATATGTGTTAAAGTGCCGATAAAAAAAGAACTGAAATCGAAAACATTTCTGATTTATGTTTCTGTCGGCTGTGTGATTAGGATATAATTTAAATATGCATCTTCGCTGGATAACGAATGGATAAAATCGAATAGATGAATATAAACTAATGCAAGTAGATCATAACAATCGTGACATTAAACATTTTATTTTAATCACTTGAGGTAACATAGCATCTAGTCAGCAAACTAATTACTTTAGTGATATGAAAACATATACTGTAGTGTACTGTATAGCATACCGCTTTGTTGTCTATCTTTTAAATCCGTTTTTGAAGAGTCCCATAGTTCTGTGCAGCTCGCAGCCGCACGTCACGTGTCAAAACAAACTCTACAAGGCGTCAGAGATAGTTTTTATTTGGCCTGTAGAGGTCGCAGCACTTGTGTGCACATGCTTGCAGTCTGTGTTCTTCCGACTTTATTTTATTTTAAAATGCTCTGGGGAAAAGTATCGGAGTTAAAGCATACATTTTATTAAATAAATGTAGTGGAGTAAAAGTAAAAGTTGACAGAAATATAAATACTCAAGTACAGATTCTCCCAAAAAATACTCAAGTACTCTCCATTAAAGTATTATTACTTCATTACATTACACCTCTGCTTATAATTTATTAACCCTTTCGCACGCAAGTTTAAAATATTCTGGCGTGAGTTTTTCAAGGCGACCGTTATTTAGAACGTGTCACTTTACTGTTTCCATGGTGACGCGTCATTGATTGTCACGTAACACACGGCAACCTCATAGCGCTGTATGACTGATGATCTGCTTTTATTTAATTATTCCTTTTTTATTCAAAATATTAACAAATTTGATGACTATAACATGAAATATCTGATATTTTGAATGTCAAATATGTGCAAGTGGATGTGTTTTGCTGTTTAAACACCTTTATAATGATCGCGTTAGTTGAGATATACGTTAGTTTGCCCCGCAGTATTGCGTCTGTTGGATTTACAGCGCGTGAATTCATCCTTCTCCCGAAATACATAAAAGTGAGCTGGTGAACTGAGAGAAGAAGAGAGTAAACTTTAAAGTGACTTACACAATCTGTATCTGATATGAATAAAACTTGCTGTCTAATTATTATGGAAATGATTGTTATTGCCGCTTCCATAGACATCAGTGTGTATTTTACAAACTCTAAATGTATTGATTTGTTAGTACTTATGTGCATTTAAATGTCTTAAACCTAAAATAAACATTATGTGGTTGAAAACACTGCATATTTGTGATATTTTGACTCTGTCATTGGCTCAGCGCCAGAGAACGCGCGCAAGCACTTTTGAATTTGGCAGTTGATCACGTGATGCACTGAACGTTCTGATCACACCGGTGTGATCGTACGCGTCAAAGGGTTAAAAAACAAATATTGCCACATTGACGTCTCAATGTACATTTGCAAATAACATTGTTTCATTTTAAAATATAAAGAAATTGTAATTCTAAATAAAGGCTATAGGGACAGAAAAGTGTTTGTTTCTGTAGAATTTCCCTATTAAGTCTTCAGGACAGCTCGCGCTGCTCCACTGTCATTTGTCCAGACACGTGATGTCGCTGAAGTATTTTCTCCATGCTCAGAGTCTGAATGACCACCACAGCTGCCAAGAAGCTCCTTTCACCAATGAGAAACCCAGAAATAATACAACAAATCGCCCGTGACTCCGACCCGTTCAGTGAACCGTCAGCGTCGAGTGAGTCTTCTGAGGTGAGGTGAGCAGCTCACGGTGTTTCTCACACTTACACACACATCAAACACACTTTACACAGTTTGTTCAGCCTTTTACAGGCTTATTTCTCTATTGTTTTCATCGAGCACGTGCTACTTGTGCGGTTTTCTGGCGTCTTGATTCTGAAACAAACATTTAGAGCAGCAGCAGCGAGTATGAGAGGAAAATATGTTGAATTCATTCAGACCTGAGCGATTTTGTGTGATTGTTTCGATGTTTGGACTGAAAACTGCTACTGAATGTGAAGTCAAAAGTCAAAGTTTGAGGTCTGAGAGGAATTTATGGGAATCGATCTCAAGTGTTGCTGTCTTCTGACATCTTTGGCAGATCAAACTTGTTTCTTACTTTACATTGTTAAAATTTACTGAAACAGAAACTGCTAAATACTACTGCGGTCTAGCCAGCCGCTTAAAAAAAGAAGTGTGTGCGCTTATTACTATGATTACGGTAATTTCAGGATGAGCAGAAAGAGAACGCGCTTTCAGAGCGCTTGAGTTGCGTCTGTCTGTCTGTCTATCTATCTATCTATCTTTTTTCAAATATCTTTCTTTTCTTTTTCTCTCTCTTTCTCTCGTTCTTTCAAATGTCTTTTTCTATTCTTTTTCTTTCTTTTTTCTTTCAAATATTTATATTTTTCTTTCTCTCTTCCTTTCTTTCTTTTTTCTTTTTCTCTCTTTCTCTTTTTTCTTTTTCTCTCTTTTCTTTTTTTTCTTTTTCTCTCTTTCTTTCTTTCTTTCTTTCTTTCTTTCTTTCTTTCTTTCTTTCTTTCTTTGTCTCTCTGTCTGTCTCTCTCTCTCTCTCTCTCTCTCAAATTCAAATTCGTTTTATTGGCATTACTTACAGTTTTGCCAAACCGGTGGCCATTATATGAGCAATGACAAATAATGATATAATACATAAACAAAATTAAAATAAACACATGGATAATGTTTTATATACAAGGTTTAACAAGAAAAAAAAAAAAAGAATGACTGAAAGAATGACTAGCTGTGTTCTAAATGCCTCTCTTGTTTGTTTATTATTTTTTACTGTGTTAAAATAACAGTTTCTCCTGAAGAATTATATATCCCATACAATAGGCATAGCTCATATTAAACCATTGTACTGCAGCATTTTGGAGATATATGCCATTATTCAGCTTTATACACCTATAAAGTCCCCATTTCTAATAAGTAGAAAAAACTATTGGTCAGTTTCTATAGGGAATTTCCCATACAGTATGCATACCTCATATCAAACCATTTTACTGTAGCATTTTGGAGATATATGACATTATTCTGCTTTATACACCTATAATGTCCCCATTTCTAATTAGTAGAAAAAAGTAATGGTCTATTTCTATAGGGGGCATCTGACACAATATGCATACCTCATATCAAACCTTTTTACTGTAGCGTTTTGGAGATATGTCACATTATTTGACTTCAGAGGCTGATAAAGTCCTCATTTCTAATAAGTAGAAAAAAGTAATGGTCAGTTTCAATAGGGGGCATCCAACACAATATGCATACCTCATATCAAACCATTTTACTGCAGCATTTTCGAGATATCTCACATTTCTTCACTTCAGAGGCCTATAAAGTCTTCATTTCTAATAAGTAGAAAAAGTGGTGGTCTGTTTCTATAGGGGACGTCCCATACAATATGCATACCTCATATCAAACCATTTTACTCCAGCATTTTGGAGATATGTGCCATTATTCTGTTTTATACACCTATAAAGACCTCATTTCTAATAAGTAGAAAAAACTAATGGTCAGTTTCTATAGGGGACGTCCCATACAATAACTATAACTAATTTGAGTCCATTCTACTGCAGCATTTTAGAGATATATCACATTATTTAATTTATACACCTATAAAAACCGCATTTTTAATAAATAGAAATAATTAACGGCCAGTTTCTATAGGAGACGTCTCATACAGTATGCATAACTCATATTAGTTAATTTTATTGCAGCGTTTGAGAAAAAAAAGTAGCACTGTTCCCCCTCAACTGTTCTGTCACGTATTCACTTTAGGGATAATAAAGTAATGCACCCATTAATCAGTCATTGTTAATCATAAATTGATACCCACGCCAAAATGTATTTATGTATTTCTTCAAATTATTGCAGAGAATTACCACTTACCCTTTTCTGCGTCAACTCATGGCAGTAATGCATAATTATATAGCAAAATTATATGCTAAATTTACAAAATAAATAAATAAATGAAATAAAAAGCAAATATCCGAGATTGTTGTGATTTTGTTTTAATTTCGAAACGTAACTTTTAAGAAAAAAACATAAATATAATAGATAGTGTCAATAGTGTCTGCTGAGCATTGGTCATGCTGTAACAAATTCATATGTAGGCTACATTAGTTAAAACAATATCTTCATAAAGTAAAGTTATAAATGTAATATAATTTTAAAGGTCCACAAATGGCAATTTTATCTTATGAAATTGCCAAAACTTTATTTTAAACAGATAATGTTAATAAAAAAAACAGCTTAAGTCAAATAATAAAAAGCATGAATTCTTGTCCAATGTGATGATTTAGGTAATTTTCTGCAGTGTCCTGTGTTAAAGTGACACTTAAAGTGTTATTTGAATTTTTTTATTTATGTTTATTTATACTGTTTAATTTATGTTCAATCTGTAGAAAGAAGTTCAGTGAGATTTCTCATGTGAAATTATACAGGGCAGAAAACAATTGGTTGATTTTGTGGCAAAACATTTAATAATTCATTAAAATAGAAGTAAAATGACAGTTGATTTCAAAATGCACCAACATTTTTGCATTTTATGATTTTCAGTTGAATAAAAGACTATTTTCCCTTCATACGTTTCATTATTGAGGATTTCTTAAAAATACTATAAAAATCTCGTCTCGTGAGCCTAATCTCGTGTCTCGTCTCGTCTCGTGGGATAGGGGTCTCGTCACACCCCTGGCAGACACAGATCAAAACTGTTACAGTGGTTCTCAATTCCAGTCCTCGTTCACATGTCGCGTCTAAACACTCGTGGAAAGCGTGGTCGCGCCGCTTTTTACTTTCCAAAGCACTAGCGCTCCCGTGGCGTCTGTCGTCGCCCTGCAACCATGAACTGCGCTCTGCACGATGACGAGGAAGTATCAGGAAATTATTTCTAGCCCTTGCATTTCTAGCCCCGCCAGATGTGTTCATCTCACCAGGGCATAGGCCTGCGCATTTGAAATGACAAATTTGCGCGCACAATAGAGGCGATGTATGGACAGCGGATTTTAAATGTTTTGCCTACAAAGGCTGAGTTTATTTAAGGGACAAAAACACTTGGATGGCTGTGGCTAATTAATAGACATTTGTGTGAACAAGTTATTCTGCTATTATTATCATGTATCTGACTGTGTGCATCTGTGTAGAAGCTATAAAAGGGAATGGAATGTGCAGCATATGTTGGAGCCTCTCGCTCTTCCTCTGAAAAAGGAAGAGATGTTCTGCAGCCCAACTCTGTTTTATTCTGTTGTTCTTCTGGCAACAAAACTCCAAGTGTTTTTCACAGAGGCGAGAGAATCCACTACATTACCAGCAAACACTGAGAATAAAGTGAGATGATCTGCTGATGGTCTGAATGTCTTGTTGAATGAGTGTTGATAGTCTGAGGATCATCAATATTAACATCTGCTGAAAACGCTCTTTATTTCATGTCAATAGTTCCTGTTTTCACCTCATTTATTATGCTGATGATCTTCAGATCTGCTGGAGATTCACACTTAAAGCTCATTTCATTGGTGTCAAACTGAGGGTGTTTGTTGGTTGCTATATAGACATTTATTTCTGTGTTTATGGTTACAACTGTTTTTTTTCTTACCATTATTTATATTCTTTTCTGTATTTCTAGATATCTACCTGTATTTCAATGAAGAAGCAAAATATTGTTAGGATTAGCAATAAAAATAATGAATTAGCATCAGTTACATTAGGATGAATAGATAGAAATAAATTCTTAGAAGTGAAAAAGAAATGGCTTTACTTTGGCCAGCTGCCTCAATTGAAAGAAACTAGATTTGACGACTGCTCTGATCTGACTATCAAGCTTAAGGTCAGAGTCGATTTTAACTCCCAAGTTAGTGATGGTCGGTTTGCTATACTGGGCCAAGACACCCAAATCAACAGGAGAGGTTCCAATTTTGCCGCCAAAGACCATCACTTCTGTCTTTTGTGCATTAAAGCTTAAAAAGTTAAGAGACATCCATGCCTTTATATCATCAAGACACTCGATTAGTGATCTTGACAGTGTCATTCTTTTTAAGAGGCACATAAATCTGGCTATCGTCCGCGTAAAGGTGGAACGACAAAATGTCCTGATGGTTGTTGCTATCATCGTTTAAAATTTAATTCTCATTTAAACCGTGCTTGAACTGTGTCACAGCTTCTCAGTGACGTCCGTATGATCGTACGCACTAGTCTGTGTTAGTGTGTAGGCGATATAGCCTCACAGTTATATCACGACATTTCAAGAATATTTGCAATAATGATATTTATGATCATATAGAGAATTTTTTATTGGTGATTGCAGCTGGCAGGCAGCAGCATTTATTAGTGCAAATATTTAACGTTCTAAAACTCGCCAAGACGGTCATTTTGACCTGATTTTGCATATATTTGACCATTTTTAGCGCAGTAAGCCAATCATTTTGGCATTTCAGAAGCTGTTTGAGACTGAGATGCGGCTTGTGTGCGCCACTGATTTAGATCAGTATTGATGGTCCGCGTGCTTTTGGTATGAATGCGAAACCTCCGGGAATGACTAAAATTATGTGCTTTACAAGCACTATTCAAACGAGTGAGAGAGAGGCGCCCGCGTGGGTGTGTGTCACTTCGCCATCGGAGAGTAAAGAGCCAGAACGCGCAGTTGACGTTATTGCCTGTGCAGCTGGTAACAAAACGGATCAGCTCAGAAACGGAAAACACGTGACCGGTCGGTCTC
The DNA here is from genome assembly GCA_038088235.1 of Zacco platypus. Classification (NCBI taxonomy): domain Eukaryota; kingdom Metazoa; phylum Chordata; class Actinopteri; order Cypriniformes; family Xenocyprididae; genus Zacco; species Zacco platypus. Next base: position 2,673,051 of record CM076083.1, read on the forward strand.
CTATCAAGTCAAGTCAAGTCATCTTTATTTATATAGCGCTTTTTACAATGCAAATTGTGGCAAAGCAGCTTTACATTAATAAGAAAATGGTGTCATTGTCCAGCTTATTCTATATATTATTGATTCATTCCGTTGCAAAGATCAATAGTTATTAGTCTAGTTAATTTATGTATATGAGCCATCTTTCTACAGGGTGTCAGACTGAAATTTAAAACCGTTAAAAGTAAAGGCTCATTAAACTGTTGCATAGATATAATACACTACGAATCTATATCTTTTCCCTTTGTGCTTTGTACACATTTATAATAGTATTTTTGCCATAGATTATGAATATAGCTTTCTCTTACAGTGGCAATTTAAATCTTTGCAAATAAATATCTTCTGAAATTCGTTTTGACCAGAGATGGTTGGTTGTTTTTATTTTTCATTTTTCATCATTTAGCAGACGCTTTTATCCAAAGCGACTTACAAGGCGAGCAATTAGGGGTTAGGTGTCTCGCTCAAGGACACTTTAGTCATGGTATCGAAGGTGGAGCGAGTGCTGTTCATTCACAATCCCCACCTTCAATTCCTGCCTGCGTGGGAATCGAACCAGCAACCTTCAGATTACAAGCCCGACTCCCTCACCACTAGGCCACGACTACCCACGTTTTTAATTCTTCAATTCCTCAGAAAGTGTCCCGAGATGTTTTAAAATCTGTTTGCAATTCCATTTTGTACAGCGTACAAAACAATCATCCAGAAAAGATGATCGCTACAACAATATTATAGCAGTATTAATTCTGAAGACTTCTGATTTCATTTTCAATACAATCAAAAACTGAGACGCAAGTTGCATTTTAATGAAAAGGTGTGAGATGTGCGCTGTTGTAATGCGTTGCCTTTTGACGACGGTTGTATGTTTTCAGTTCTTTTTGAACATTTTCATCTCATTTTAACAAAACCATGATAATAGTGATAATTTTGGTCACTATAATCGTGCTATGAAATTTTCGTATCATCCCATCTAATTCAGACACACTTTGGCCCAAGTGTTGGGGACGTTTAGTTTTCAAAATTATGCAAATGTTAATCCTGCAAGAAAAAGAAATGTTAGTTGTGATTAATTTAAAAAATCCTGAACTAGATCAATGTACCTCATTCATGGAATGTTTCAGGGACATACTTATTTTATCAAAATGATCATTGTATTTTACAGAAGTTGTCTACTTTCTGCTCTTTGAATTATTTTGATGTTCTGAAAATTACGTTTCTTCTTTCATTTCAGAGCTGATGGAGGAGAGCGAGGAGAGTGAAGAACTGAGTGAAGAACTGAGTGAAGAACTGAGTGAAGAACTGAGTGAAGAACTGAGTGAAGAACTGAGTGAAGAACTGAGTGAAGAACTGAGTGAAGAACTGAGTGAAGAACTGAGTGAAGTGGAGGAGGAACACCATGTCAAACCTGGAGAAAAACCTCTGAATCGCTCAAAGACTAAAAAGACATTTTTAAAGAAAAAAACAGCCAAGAAATCTTTCACCTGCACTCAGTGTGGAAAGAGTCTCACAACCAAACGTAGTCTTGAGACTCACTTGAGAGTTCATACTGGAGAGAAGCCGTTCCCCTGTGATCAATGTGAAAAGAGATTCTCAAGAAAAGTAAATCTAGAGAATCACATGAGAGTTCATACTGGAGAGAAGCCGTTCACATGTGATCAGTGTAGGAAGAGCTTCACACAAAAACCAAATTTTAAGAGACACATGAGGATCCACACTGGAGAGAAACCTTTTACATGTGATCAATGTGGGACAAGCTTTGCACTAAAAATGCAGCTTAAGAAACACATGAGGATCCACACTGGAGAGAAGCCGTTCACATGTGATCAGTGCGGGAAGAGTTTCCCATACAAACATAGTCTTGATCTTCACATGAGAGTTCATACTAGAGAGAAGCCATTCACATGTGATCAGTGCGGGAAGAGTTTCACACAAAAAATCCACCTAAAGATTCACAAGAGGATCCACACTGGAGAGAAGCCGCATACATGCGATAAATGTTGGAAGAGTTTCATGGATTCTACACACCTTAAAAGGCACACGAGGGTCCACACCGGAGAAAAGCCGTTCATGTGTGATCAGTGTGAAAAGAGTTTCTCAAGCAAACAAAGTCTTGATCGTCACCTGAGAGTTCATAGTGGAGAGAAGCCATTCATTTGTGATCAGTGTGGGAAGAGATTCACGGATTCTGGAAAACATAAAAGACACATGAAAATCCACACTGGAGAGAAGCCGTACGCTTGTGATCAATGTGGGAATTGTTTCATAGAAAAAACAGACCTTAAGAAACACATGAAAATCCACACCAGAGAGAAGCCATTTACGTGCAATAAATGTGGGAAGAGTTTCAGTGAATCAGGACACCTTAAGAATCACATGAGGATCCACACTGGAGAAAAGCCGTTCATGTGTGAACAGTGTGAAAAGAGATTCTCAGTTAAACAAAATCTTGACGTTCATATGAGGATTCACACTGGAGAGAAGCCGTTCTCATGTGATCAGTGTGGGAAGAGATTCACAGAAAAACCAAGACTTGAGCTTCACATGAGGATCCACACCGGAGAGAAGCCATACATGTGTGAACATTGTGAAAAGAGATTCACTCGCAGACAAAATCTTAATTCTCACATGAGAGTTCACACTGGAGTGAAGCCATTCAAGTGTGATCAGTGCAGCAAAACATTTCTTGTGGCATCAAACCTGAAGAAACACCTGACAGTTCATACGAAGGAGAAGCCACATTCATGTTCTGAATGTGGAAAGAGTTATACACTGAGGCAAAGTTTACAGGAACATCAGAAAATTCATACCGGTGTGAGAGAGTACATGTGCTTCGAGTGTGAGAAGACTTTTATTTCAGCGAAACTTCTCAAACAGCACCAGAGAATTCACACTGGAGAAAAACCTTATAAGTGTTCACACTGTGACAAGAGATTCAATTGTTCAGCAAATCTGAAAGCACACGAGAGGATCCACACTGGAGAAAAACCTTATAAGTGTTCACACTGTGATAGGAGATTCAGTTGTTCACCATATCTGAAAACACATGAGAGGATCCACAGCAGAGAGAAGCAACACGTGTGTGATCAGTGCTCAAAGAGTTTTATTTGTAAAAGTCATCTGAAGCTTCACATGAAGATCCATGCAGTGGAGAAACCACTTCGTGGCAAAACAAATTAGTTTCCTAACAGCCATGATGAGTGACAGGACATTTGGTTGGTTGATTGTAGGAGTGAGTTTTTATTGTGATCAAGGTTCGCATCAACGTTCAATCAACGTTCCCGCCAGCATTTTAAAATGAACGCGAAATGAAATCTGCCTTGTTTTGTATCTTTAATAGTGTTCTATGACTAACTCTATCTTAACCCTGTGACTTTTAGTTTGCCAGCTCATTTTGGATGTTTTGCTACCTTTCCCATTTAGTTTGCTTTTTGATGGAGTTGTTCTCTGCCCAAGAGTAATGTAAACAGGATGTCACGTGACTAATGCTGCCTTATGTCACCGCGTAATTACCGTAATCTTGAGATGACAACATGTAACATTATATTCAGAGCTATTCACGTTGGGAGTCTTTTATGGCACCACTATCAACGCCTAAATGAACCTACAGCGGTCGGGTGGTACACATGGGAACTTTCAGAAAACTCCCAGCTTACAAACTAATTGACTCTTCTTAAAGACCTGCCCCCTTTAGGTTTTTTACTGTTGCTATGCTGAACAAGTCATGCGCTCTCATGCAACACATCATGTTCTTGTAACCCCTCTACCCGAGTCTTCCGGCATGGGAGTCGGACGCTCTAACAAGGAGGCTAAAGGCTGCAACCTCTAGTATCTGTCGCTAGAGCATCTGTTGAGGTCAGAAGAGTGAAGTTTTACTCGCACAGCAACTACTAGCTGGTCTCCGTTACACTCACCCCCTAAACCTCACCCCCATCCGGGTCACGGCACCAATGTAAACCCTCTACCTGGGTCCCACTCAACCCCCTCCGAGCGGGCCTCACTCCATCCGGGTCTTCCGGCATGGGAGTCAGACGCTCTAACAAGGAGGCTAAAGGCTGCAACCTCCATATACAGATCGCTGTAGCTCCTTCAAACAATTTTTCAAGTTCAAGTTCTCCAACATTAATCTACTAACTCCCCTGACTGCTTTTGTCGGACAAAATGGCGGATTCTGGGTTATGATTGGTCAGATCGCCTGTCAATCAAACTGTTGCGAAGGGTCAATTGTGAGATCTACAAGGAAGTGAATGATTCTCGTAGTTACATTGATTACGATATGGCATGAACGAACATTTACATAGTGCCGAAAACGCCTTGGAAACTCGGTGTATATATACCTCAGGTAATGATGTGAATGCTAGCCTCTGCATGTTTTGTTTGTTAAAACGCCCTAACTTATTTTTTTTTTTTATTATTAGTTAGTTAGGATAGAGGTTTACAAATTAGACTGTTGCTTTTGTTTTTTCCTTTGCCTTGCCGTCACTAATTGTGTCCCTGTTACAGGTCTTTATGTTCTGGACTCTGTTTGTGTTTGGATTTTGAGTTTCAGTCTCGTGTTCCTTTTTGTCTGTATGTTCTAATAGTCTCGTTACCTTCTCTGTTCTCTGTGTATTTATACCCTCAGTTTCTGTTCAGTCTTTGTCGATCGTTGTCTATGTTGAGAGTTTTGTTTGAATTATTTCTCCATCTTATGATTAAACCTTGTTCCTGTTATTCTCCGTCGTTGTGCTCATCCTTTAACCAGCAAGACCGTAACAGTCCTTTTTCTCGTGGGTTTCTTTATCTGATTTAGTTTTGAATTGTAAATACTTGCTTATTGTCATCTTCATCATTATCCTCACTTCATTGTACATTTTATTTTCACTCCTTTTTCTTCGCATTATGTTGATTCGCATTGTCACTTGCCACCACCTTTACTAACAATTTTATTCTTTTGACTCTTGTAGAATATTTTTATTAATCAGAATATATGCAATTCAAGTATAATAAAGACATTTGTGTGAACAAGTTATTCTGCTATTATTATCATGTATCTGACTGTGTGCATCTGTGTAGAAGCTATAAAGGGAATGGAATGTGCAGCATATGTTGGAGCCTCTCGCTCTTCCTCTGTTCAATAGATATATGGTGACTGTGCCTAAGCCGTGCGTCTAGTTCTGCCATTGAAGAAAATTTGTAGGATAAACTGGGACCTCTCATATAAATAGATTGGGGTCTCTCGTTCCAGTTTTCAAAACAGACCGGATTCACAGCCAACAAATGGAATGGATTTGAAAAACAATATTGATTCAGAGTTTGAAAATATAAGATGTATTGATCCTACTTGGGTGGAGAGCTATTTGAAAACTGTATAAGGGCAAAACAGACCAACTCAGTTTTATTCTTTTGTGATAAATATTCTGGCAACAAAACTCCAAGTGTTGAAGAGTATTTTCCACAGAGGCGAGAGAATCCACTACACCCTAGACCAAACTGATTAATAGTAATAATGTTAAAACTACAGCAATGAATACCTAGATGGTTGTGCTGACTGGCCAAATTATATCACGCATCTATCATATGACTTTCATGCATGGTGTCTTTAGGGTTGTGACGGTGAGGATATTTTTCCACTGGTTAAATAACCCTTTGACGCCTACGATCACACCTGTGCGATTAGAACGTTCAGGGTGTAACGCCTCTAACCCGGGTCTTCTGGCATGGGAGGCGGACGCTCTAACAAGGAGGTTAAAGGCTGCAACCACTAGAGGAGTGAGTTTTTTTTACTTAGAACCTCAACCTAAACCTCACTTTCATCCGGGTCACGGCACCATTGTAACGGGGTTGTCTCTGTGTTGTTTAATTCAGGATGGACTCCAATTCGCGATTCGAGATTTTTATTGGAGCATTCACTCTCTCGGCGGGCGCAAATCTAAATTACGCTACCGGTACCAGTTCAATATCTGGGCGGAGAGTAATTAAAGGGGCCATACATGCAAGTGGAAACACCTTTTTGACACTGTTACAAGTGCATCACGTGATCAACTGCCAAATTCAAACGTTCTTGCGCGCGTTGTCAATACATTGCAGTGCATACTAACATGGCGGCGCCCATTGCGCATATACTAACGTGATCATTATAAAGGTGTTTAAACAGCAAAACATATCCACCCTAACCCCATCCAACGCGAACATTATGTGTTTTGCTGTTTAAACACTTTAATAATGATCACGTAGTTGAGCTATATGCACGATGGACGCCGCCATGTTAGTTTGCACCGCAGTACAGAGAATTGGATCTGTTGGATTTACAACACGTGAGTTCATCCACTTCTCCTGAAATACGTGAAAGTAAGTGAGTCAGTGAACTGAGAGAAAAATAGAGTAAACTTTAAAGTTACTTTATCGGATATGAATAAAACGTGTCTAATTGTTATAGAAAGCATTGACACAGAGATATGCAGAACATGCAGGATTCATATGAGGTTGTGTGGTTTAATATTCACAGACACTAGTCCATGTCGCAAAAAAATTGTCCGTGACATTCCGCGTTATACAGTAAATTCTGTTTTTATGACTGGATTCTGCGATTATGTCCACATTTTCCATTTTTCTTATCGCGTTTGCATAATCGGAATCGCAGAATTTACTGTGGAATGTCACGGAATCTGACAAATTTTTCAAGAATTATTCAAAAGTAGGTCGATAGACTTAAATCAGATTGTGATATGGACTAGTGTCTGTAAATATTAAACCACATAACAACATGAATCCTGCATGTTCTGCACGTCTCTGTGTGAATGAATGGAGCAGATGCGCGGTTTTATTTATCACACGGTTTAACTTAAAGAAATTGTGGAATTATGTCCATATCTAATGTATTATATTATATCTAATGTTTGCTGAACTGGTGTGGATACTGTACTTCAGAATCACAG
>CM076083.1:3285000-3547500 GCA_038088235.1 Zacco platypus
AAATAATGTGGCATATGTCCAAAACGCTGCAGTAAAATTGTTTGATATGACGTATGCATACTGTATGGGATGTCCCCTATAGAAAAACATCATTACTTTTTCTACTTATTAGAAAAGAGGTCTTCATAGATGTACAAATTTGAATAATGACATATATCTCCAAAATGCTTTAGTAAAATGGTTTGATATGAGCTATGCCTACTGTATGGGAAATTTAATTATTTAAGAGAAACTGCCATTTTAATACAGTAAAAAATAATATAAAACAATAAACAAGAGAGGCATTTAGAAAGAGTGTATACTCTATTTTATCTACTTTTTGCAAGTTATTATTGTTATGAATCCGTCCCATTGTCCTCCACCCACTTGCCACCAGATGTCGGCCTTCCATATCATAGACTTTATTTACAGACTACATTTCCAGCTGTTCCGCATTACCATCAAATCTTATTCACATCTCACCCCTGTAAAAGCACCACTCACACACACCCACTTTGCGAAGTATTGTTATCCCTGTAACATTCTGTGCATTACCCTTGTCTTACCTTGTCAGTCAGAAACTACAGAGAGGATGGGTAAAGAGATCTTAGTGATCGACTCGCCTGGACTTTATGATACTGAACTCAGCGGAGAGCAGATTAAATCTGAAATAGTGAAATGTGTAACATACGCTTCTCCTGGACCACACGCTTTTATGATCATCACTAGAGTGAGTCGATTCACTGAGGAGGAGAAAAATATAGTGCAGCATCTCACAGAAGTGTTTGGAGAACAGATACTAAAGTACACCATGATCCTCTTCACTTACAAAGATCAGTTAGAGAAGCAAAACAAATCCATTGAGCAGTATCTAGAGGAAGGTGATCCAGATCTCAAAAAACTAGTGGACAGCTGTGGAAAACGGTTCTTCTGTCTGGACAATGAGTCAGCCACTTTCCCTCAGTTCAAAGATCTGATCAGTAAAATAGAGACGATGATGGAAGAGAATGGAGGGACGCACTATACTAATGACATGTTTGAGGGAACAGAGAAATGGATTGAGGAGATTCAGAAGCAGAAACTGGATGAGAAACTGAAGCAGTACAGACAGGAACACAAACGACTCCCTAAAGCAGAATGGAAGAAAATATACTGGTGTTTAGTTGAGGAGTCTCGAAAAGAGGCTGAGCAATCTTCTTTTGAGAGAAATCTGCAACTCCTGAGGTAGACGAGTGACACAAAGGAATCTGAGCCCAAAGCAGCTGGTCGTTTTACGTCCTCCATTCTTGCATTCACAGAGAGGATGTGTGTCATTCAGTGAAAAACCACAATGATCAGATGCAAGGGAGTCTACGGTGGCTGAGAGAGCTCAAAGCGCTGCAAATAATAAAACACATGCAAATTAAAAAAAGCACATGCAAATTAAAAAAAACGTGATCATCAGTTTGACAACACATGTGCTGCAAATCCTCACAACACATGCATACTCAAAAACGCACTGCATATACAAAAACGTGCTGCAAATAGCACAAACCACAACGGAAATGTTTCAAGGGGGACCCCCAAAAAGTGACGGTCCCTACTTGACAACAGCACAAACTAAAAAATGTAATGTGTTTCACTAACAGAAAAGTGTTTTAATATATGGCATTGTTGTTAACTCATTCAACTTTAAGAGATGATAATTTAGCGGATGATTTAAAAATATTCGTTAATCATCTGTAGCATACTAATGTGACATAATCGTAACGGGCGCTCGACGACCGCGTCATCAGTGAGCATGAGCTTCTAGCAAACTGAAAAACACATGAAATAATGTACAGTTGTTTATTTTTGTTTGTAGTTTTTATAGTATTTAATGATTGTGAACACTTTGTGCACTCAAATGGTGTACACTGTATAGGGATTAGTGAATAAGTGAAGGATTTTACTGCAGCGTTTTGGAGATATGCCACATTATTTGAGTTCAGAGGCTTATAAAGTCCTCATTTCTAATAATAAGAAAAGACTATTGGTCAGTTTCTATAGGGGACATCCCATACTGTATGCATAAATCATATCAAACCTTTTTACTGCACATTGTCACAGTATTTTACTTAGGAGGCCTATAATGTCCTCATTTCTAATAAGAAGTAAAAACTATTGGTGAGTTTCTATAGGGGACATCCCATACTATATGCATAAGTCATATTAAAACTTTTTACTGTAGGATTTTGGAGATATGCCATATTATTTGAGTTCAGAGGCTTATAAAGTCCTCATTTCTAATAAGAAGAAAAAACTATTGGTCAGTTTCTATAGGGGACATCCCATACTATATGTATACCTCATATCAAACCATTTTACTGCAGCGTTTTGGAGATAGGTGCCATTAATCTAATTTATACACTTATAAAGACCTCATTGCTAACAAGTATAAAAAAGTAATGGTCTGTTTGTATAGGGGCCTTCCCATACAGTGTGTACACCTCATATCAAACAATTTTACTGTAGCATTTTGGAGATATGTCATATTATTTTAATTCAGAGGCCTATAATGTCCTAATTTTTAATAAGTAGTAAAAACTATTGAAGAGTTTCTATAGGGGACATCCCATACTGTATGCATAAGTCATATCAAACCTTTTTAATGTAGCATTTTGGAGATATGCCACATTATTTCACTTCAGAGGTCTCTAAAGTCCTCATTTCTAATAAGAAGAAAAGAAGAAAAAACTATTGGTCAGTTTCTATAGGGGACATCCCATACTGTATGCATAAGTCATATTAAAACTTTTTACTGTAGGATTTTGGAGATATCCAACATTATTTGAGTTCAGATGCTTATAAAGTCCTCATTTCTAATAAGAAGAAAAAACTATTGGTCAGTTTCTATAGGGGACATCCCATACTGTATGCATAAATCATATCAAACCTTTTTACTGCACATTGTCACATTTTTTTACTTAGGAGGCCTATAATGCCCTCATTTCTAATAAGTAGTAAAAACTATTGGTGAGTTTCTATAGGGGACATCCCATACTATATGCATAAGTCATATTAAAACTTTTTACTGTAGGATTTTGGAGATATGCCACATTATTTGAGTTCAGAGGCTTATAAAGTCCTCATTTCTAATAAGAAGAAAAAACTATTGGTCAGTTTCTATAGGGGACATCCCATACTATATGCATACCTCATATCAAACCATTTTACTGCAGCGTTTTGGAGATAGGTGCCATTATTCTAATTTATACACTTATAAAGACCTCATTGCTAACAAGTATAAAAAAGTAATGGTCTGTTTATATAGGGGCCTTCCCATACAGTGTGTATACCTCATATCAAACAATTTTACAGTAGCATTTTGGAGATATGTCATATTATTTTAATTCAGAGGCCTATAATGTCCTAATTTTTAATAAGTAGTAAAAACTATTGATGAGTTTCTATAGGGGACATCCCATACTGTATGCATAAGTCATATCAAACCTTTTTAATGTAGCATTTTGGAGATATGCCACATTATTTCACTTCAGAGGTCTCTAAAGTCCTCATTTCTAATAAGAAGAAAAGAAGAAAAAACTATTGGTCAGTTTCTATAGGGGACATCCCATACTGTATGCATAAGTCATATTAAAACTTTTTACTGTAGGATTTTGGAGATATCCCACATTATTTGAGTTCAGATGCTTATAAAGTCCTCATTTCTAATAAGAAGAAAAAACTATTGGTCAGTTTCTATAAGGGACATCCAATACTGTATGCATAAATCATATCAAACCTTTTTACTGCACATTGTCACATTATTTTACTTAGGAGGCCTATAATGCCCTCATTTCTAATAAGTAGTAAAAACTATTGGTGAGTTTCTATAGGGGACATGCCATACTTTATGCATAAGTCTTATCAAACCTTTTTACTGTACCTTTTTTTGTAGATATGTGCCATTATTTGACTTCAGAGGCTTATAAAGTCCTCATTACTAATAAGTAGAAAAAACTTATGGTCAGTTTCTATAGGGGCCGTCCCTTGCTGTATGCATAAGTCATATTAAACCTTTTTACTGCAGCATTTTGGAGATATGCCACATTATTTGACATCAGAGGCCTATAAAGTCTTCCTTTCTAATAAGAAAAAAAACTATTGGTCATTTTTTGTAGGGGACATCACGTACTGTATGCATAAGTCATATCAAGGTCTTTTTACATAGTGGCCATCCCATATCTCCCATTTTGGAGATATGCCACAATATTTGACTTCAGAGATCCTTAAAGTTATCATTTCTAATAAATAGAAAAAACTAATGGTCAGTTTCTATAGGGGGATTCCCATACAGTATGCATACCTCATTTCAAACCATTTTACTGCAGTGTTTTGGAGATATGTGCCATTATTCTAATTTATACACATATAAAGACCTCATTTATTAGAAGTATAAAAAAGTACCAGTCTTTTTCTATAGAGGCCATCCCATACAGTGTGCATAGCTCATATCAAACCATTTTACTCTAGCATTTTGGAGATATGTCACATTATTTTAATTCTGGGCCTATAATGTCCCCATTTCTAATAATTAGTAAAAACTATTGGTGAGTTTCTATAGTGGACGTCCCATACTGTATGCATAAGTCATATCAAACCGTTTTACTGTAGCGTTTTGTAGATATGTCCCATTATTTTACTTCAGAGGCCTATAATGTCCTCATTTCTAATAATAATAAAAAAAAAAAGGTCAGTTTCTATAGGGGACATCCCATACAATAACTATAACTCATTTGAGTCCATTTTACTGCGTTACTAGCGTTTTGGAGATATGCCACATTATTCACCTTCAGAGGCGTATAAAGTCCTCAATACTAATAAGTACAAAATATTAATTGTCAGTTTCTATAGGGGACATCCCCTAATGTATGCATAAGTCATATTGAAGGGGTGGATTCTGGAATCCACTGCCGCTTCAATATAAATATATATATATATATATTTATAGTGATTTATCACAAAATTATCTTTCTGGATATAGAATTATTTAGAATGACTAACTTCAACTTATGTTAAAGCCTTTAATTTCCTTTTCATTTTCAAACACTAGAAAATAATGATGTATATTGTCTGTACCTCTGACTGAGAGAAAAGTACAACTTATCAGAATGTTTGGGTAATGTTTCCTGTTCAGTGCACAGCTCAGATCAACTTCAGCCTTGAAGAAGCTGTGAATCATGTGTATCTTTGTATGTGCGCTCAGTGTTCTGTACAGGTGCATTATGGGTACTGGTGGACTGTTATCATCTGGACTGGAGACCTGAAGGCGCCTAGGCCTGACCTAGAAGGACATTCTGTGCCTAACTTCAGGGTGCGATCGTCAGCATCATAATGGAAGGAGATACGCTTCTGACTATCTGTCCAGGTGTGGAAAATTATCAGTTTTGTCTAGTGTTCTTAACCAATCAGTATCATAGTAATGGCGTAGTTAGTGGACTCTGTTAGAGTATAATTGTTCTGGAGGAGAGAGAGGAGAGAGAGAGAGAGAGAGAGAGAGAGAGCGGCCTACGAACTCCTTGTGAGACTTGAAGCTGGCTTCTGCTGATGAAACTTCAAACTATTCTTTATTAAAATTATTTTTAATTATTCAATTATTTTTTTAAACTCTGACTTCGGGTCTTCATTTATCATATCTGGTCTTTTGGGTCTTTAACTGTAAAATCCCCTACAATATCAAACCATTTTACTGTAGCATTTTGGAGATATGTCACATTATTTGACTTCAGAGGCCTATAATATCCTCATTTCTAATAAGAAGTAAAAACTATAGGTGAGTTTCAATAGGGGACATCCCATATTGTATGCATAAGTCATATCAAACCTTTTTACTGCAGCGAGAGAAAGAAAAATATAAATATTTGAAAGAAAGAGAAAGAGAGAAAGAGAAAGAAAGAAAAAGAAAAAAGAGAAAGAGAGAAAGAAAGGAAGAGAGAAAGAAAAATATAAATATTTGAAATAAACAAAAAAAAGAAAAAAAACATTTATAAGAAAGAAAGAAAGAAAGAAAAAAGAGAAAGAGAGAAAGAGAAAGAAAGAAAGAAAGAAAGAGAAAAGAACGATATTTGAAAGAAAGACATATTTGATAGATAGATAGATAGATAGATAGATAGATAGATAGATAGATGCAACTCAAGCGCTCTGAACGCACGTTCTCTTTCTGCTCATCCTGAAATTACCGTAATCATAGTAATAGGCGCACACAATTCTTTTTTTTAGCGGCTGGCTTGACCGTGTATTTTTAAACCACAGCTGGCTTGACCACAGTATCTGACAGGACCTTGCGAGTTCAGTTTTCCAATAGTGTGATCGTAAATTGTGTACAACAGTCCAACAAACGAGTATAAAGAAGTTATATTAGTATTAAGTGAGTTATCCTTTAGACATGATTTATTCTGTTTTTGCTGTTTCGCCAAAAAAGAAAAAAAGAATAGTTTAGCAAAGCCAGAGCAGAACTTCTTAAAGCTTCTGTATTTCTTAAAAAGACGACAATCCCTTAAAATAGCCTATCATTTAATGTCATTATCATTATTTGCCTTTCCAATATGTGTGAATTCAGATCTTAGCTCTGATTCTTGCCCCTTTATGTTGACTATTTTATACAGGAAACTCCCACACAGACAGATGCAGAGTACCAGCACATCAAAGATAATCCTGTTGGGTAAGATTCATATACTTGCTTAAGCATAGGGTAACAAAACCTGTATTGCTGTTGTACTAGACTAGCGTGTGACTTCTTTCAGTACTAACAGAAGATGTGTAAAGACATCAAAGAATGAATCCATTGAATTGAGCTATTTAACCAGTTTCCTGAAGGGATACAATCCCTTTACATGAAGAACAGATTTAAGTTTGGCTTTTATTGACAAAAAGACATGCAAGAACAAACCGCATGCTTAAGATTTCATTACCAAATTTGAATGCTGTAAACAGTGTAATAATACATTTTTATTTACTCTTGATAACATACAAATATATATACAGTTTATTTATATACATTTATATTTAGTCATTTAGCACAGCGGTCCCCAACCTTTTTTGCGCCACGGACCGGTTTAATATCAGACAATATTTTCACGGACCGGCCTTTAAGGTGTGGCGGATAAAAACAACAAAATAAAATGATACGACCAGCATAAAAACTGGGGTATTTTTTCAATATTATAATAAACATGAATCCAATGTGTAGGCTTACTCGCAACTTTATTAGCAGCGTCCTCGTAACATCGCGCCAACAACATAACATGAGTAACATCCTCTCTGCCCCCTAACGCTCTTCAGCGGGCTTGGTGCGTGTAAATCACCTGTTGCGATGAATCCATATTTCAAGTAGGACTCCTATTGTCTGTTAAATGCAGCTTTCTTTTTCTTGGAAATCGTAGGCTCTTCTTCTGTCTCCTCACTGGGCCGTTTCCCCTTCGCAAAGAAGCTTTCTAGAGACGTTTGTTTTTTACTCATTTTGCTAGCTTGTGTGTTTATTTTTAGCGGTAACGTATCACGTGACCTAAACAAGCGTTGCTATGCGCCAAGAGTGAGTCATAGACGGATGTAACGGAGAGAATTTGAAGTTGAGATGCTGACTCGCGATCTTCGCAGTAGTGAACCATAGGCGGAGTTTGGGGGGGGCTGGGGGGGGCAATGCCCCCCCAGACCAGAGCCAATTAATGCCTGCCTTGTGCTTTGAATATTTTTTTTTTTTTATTACAGAATTCATATTTTCTCGTTTTATTTGTCTTATCTTATTAGTTCTGTGTATAGAATGAGTAAGATATGGCTAATTAATTATTAATTACTGTATTTAATTTTTTATTACTGTAGCTTTATTACATTCTCCCGCGATTTGCGAATCTCAAAGTATCGCGGTACGTGAGTGGACGCTCTTCTCGTTCTGTTTTACGCGCTGAATAAACAAAATTCGTCGTTTTTTTAATAAATCCACTACTAAAAGTGTGGAGTTTTCTAATTCTACTTCAACTATCGATTTGACTGCAAATCGAACGATTTGACTGCATATCTATCAGAAGAGAAGATAGTGGACATCTACGCATCTCGGAAAAAGAGGCGGCTTCTTCTGCATTAGGTAAGATATTGTAATGTCTGAAGTAGTTCTATGACAGGTCAAGGGAGGCTCTGTTTATGAACTTTAATCGGAACGAAGAAGAACACACTGTAACAAGCGCACCAGTCTAACACTCGCCGCACTTCTGAACTCCCCGTGTTAACCCGATCACTGCCGATGCAAAACAAAACAGCAACTATAAAGAGTCTGTTCTATTAGCTATTCTTTGTATAAAGTCATTGTTCATTGTAAATGTATTTTATATGTAGAATGTATGATATATAAATATGATATAAAAAAAAAATCTGAGCTCGTGGTCTGCTGGCCTGGTAGGTGCCCCCCCAAGCACAAAAGTGAAACTCCGCCTATGTAGTGAACGCGCCAGAGAGAAATGCACATTTCATACACACATGCACATTTCATACTAATTACATAAGTCAGTTTTTTTTTTTTTTTTTTTTTAAATAAGTTATTTATTCTTTCTGTGCGGCCCGGTACCAAATGACCCACGGACCGGTACCGGTCCGCAGCCCGGGGGGTGAGGGCCTCTGATTTAGCAGACGCTTTTATCCAAAAGTGAGGAATACAAACAAGCGATTCTTCATGAATTGGCAAATAGACACAGGAAGTGCTCACAATACAAGTTTCATACATTGCTCAGAGTACCATAAGCTAGAATAGGAAGGGAAAAGGGAAGGATAGGGTTTTATTTTTATGAAGGGATTAAGTGTTCACGGAAGAGATGAGTTTTCAGCTGTCTCTTGAATATTGCCAGGGATTCTGCGTTCCTGATGAAGGTAGGGAGATCATTATATTTCCTTTACCTTTTTTCTGTAATATCAGTATTTAGTGAACAATTAAGTGTGATACATAAATATGTTTTTCAGGAGATTCCATTCTGTTTCCCAATAAATGGGTGCTGGCCTTGGAGGGGAAGGTCGTCACTGAGTCTAGCCACCTCCAGCTGGACTTCACCTCTGCCCTGGCTGTCCTCTTTGCATCATTTTATGCATTCAATATGGAATACCAGGAGGAGGCAGCTTTCACTCTGGAGTTCATCCAGAGGTAAACACTCTTCACTAATTAATAGTAAGATCTCATTCGCTGCGAGGCTCTATGCACAAGGTTTTGACCATCATTTAAAGGTGTTTGTAATGATTAGTTTTGCCTCAATGATTGATTTGTGCTTCTCATTTCTTGCAGGATTATCAGAAGTGCGACTTTTTCCACATGACACCAGCCCTCCTCACCTGGCCTTCATCCTCACCCTCTTTCTTTGTTTTACTGTGTTTTGTAAGTTTGTACCTATTCATTTTTGCATGAATTGTTCACTGATTTTAATTACAAATTGTTAATTAGTCTCTTATTCGTGTTTAAAAATAAAATTTGTTGCATTATATATCACTGTTATTTTAATTCTTAATGATAAATTCTTTCGTTTTTTAAAACATATTTTATAGTTGCATTATATCCCATTATTATTACTAATTTAGTATTCTGTGATTTTAATTATGAATTATAAATTGTTAGTCTTTTTTATTGTTATATGTAATTTTTTCTAATGAATTGTTAAACTGTACAATAAACTGTTTTTGTGCAGTTAAAGCTTCAATTATTTCCCATCAACAGTTAAAATAACAGGTTTTCTAGATATTTTAAAGGTTATACAGTAGCACTATGAAATAAATTAAAATAACATTTCATAACTGTATATTACAATACAGTATTATTAAAAATCAACAGTGTAATACCGTACTTTGACTTTATTTATTTTTACAGTAAACTTAAACACTACTGTAGTTAGTTTTACGGTAATCTTACTGTTGCATGAAATACAGCAACTACTGGATAATTGTTGCCAGTAAGTTACTGTTAATTTGACGATAATTTTTTTACAGTGCAGGCTTGCAACACTTCACAAACACAATGTAAAGACAGGGAAAATGAACTCAGGAAACATGGGGACTATAAATACTGAAACAAATGAGGACTAATGAGCTAATTAATTGACAGCAGGGGAACTGAATACAGTCCAAAAGAGGAAGGAGAGAGGGGGTTCTGGAGGAGGGAGAGGAACAGAAGAGGGGCAAAACAAAACCAAGTCCAAAGAATAAGTCTATGGGGGAGTGGAGGGTTGGAGGAGCCAGGGGAAAGCCTAGAGCAGAAGAATCCAGATGGATACCCAGACCACAGTCAGCATGCCGTTCCAGGACAGAGTCGCAGGAGGGAGGAGCCATGGTGGAGACTCGGACAATGTAACCAGGGGAACGATCTCCTACAATGAAGAACCAGACTGAGCTGAGGAGACATTATGGAGATGGGTGGAGACAGGGGATCCTCATGCCAAGGCAAAGCTGGGAACAGCTGTGGAAGAGCAGCAGGGCAGACAGGGACCAGAGAAGGTTTGCTTGAGGAAGCGGGAGATGGAGGCTGGGGACGCAATCTGAAGGTACAGGGGGGCGCTGGAGATACGGGGACATTAGAACGGGGAGATGCTTCTGTCAGACAGCCTACGCAAATTGACTTACAGCATAAGCATAACTTCTTGCGTGACGTATAACATACCTCTCACGGTTCAAAAATAGGCCTGCGAGAGGAGAGGAGGAGAGGAGTCTAAGCTTATGGTACATCCTAAGGAGTTACGCTTATGCTGTAAGTCATACGCCGTCTGCTGGAAGTTAAATAATTTTTGAAGTGTATATGACTACATGACTGAACATGACACTTCTGAACCCAGAAAAGATATACTGGTTTTTTGACCAACTGAGAATCCAGTGCCCAGGAATTTGATCTCCGCCCCACTCAGACCAACAGTTGCACCTGTGTCTAATCCAAGTCCCACTTTCACGGCAACGGGACCGGCTTTGGCTGATGCGCTGGCGATTTCAGCACCAAGCTATTGCTCTGATTCCAACCACATTGGCTTCAGCACTAGCTGAGATGTTGGGACCTTTGGCTTCTGCCTCAAATACACTGAATTTAGCAGAAGCTCGTCCAACTCCTACTTCTGCAAAGGCGCCAGCCCTGGGAATTCTCTTTCCTGGTTCATCTTCAAAAGCTATTGCATATGTTCCACTTCCAGCATAGGAGCCTTCAGCACCGGCATCTCCTGGTCTGTCATATGTGTCGATTATGTTTATGGTGTCAATTATATCAACTTTACCTGATGCAAGTTGAGAACTTGGCCTTATTCCAGTTTCCTTTCTGAAATCCCATGTTGTCGGTTTAATTAATTCCTCATTTATCTCACTTCCTAAAGCGAAATCTACACTGGATTGTCCGTTCTGCAGCTGTTTAGTATAAATAGCAGATTCTTCATCTGAAAAATAAAACAAATTAGCATTAATTCAGTGCATATAGACAGATATTATAGAAGCTTTAAAGCTTTAAATGAATTTACCTCGCCATAGCTGTTAGAAGATCATGAAGATGAAAAAATATTTTTACTCAACCTTGCAAACAGTTAGTTCTGTATTTTTCGTGATTTAGTCTTTTCATGCCTTACTAAAACAAAATCTCATACTCAAAAATCTATTTACAAAGTCGTATTATAGGCTGTCGACAAAATATGTGATTTCTATGATTTGCTTTGTAAAAAAAAAAAGTCCTTAGATGTAAGAGATAATGTACATCTGTAATGATGAGGAGGCAGCGAGTAAAATCCAAATGCAGCTTTTATTAAAGACGTGGTCAGACAGGCAGAGATCAACAACAGCAAACAACGATAGCAGAGGGTAGACAAGCTCGTGGTGATATCCAGGCGGGAGGTCAGGGGCAGGCAGATAAACATCCAGGAAACAGGGAACAGGCAGGATCGGAAACAGGAAAATCAGACAGGAAAACAAGGCTCGGAAATTGATGACAGAATAGACGATCAATACTTCGCAGAGTGCAAGTGGGTAAGTGATCTATTTATAGTGCAGGGAAGAAGCTAATGAGTGTGATGATCAGGAACAGCTGGCGGATGATTAGTGACTGGGTGAGGGATTATGGGAAGTGTAGTGCAGCGAAGGGAGACTAACGTGTGAGCGGGTGACCTCTAGTGGTGAGTGGGTGTAACAAAGGACTGAATTCATAACAACATCCAGCCTTTTATTAACGTTATATGCAAGATGGCGCCAGTCACGGTTTTTATAAGGCTTTAGAATGCAGCCCGGAAAAGTACTAATTACAACGTATTTACAACGTAACTTCCTGCAATTATAGTGTACCTATAAATAAGTAGGTGTAAGTATAGGGGAACTATATGTAATGTCTTGGGAATTGTAGGAGCCAAAATGTGTTTAAAAAGGTGATTTGTTCTTGAGTGGCGCTGTGAACATTACAGAGATTTCAGTCCACCGTGAAATGCACGGTCAATCCAGCCGCCACTATATTTCTAGGTTCGTGCATACACTGGATATTATGGTAAGACCGTCAGAGAACTGATCTGAAAACAAGTAATCCTCTGTCGAAGCGATTCTGATGTTGCATTCTAAAATAAGAGCCCCCCAAAACTCATATTTATGCTGTTTTTTCTATACATTCAGAAAATCCTAAAAATAAAAGTCCTAGTTTCCACAGAACAATTTCACCTCAAATGGAGAAAATCTCTTTGACAAAGGATTACTTGTTTTCAGATCAGTTCTCTGACAGTCTTACCGTAATAGCCAGTGTATTTCGTGGTGGTGCCTGAATTGCTCGCAGTCACGTGCTTGAGAGGGTTGAGAATTCATGCTTGACGCAATTTGAGGCTTGATGTAAGCGTGCCGAGAAACTCACGTGAATCGTCACGCGGATGACGGATACCATCAGTTTTTTTTTTTAATTAATGCTCACAACAAAATACAAGCAATAACAGACAATAATGATGAGGGGAAAAAAACAAGACAGAAGAACTCCCGTGAGAACGTCATGAAAGCTTGAGGAAGAAGAGGAAGAAGCCAAGGAAGACAAAAAGATAAAAAATTGATTTTAAAACTTGAATAAATGATTAAGAATTGATTTAAACCTTTTTTGAATTAAGATGAGAAGATCAGAAGGCTTCAGAGTCAGTGATATCAGATTGTGTGTTTTTATTGTACTTACACTGTAACTGCATGAAACAAGAGGGTAACAAGTACCACTTTAATTTACAACTCGCGAATGTCACACTTACCCTGTAACTACATGCAACGGGTTTCTTTTACCAGTAATTAAAAAAAGAATTTTACTTGAAGCATGTAGTCCAAAATAAAACATCGGCACTTTTGCTATCAAAACGAAATACTGTGTAAAGGCACTGATATGTAGCCTACCCTGAAAATTTAAAAAAATCCTTTATATATTTGTACACTATTACTACAAAAAGGTCTGCAGTGTATGCTCTCGCTAAATCGCTCCCAAACATAAGATTGTTGTACATCATAATAGTATAAGTATCCCTTAGTTTGAAAAAAACTTACAGTATAAATAAATTGTCATGTTACCCCTTTATTCGCAAGAATCTACATATTGTTCCCCGATACTTACGTACTTACTTTGTAGGTACACTCTAATTACCGGAAGTTATGTTGTAAATACATTGTAATTACACAGTACTTTCTTGGTTGTACTCTAATGCGTTACCGGAAATAAATACACAAAGGGCCAGACTTAAATTAAAAAAATCTACTGTCAGGATTTACTAAAGATAAGAAGTGAAAAATTATCACTTAAAAGGAGTGGGCACAGTTATTTTTGCGGCTGATCATTTGTAGGAGTTTCCCTTTCAGACGCACAATTTTGGGAAAAGAATATTTAAATGATTTGCACAACACCATTTACTGGTTTTTGTGCCATTATTTAAAGCCCAAAAAAGCATGTCTTAAAGCAGATGCTGATTTGCATTGGTCATTATGGAAATAATCTGCTGCATCTATGTTCTTTAATGTGCGCATTAACTCACCCGTAGAACTTTACACTCCCATCAGCACTTTTATGGGATTATAGCAGTAATATGCTCATTTGCCCTGTTTAGTAAATCTGACCTAAAATATATCATTTGAAAAACTTTACATTTTAGTAGGTCTATTATTTTGTTAATGTTGGTAAATATAGACAAGCTATTAAAATGGATTTACCGTTTTTGTCATTTTCAATGAGACTTAATTCTTGGTTTCCAGAGATTTCTGGGAGTCGCGAGTCTAAGAAGCTCAATAGGTCTTTGGTAGAGAGCTGTGCTTTGGTCCTTCAAAAGTGCAGCTTCTGTCAAGCAGTTTCAGGGTTGCCAGGTCCCAGAAACATTTATAGCCCAAAAACTGACTCAAACCACACCCAAAAGAATGAAAACTAGCCCAATTTCCCCTCATGCTGTCCAATCACAGTTAAGAGCTGTTGAATCCCCTTAAAAGGCTTTAAAATAAAATAAATTGTATTTATTTGTTTTTTTTTTAATAGGTATGAGTTACACTCTCACAACATTCAGTGAGTTTGAGTGCAGATCTGGCGCCTCAAGACTGAGAAACTAAACGTGTTAAAAATTTACTTGAAATTCTAGTAGTACGTTTATAATTCATTTGTATTCCTAACAAGCTTATTTGAAGTGCATTAAAAATATATGGAATTGCATTTTAATATATTTCTAAAAACTAGAAGTGCTTTGGTAATACATATGACTAGTTACACTTTTAAGAAATATGCTAAACACAAGCATACTTTTAATATATTTCTTTAAAAAAAAGTATACTAGAAGTACTTTGGTAATAAATATATGCTTAGTTACACTTTTATGGAATATGCTCAACACAAGCATACTTTTAGTGAAGTTTTAGTTTACAGAAAACATACTTATGTTACTCTTACTTAGAATATATTTTATGGGCACTTTATGTAAAAACATAGCAAAATCATTTAACTTTTAGTGTGATTAAATGCATTTTATAACCATAGTTGTGTCCGCAACCGCTCCCTATCCACTATATAGTGCACTATATCGGGTGTCGGCCATTTTGTAGTGCTGTCCGAATTCTGAGTGAACGACTGCATTCCCTACATTCGTTCACTACTTTTACCCACAATCCTCTCTGATTTTGAGTGTACATTCGATGTACACTCGTTAAAGCGCCGTTACCCAAAATCCAACGCGATAAGACGATCGAGCGCGAAAGAAAAATAAATATGGCGGACGGCAATACGGAAACGGCAACTTCTACAAATGTAAGTGTCATTTTTTATTAATTAGAACATCTTTGTAAAGATATTTTGAAGCGAAATGATACAGGTTTATATCATAATATATATACTTATTATCACATGATAATTTGGTCGATTTTTCTCATATGTTAGTGAACTGTTGTACAGTGTATACTGTTGTTTATATTGTATTTATTTACTATTATATTTTTTATAAACAAATGTGACAGTGTAGTGTTTTTGTTCTGTTATTTTTAAATATAAATTTACTAAATAGCATGACACAGGTGTTTTTATTCTCTCTTTATTCTCAATAAACATGACAAATAAACAGTAATATACAATTCATGAAGCTAAACGGGACATATTACAGATGGGTATAGGAAATGTTAATGATGAAATTGTCTGCGCTGTCTGGCGCATGATATTAATGTCAGCGTCCGAATTCGCTCACTCATTTTCGTTCACTCTTTGCTGATATAGTGCGCTCAACTGCCGTGCACTATATAGGGGTTAGTGAATGAGTGAACGAGTGGGCGGTTTCGGACACAGCTCATGTGTAGCCCTACTGCAATATTTTAAATATTCATGTATTTATGATTTTAATATTTTCAAAAGTAAGATATTTTGAAAATTTACAATATACCAACTTATAATGTATTATAAATGCATTCGCTAATGTCAGCTAACACGTGGAATACTGACGTTAACAGCTGTCATTTTTAAGCCAGAAAGATAGTAATCCTCAGTATTTAAAGGACAATCGAAGATTGTTTTTCAAAGAACGTTTTCTGCCAACATTATGAGAACATTCATCAAATACTAAAGACAATATATGGTGATTCCATGAACATTGTAATATTAGAATCTTTAAGATAAAAGTCACAAACAATAACTATTAGACAAGTTGTATAATATTTTTTTGGCTCTCCGTCACCCTGTTTGAGTTTTGTCTACTGTGAGCTGTGATCACAAGTGTTCTTCCTGTGGTAGAACCTATTTCCTGTAATAGTTTAGCTGACTAAGACCTGTTACTGTCCATGTGACTTCCCAGCTGAACATTCACAGAACTTTCTGACAAGGTTCTCTCAAAGTTATGAACAAATGTTCTTCAAGTAACATCAATAGAATGTGCGTGTGCTGTTTTAAAGGAAAATCCTTGGAGCGTTTCATAACCTGTTCCATAGTTGTTATTGCTAACTTTTCTCTTAATCTAAAGGTTATTCAAGTGTTAGAATTAAACACTTTGAAAACAATGTTCATGATAAATGTTCTCATAATGTTAAGTCACCTTTACTTATACAGCGCTTTCTACAATGCAGATTGTGTCAAAGCAGCTTTACAGTAATAACAGAAAAATCATTTTTGGCTGATTGACAAAATGACAATGACACCATTTCATTTAAGTTCAGTATTGATTCATTCCTTTGTAAAAAGCAATAGTTATTAATTTAGTTAATTCTATACATTGAAACACTGAAAATATTTAAATCCAGGTACTCAGAAATGTTACACACAGGGAAATAACAAGACCTCGCACAGATGTGTGTGCAGTGTGTTAATATAGTTAACATAACGAGTATCAGCTGGTGAGGTGATCAAGGACTCGAGACAGGACTTCTGGAAAATGTAGTCTGCCTGAAATGAGTGAGTGAGTGTTTGAGTGTGTAGTGCATTGTGGGAAATGAAGTCCGGGTGTAAATGTGTATGTGTAATACTTTTCAGTATTTAATGCCATCTAGCCCTGTGTCACGATCGTCAGTTGTAGTGCCTGCTAGAAACTCTAGAGGGCACTCCACCATGGACTCACGCACTCTCTCATCCACCAAGGCAGACTACATTTCCCAGAAGCCCCGCACCCATCACTGATCACTCCACCAGCTGCAACACATTACCCAGTCACTGATTACATCACCCAGCCAATTCTTATCAGTCACACTATTTAAGCTCAGCACACACATACTTTTGTGCGAGGTCTTGGTCCTCTGTATAGTTATCATTTCTGAGTGTTATTCCCTGTCTTGTTTTCCTGGTTTTGGTTCCCTGCCTGCCGTTTTGGACTTATTGCCTTGATTTATTGGACTGTTGATTGTTTGCTGCCTTTCTCGATCTGCTTTGCCTGTCTAACGTTTACGACTCTGCCTACCCTCTGAAATTCCTGTTTGCTGTTGATTTGATTTTTGCCTGTTTGACCACGTTGCTTATTAAAGCCTGTATTTGGATCTCATCCGCTGACTCGTCATTACACCCTGATTGCAGAATTCTTGCATTAGAACAGAACTACATGTTTAGGTAGCAAAAACATCCTTAAACATCCTTTAAACATCCTTAAAGCAATACGTTTCATAAAATGATAAACATCACATTTCAACCCTTTTAACCATTGTTTAAAAAAGGGACGAATCAATATTATTATAATACACTCTAGATACATAAATTATCAAAATCGTAAGTTATTTTGATTTTTAGAATGCACATTATCTTCCCTTTCCCAGCACCAAACTGAGAGGCCGCCATCCAAAACATTCAACAGTTCTTTAACCTGAAGACAATATTTGGATTGTGTGACCTATTAAATTATCATGCACCACATATGCAGATTCTTACACAACATATCTTTAATTTGACCAAATATAAAAACAAACAAGTAATTATCTCCAAGCAGAAATTCTGTTGAATGAATGTGTTTGTGCCACACACAATTCATAAATGTTGTTCATTGAGCTTTCATGTGCCTTGATATTCAATAAAAAAATTATTTGGGGGAAAAATTTAATATATTTAATGTTTGTATAGATTATAGAATGCTAACCATCTTTTCAGATAGGCTACAAGTGTCACGCTGGGTGTGCAGATAGACACGAAGACGAAGATGACGTAAATAATAGGTAAGCTTTATATAATCCAAACAGGCAACAGGTAATCCAACAGAGAAACATCCAACGCATACACATACAATACCAGACCATGAGGGAAGAACTGAACTGAACTTAAATACACTGAGCACAGGGGATAACAAGATGAGTGATTGTGATCAGCTGTGGTGATTAGATTAGTGTCCATGGAAACAGATTGTGGCGGGAACTACAAACAAAGGAACATGTGACTGTGAAAATGACAACAAACTAAAAGTCCATGTGGTGATCAGGTGAGACGAGGTGTGACAACAAGAGAGTACAAATAATCAAACTTATATTTAATGATCTCATAAGGATATTCATAAGATGCTGTTTCATACTGCACAATCCTAAACCCTGGGTTAAAGTCCTTTATTTGCATATTGTCTATTGCTAAACATCTAGTGTTTACATTCTAACACGCTCCGTTTCACACTGTACAAAGTTGACACCAGAGCTGGAGCAGGATTTCAGAGAATTTCTCATAGAATTTCATATGAATTTCTCTAAATTTAGAAATTCTTGGAAACATAATGTAAGTACATAGCATAACGAAATATATAACACTGTGCAAGTGGATATTTTAATATAAAATTTTTACATATTGTGCCTTTAAGTGTGAAAAGCCCTTATAAGGGCATTAATCGGATGACCCTGGAGGCTCCGCCCATTTCCTCCTTCCTGCTCTCTCTGCCAGTTACTAGAGTTAGTCATCCTGTGCTTGACATACTTTACTGCGTTGTGTATTGCATCATCCATATACAGAGCTACAGAAAGTATAAGATGGTTAAATAATGATATTGGTGCATAATTTTGTAAAATGTGAGGCACTTTGAGTAACTTTGAGTATGTGTATGTTGTTATTTACCGTATAAAAGAGAATGTTCATGCTCTGACTATACGTAATATGTATCGAATGTCACAATTACCCATATGGGAAAAAAATATATTTTATCTGGCCAAAATATATTTTAAATATATGGTAAATATATGTGTAAACCGTGAAGTTCAATGAAATATATTTTTAAAATTGAAAATATATTTTGTTTCGACCTTTATATACTCGAAATATATTTTAATATGTATTTCGGGGCAAGAAAATTAATTTATATTTAAAATCTAAATGTGATACATTCCATGTTTGAAAAATTTTAAACACGTGTAGGCTTAAAAACACATGAATTTCCACATATTTTCCACATTGACAACTTTTGTTCACATGATTTTCCCAAAAAATACAGTGACCATGGGAAAAAAAAATGTTAAATTTACGGTTATTGAAATACACAATGTGTATTTTTTAATCTATTATTTATTAATTAACTCATGTATTATTTATTTGTAATTTAATGTTAGTGTAATACAGCGTTTAAATGCACATCAAATAAAAATAAATACATAAATAAAATCGCTAGATATATGACGTTAATAACTGTGACGTAATTTGAATTGGAAAACACTAGAAGCAGTAACCGACTTTTGGAGTACTGCGCATGCGCGTCATCTAACGGTCGTCAGTCAACGGGAGTTCTTGAAGGGAAAGGTAAGAGCTATAACTTTGTTTTTAGTTATAATTTTTTACATATGCATTGTTAATTACTTTGGATACGTGTCAGTCAATGTGACATCAATCTCACGAGTGCTAATCTATTCTTCACATGCTAGAATCGATCACTATACATGTTTAAGAATACTTTTGATGTATATTATTGTATGTATACGTGTCAGAGTTTCTGTCCATTTACTAATTGAGTATTGCTATTTGTTTTTGTTTAGAAACTCTCACTAATACTAAGATACTGAAATGAGTAATATGTGTAATTAAAGTTGTGCTGCTGTGCTATGAATGAAAAAGAAATAGTTAAAATGAATAAACACCAACGGGATGTTTTGCTATAAGACGGGCGCTGAGTATGACGTCACAGAGATGCGACGAAATAATCGTAGCTCGCGGGTTTCATCAAAGCGGATTAAAAGGCAATTATAACAATCATCCATTGTTTAATATGCATGAATAACATGTGGTATGATGTTATAACTCTTGTATAAACTTATCTGTGCTATTTTAGTGCGATGATTAATGACGTTGAAGTGGATGATTGTGGACGATCTGATGCTCTTGATTAATTCTGCGTTGAAATCCCCGGATGAGCCTAAAAATAATAATGTTCAATTCTCTGAAATGAAGTGTTAATGACTTATATTCATGTTCAGAAGTGTTTTATACGCATTTTTTGTCTAGTTTGTGTATGTGTAATGTATTGTAACAGTGTATTTGTGAAAAACTCAAAAATGCTCATCAGCACAATATTATCATTTATGAAAATGATCGGTTATATATTGAGTGACAAAAGTGCTCAAATAGTGTTTTCACCCAGTTGCGGTAATGTATGTAAGATATATTAATTAAGATCATATTAATTGTCTGATATTTATGGCGCTGTTTGTATGAACAGGTTTTTTGGGAAGTCTGGAATAAGCTTTGATCCTGAGAGACGGAAAGAAGGGAAATCGGGATTTGTCACGTGACTTTTCTGCCTTCACAAGTGGATTTCATCCAGCCTTACTGGTATTTCTCATCGATCACATCCACATTTCACAGAACTGATTGAACACTGACTTTTGCCACACTATACTAAGAGACTTTTGACATTTATTGGATTCGTCATTTGCATTCAGAGGACTATTTTCTTTGCACACACACACACACACACACACACTTGTTTCATGGACTGAGAACTGTTCATCTACTGTGAATTACTGGTAAGTTTTGTGTTATTTTTCTTGTGGCAATCTGTTTATTGAAAAGTATATATTCTTTTGTGAGTTAAAGGTTCTGATTCAAGCAAGGTAATAAGAAACAAAACTCCAAAAGCGAGAAATTAGCAAGCGACATCAAACTAAAGTTGAATTTAAGTCAATTAAACACAAATTGATCTATGGTAAGGGACGATTAATAAATCAAAGTAACAAATATAATATGAATGTAAATAATATATAATATAATTAGATCAAACAACTTCCAAGGAGCTCAAACCCTACATTTCTTAAAGAGAAAGAAAAAAGACAATTTCATTTGTGATATTTTATTGTTTCATCGTCATTTCATGTTTACAATTTTCATATTTACATTCATTTGAATTTCCTTGCAAAGTAAATCAAAACCATCTTAAAAGTTCCTGGTCTGTCTGGTTTTTATGTGAAAGTGAATGATCTCATGCTTTCCCTCTAGTGAAACACATTCTGGTCCATTTCTGTGTTGTTGAACAAAATCAAATCTTCAGAGACTCTGAATCTCACCAGCTACAGCTGAAATCTGGAGAATAAAGCAGTGTTATTTTACACCATACTCCGTTCAGGGGAAAAAATGCAGTAAAAACCAGTCAAATTCATTAAAATGAACAATTTTTCCATCCTAAGCATGAACATTTCATTTAAAGTTCCATTTATAAGAAAATATATTAGTAAAATAGATCTTGCCCTTGTAAAACAGACCGAAACGTTTTGACTCAACTTACATGCATGAAAAGCAGCAGTCAGAACAGTAATATGATGTTGAATCACAGGTTTACAGCCTTCCAGTAAAAACACACTGACATATCAGAGATCAGGTTCTAGTTAGGATGAGAAATGACAGTGTTCAGACACAAGGGGGAGATAAAGCTCTCTATCAGGGTCTTCTGGAGGGAAAACTGGCTGATGACACACAGTCATTTTATCATTCGTGTTTGTTCCACAAATCTAGAAATCTGGAAAACATCTGCAGTGTAAAAACATCGCGTCTTAGAAAAGTAGTTTTACATATATCCTAAATCATGAAAAATCTTTAAAACATCTTGTAAGTGTCTCTATGGCAGAGCTTCCCAAACTTAAGAGGGGTAAGGCCCCCCAAAAACACTGCAAAAGCGCGACGACCCCGCCGTTAAAAAATATATACCGACATTTACCTACAAATACATTTATTAACAAGTTTGTAAGAATTTCATGTGAATTATGAGAACTATGATGTAAACATTCTTTACAAATATATTTAAGTCCATAACACTAACCTTACATACTTTAAAAAAAATCAAATTTTAGAACAATTGGAATATTTGAATCATTTTAATATATTGATTTGGACCAGCTACGGCCCCCTGCAATACCGCTACAGCCCACCGGGGGGCCGCGGCCCACAGTTTGAGAAGGTTTATTTACATTTTACATTTTTCATCATTTAGCAGACGCTTTTATCCAAAGCGACTTACAAGGGGAGCAATTAGGGGTTAGGTGTCTTGCTCAAGGGCACTTTAGTCATGGTATTGAAGGTGGAGAGAGTGCTGTTTATTCACAATCCCCACTTTCAATTCCTGCCGGCGTGGGAATCGAACCTGCAACCTTCAGATTACAAGCCTGACTCCCTCACCACTAGGCCACAACTACCCTACCCTTTATCTATGGCATCTGACAGGAAACGCCTCAGAGAGACGTATTGCAGATGAAGACGGATGTAAAGGACGTCTCTGAGATGATCATGTGATGTTAGGGTGTGTCATTCTTACTGTTTGAGGCCATGAATGTTAATGCATGATAGATGTGTTAAATGTGAAGGTAAAACAAAGAACATAATAATAATATATTTCTATACGAACTTTCTATATTCATTTCAAAACTTATAATTCATTGACTGGCACACAGACCATCTCCAAACACTTACACCAACTTCTGTTCACTTTAGTTCTCATTGCTTTAGAAATAATAAACATTTCAGATGTTTGACACTGACAGGACGCCATCTAGTGGCTGCCAAAACCTCACTGAACAACACACTGACCCCAATGTACCTGATGGAGCTGAATGTGGAGGATCAGATGAAGCTGGTCTGTTCCAGGATGGTCATAGCTGGTCTAGGCTGGTTTTTTCACTCTTTTTTTTTTTTTTTAAACTGGTCACTCTGTGACCACTGACCAGCTAAGCCAGACCAGAAACAAACCAAGATCTGTTAACAGTCTTAGGCTGTTTTTTAGCATTTTTTTTCACTCACCTCTCATGAAGAAATACAACATGTTTATTTGATATATTCGTGTTAAAATAGTTTGCAAATAAATACAATTGCTTTAGCTGGGCATGACTTTCTTCTTTCTGATGAACACAATCTGAGATGTATTAATAAATATCCTGACGCATCCAAGCTTTATAATGGCAGAGAGCGGATCAGCGAGTATGAGCAGAAGAAACTGCATCCATTCATCATAAACATTAGGGGTGTAACGATACACCAATGCCACGGTTCAGTTCATATCACGGTTTTGGAGCCTCGGCTCGGTTCTGTTTGCTGTGGGGGCAGGGTTCATGGCAGGGCACCAGCAATAATAACACTAGTTTCACTTTAACTTAATACAAACAACAACAACAACAATAATTTAACTTATTAGCTTTATCTTTATTAACTTAACTTCATACATTGGCTTCACGTTTTCTTTGAGCAGTTAGCACACCTGAGTTAACTAAAATTAAATAAATGCCTCCGCTGACTAGTCAGAAATAAACTGGTCTAATAAAATAAAATGTATAATACATCTAAGTTTTTCTTCAAAAATACCATCATGTCCACATTCTCAGGTGAGAGGCTTGCTCTCTGTGCTGTGACAATGTCCCCTGCTGTAGAGAACACCCGCTCACTGGGGACTGATGTTGCAGGGACTCCAAGGAAGCATTTAGCCAACCTGGTTAAATGGGGAAACTGGCTCTCTTTGTCCTTCCACCATGCATGTCTGGAGAACGGGATTTGCAATTACCCAGTTGTCGGTAATATAGTGCGCCGCGATCGTGATGAAGGACTGAGTTGCACGGGAGGTCCACCCATCTGTAGTTAAAGCAGTGAATTTTGCATTGCTCGGGTCCTCCACCAGTTTGTAAAGTTGAGGCAAAACATTCTGACTAAAATGCGGTCGGCTCGGCAGTTGATATCTGGGCTCTAACACACGTAGCAAATGCGTGAATCCGTCGTTCTCAACAACTGAAAATGGGCGCATATCCAGCGCCATGAAAACACCAATCGCCTTGGTAATTGCTTGAGCGCGGTCTGAGTCGGGCTGTAGCTTCATTCTAAAGGCAGTCGGAAGAGTTTCCTGTTTTTGAGGTCTCTTACGTGTGCTGCATCGGGATGATGTCTCCGGAGATGCGCTTGCATGTTAGAAGTGTTTCCCGTCGTATGAGCAACTTTTGTGAAACACTTACGACAGATGACGCGCGTTTTGTCTATGACACGATTTCCATTGTTGTAGTCCACTGGAAAACCAAAATTTGCCCACACATGAGACGTAAATGTGACCGGTGGGTCTTCAATCTCAATATGCCGCGGAGTTGCCATCCTGAAGTGCATAGCGTATGTAAACTCCCGTGCGTGATCGATGACCCAAATCACGTGGTGACATGCACTTTATTTAGTAAATAATATTAAAATAATATTTATTAAAACTACAGCTCTTATAAGTTGTTAAAAGTGTACTAAATTACTATTTAATCAAATGTCAAGGAAGAAAAAAATAGTTTTGTGACAAAATGAAGTGAAAGTTGGGGCGGGGCGCGTTCAGTTCGACATGCGAGTATCGCGGTTCGAACCGTGGCTGTGGTATCACGGTTTTTCGGTTCGGTTTGAATATCGTTACACCCCTAATAAACATACATATTACGTAATTCATATTTAGCAAGTTATGAAGTAAATTATCTAGCTTCTGTTTTCAACTTGGGAAGAAAGTGTTTCGCCTCTCAACCTACGAAAAAGTAGGTTGAATATGGAAGGCAGTCTGGCAGAAGCTAGATATTTTACTTCATAACTTGTTAAACATGGATATTTTTCTTACTAAAATGCATCACTTCACTTCAGAAGGCCTTTATTAACCCCTAGAGCCGTGTGGAGTATGTTTATGATGGATGATGTGGATGGAGACACTTTCTTCAGCTCAAACTCGCTGATCCCGTTCACTGCCATTATAAAGCTTGGATGCGTCAGGATATTTATTAATATATAAAAGATTGTGTCCATCAGATAGAAGAAAGTCATCTAGGATGAAGGTGAGAAAAGCTTGGGCTATTTTTCATTTGAAAGTGAACTAATCCTGTAAGGATAAAGAAATATGTCCAGAGCTTAGTTCAAGGACACTGTATTGATGTAAGTGAAAGACACCTGAACTGGATAAAGTTGGCAACATATTCACAGATTCTGATTTCCAGAATCATGTTCCAAATGTTTTGGATGAGATTGAGGTGGTTATAAATAGTATATACTAGGGGTGTGACGAGACCCCAATCCCACGAGACGAGACACGAGATCGGGTTCACGAGACGAGATTTTTATAGTATTTTTAAGAAATCCTCAATGATGAAACGTATGAAGGGAAAATAGTCTTTTATTCAACTGAAAATCATAAAATGCAAAAATGTTGGTGCATTTTGAAATCAACTTGTAATGCAGGTCATTTTACTTCTATTTTAATGAATTATTTGCAGTAAAACAACATGCAAACACTGCTAAATATTTGCCGCAAAATCAACCAATTGTATAATTTCACATGATAAATCTCACTAAACTTTTCTACAGATTGAACATAAATTAAACAGTATAAATAAAATAAACATATAAATAAAAATTCCAATAACACTTTAAGTGTCACTTTAACTGCAGTACAAAGTTGACCATTTCCCAGTCACTATTGATTGTGTGGCTGTAACTGTTCTATAGCTCTGCGTACACCAAGAAGTCCAACCGTCAGCAGTGATAGCGATGCTTTCTGCCTCTTTAGGGGTCGTTCACATATCGCGCCTAATAAAGCATGTAAGGCGCGGCCGCGTCGCTTCCTCCTTCTTTTGCAAGCGTTCGGGAGCTCGCGCTTCTGTAGCGTCTGCCGTTGCTATGCAACCATGAACTGTGCACGACCATGAGGAAGTTTCAGCAAGGGATAAATTGATTTTTAGCCCTTGCTTTAGCTTTACTACTGGATATATTTATGGAGATGAGATATAACAACCCCCCTGTACAGATATGATCAGATTTCCATGTTTTGTTACGGAAAGGTCGAAGATGATCGGTTGGTTCTTGTCACATGACCTGCGGTTTTCATGTTTTCATCTTCCCGCGGCACAGGCGCGCCAGGAAAAAACGAGCGCGTCGCACTGCATGCGCGCCGCGTCCGCGTCGCTTCCATTTTGCGCGAATGAAACTGCTTGGCCGAGGTATACGGCATAGTTTTCTAACAATGTTTACATTTTTTTATATATTTGTGTCTTGTGTGTTATTCTTTCGCCGTTTATTATTTCTACTAGAAAACCAAAATGTTTCCACACAAACGATTTGAAAGTGGCGGGGCATCTTCAATAATAATTTCACCCTCACACTGATAGCACGACGAGACAACTTTTCACCTCGACGAGAAATCTCGTCACGTTTTAGTCTCGCGAGATCTCATGGTACGAGATCTCGTCACACCCCTAGTATATAATAATAATAATAATTTAACTTGCTAATCATGCTGGAAACACCCTAGTAATTAACCTGAGTGCCTTAGTAACCACATACCAACACCTTAGCAACCACCACAACTACCTTAGCATCTGCATAACAACACCGTAGCAACCACTCAGATTAATTCAGCAAAACCTTAGCAACCATCCCGAGTACCTTAGAAACTGCATAATATTACCCTTGCACCCGGTTAGCAACTTGCAGGAATCACTCAGAATACGTTACCTACTGCATAACAGTAGCAATTGCAAAGCAACACCATAGCAACCCCAAGTACCCTAGCAACCACTCCAACTACCTTAGCAGCCACATAACAACACTCTAGCAACATGCTACCACTATGTTAAATCATGCTAACCTGTTAATCATGCTAACACCATTTTAAATAATTTTAACAATGTGCTATTCATGTTACCTACATGTTAAATTATGTTAACAGCAGCTAATTAAGCTTGCAGTATGTTGAATTATGTTAGCAACATGTTAAATCATGTTAAAAACATGCTAGCAATGTGCTAAATCATGTTAGCAACATGCTAATAACACTAATAACATTTTAAAAATGTTAAATCATGGGAACAGTGTGATAGCACCATGCTAATCATACTGTTAATGTGCTAATCATGTCAGTAAAATACTAGTAATGTGTTAAATCATGCTATCAATATGTTAAGTCACACTAACAACATCTGTTCTTCTAATGGACTTTACTGCCTTCAAAGCAATCAGACTATAAACTCTAAAATTGAGAGCTTTTAAAACGTCTCAACTTTCTGGCCTGTCTTTTTCAAGCCAACTTTAAAGTTTGTCATCAAAACTTATTCATCTAGTCCGTCCGGCCAAACTGAGCTATCAGGGGAGAAGAGCCTTGGTGAGAGAGGTAAAGAAGAACCCAAAGATCATTGTGGCTGAGCTCCGGAGATGGAGTCGGGAGATGGGAGAAAGTTGTAGAAAGTCAACCATCACTGCAGCCCTCCACCAGTCGGGGCTTTATGGCAGAGTGGCCCGACGGAAGCCTCTCCTCAGTGCAAGACACATGAAAGCCCGCATGGAGTTTGCTAAAAAAACACCTGAAGGACTCCAAGATGATGAGAAATAAGATTCTCTGGTCTGATGAGACCAAGGTAGAACCTTTTGGCCTTAATTCTGAGCGGTATGTGTGGAGAAAACCAGACACTGCTCATCACCTGTCCAATACAGTCCCAACAGTGAAGCATGGTGGTGGCAGCATCATGCTGTGGGGGTGTTTTTCAGCTGCAGGGACAGGACGACTGGTTACAATCGAGGGAAAGATGAATGCGGCCAAGTACAGGGATATCCTGAACGAAAACCTTCTCCAGAGTGCTCAGGACCTCAGACTGGGCCGAAGGTTTACCTTCCAACAAGACAATGACCCTAAACACACAGCTAAAATAACGAGGGAGTGGCTTCACAATAGTGCAGCAACGACGCGTCGACGTCATCGATTACGTTGACTATGAAAATACGTCGACGTGCGTGAAATGCGTCGACGCGTCACACTGTTTACATTCATCTGGCGTAACGGCGGCTTCTGCTCCTGGGAACGGAGAAAGTTCCATTCAATCACAAAAACCCAGACCACGATGATCAAAAGTATGGGAATACTTTAAACAGAGGCCGAATAAAATGGTCCTTTGTTCCCTTTGCAGAACCGAAATGGCGTACCACCTGTGGAACAGGATCTCTGCCAAATTTTTGCGCGCGCAAAATCATATTTTGAGCATGCAAAAAGGCATTTTGCGCGCGCGTGAACTGAGTTGAGGAGAAAATCTTCGTCTCACAAATAAGAAAATATTTAGAGCGAACGAAAATCAGTTTTGCATTTCAAAGAAGTTTATTTGGATGTGCGCGGACGTTCTCTTTCGCACGTGCAAGGTGTCAGTTGCTCGCGCTCCTGATTCCCGCCCCGCGCGCTCGCTGAGACTCGCTGCATCACAGACAGAGCGAGAGGAAAAACACAGTTCAGGAGACGTTTGTTCAATGGCTTGAACACTATCAAAGTTCCTTTAAGACTGTTGAGAAAGTCTTTGACACTCTTCATTTTAAAGTTCAAATGTCTACCACTGGACGAGCACACATAATGACTTATTTTTAATCAAAATCAAATCGTATTATTACATAATGGCGTGTCCCAGTGTTTCTACACCTCAATGAACTGCTAAATTAGTTCTAACTTCTTACGTAAAAAAAAATCACTTTTTATTAATTTTCACAGATCACAGATTAATAAAAAAGGTAATAAAAATAATCGTTAGATTAGTCGACTAATCGAAAAAATAATCGTTAGTTGCAGCTCTACTTCACAACAACTCCGTGACTGTTCTTGAATGGCCCAGCCAGAGCCCTGACTTAAACCCAATTGAGCATCTCTGGAGAGACCTGAAAATGGCTGTCCACCAACGTTTACCATCCAACCTGACAGAACTGGAGAAGATCTGCAAGGAGGAATGGCAGAGGATCCCCAAATCCAGGTGTGAAAAACTTGTTGCATCTTTCCCAAAAAGACTCATGGCTTTATTAGATCAAAAGCTGCTTCTACTAAATACTGAGCAAAGGGTCTGAATACTTAGGACCATGTGATATTTCAGTTTTTCTTTTTTAATAAATGTCTAAAATTCTGTGTTTTTCTGTCAATATGGGGTGCTGTGTGTACATTAATGAGGAACAAAAAAATAAACTTAAATGATTTTAGCAAATGGCTGCAATATAACAAAGAGTGAAAAATTTAAGGGGGTCTAAATACTTTCCGTACCCACTGTGTATATATTTATTTATATATATATGTATAATTCTGGAGGTTTATAGTTGTGGTCAAATTGAATCTCATTGCTCACTATTAAAAATAATTTTCCAGTGTACTGTATTTCTGCTCTGTTTTTCACACTTCATCTCTCTCTCACACATTCACATGCAAATACACAGAAATATCACCACCTTTTTTGACACTTGAGGCCCCAAAGAGCATCAGTGACGTCTGATACTGCTGTCAAAACTGGGTTTAACAGAAGTCTGTTAAACCACAGTGTGTTTAAAGGTTAAAGTGTCCCTACACTTTCAGTTCTTCTCTCTCATCGGCTCTCAATTGATCACTTGCTACTATATTTGCACAAAAATGCACGTTTAGTGGATGTAAATCATTCAGATCGCTGCACTGAACTCCTCTGTGGTTGTTTTGCTGTGGGAGTCGGTTGACCTGTATATACCTGACGTCTGTGGTTTGGTTGAGTGTGGTTTGTGTGCACAGATCTCAACCCAACGAACAACTGAATCTGAGTTTAACAGCTGAAAGATGAACGTGACACGTGATCAGGCCAAACATCTGTGGATCAGGGTTTAACAGACGTGAACAAATGTGCTCAAATATAGTCATGAAGAGATAAAGATCAAACTAAGAGCAGAGTGGAATATAAACTGAAGAAATGACTCACGTTCACACATTTATTTTTGCCGCCGTGTGGTCAGTTTGTTTTTAGTCTCGTTTTTCACTCATTGTTTTTTCCACTCCAGTGGTCAGCATCTTCCTAGAACTGTTTAACAGTGTGTGAGATCAGTGTTTGTCAGCTTATAAAAGATATTTTTAAAGTTTCAATGTGAATTCACTGAATATTACAGCAATTTATTCTTGTCTAATAGTTTTTCTTTTGAACGGCCTGATATTTATATTTTATTTTATGGATAAAAGTGTCTGCTAAATGATAGAATGTAAGTAAATGTAGAAAAAAGTGGTTTTCTATCTTCAAAAGCAGAGCATGTCAGAGGGATTTGGTGTATGGATCTGTTCTTCTCAGTGGTTTTATTAGTTTTGGTGCTCATGTGAAGCTGAATCAAGACACCTGGAATAGTTTTTAACAGTGTTTACATGTGTTTATTTTTCAAATCTCCAGCAGTCAGGTAGTAGAAGTTGGAGCTCTCAGAAAATTACAAATTAAAATGTACGGTAATTACAGTAATTATGATGTGGCATGAACACAACAAGCATAAATAAAATAAACAAAAACACTGCTAAAAAGCCCCTGGATTAAAAAACATTGTTATTATGACATTATTAATGTATAATATTGACCCTTTGACTTTGACTGTGAACACCACTGTCATTAACTGACAAAAATCCTTCACAGACACTTACACACAAATAAAAGCTCATTTAGAACAACAGTGGGTTTTTTTTTTGCCAAAGTGATTTAATTGATTATTTAACCCTGTTTTAAAAACATATGACTTAAAAGAAAAATATGTAAAATAAAAATTAAAAATTGATAAAATAAGTTAAAATGATTATAATATGTATATTACATATATATATATATATATAGTTTATCCATAATCTTTGTAATATTCTGTTGCTGTTTGGATGCAGAAAAAAAACAGAAAACGTCTTGCTCAATGCAAAATAATTATTGGATGTCATTTGATCCAGATACATCTTCTAACTTCTTAGGGAAATGTTTCAAATGATCAAGATCTGATCAACGTCTCGAGACTCCTGCGTACACCACATTATCCTCCTCTTCAGGCCTCTGAAAGAAAACAGCAGGCGAGACAGACCACCATAGCAGGTGTCACGATTTCAGCTGAAGTGTCCGAGACACACTAGACGGCACTTCATCTTGGGCTGTCACTCACACACACATCGGACTTCACTTCCCACAATGCACTACACACCCATTCACTCACACCGGTGCACTACATTTCCCAGAAGTCTTGTTCCCCGTCAGTGATCACCCCAGACAGCTGCAGCACATTAACTCTCATTATTTAAGAAACACACACACACACAAACACCGCGAAGTATTGATTATCAAACCCTGTCAATTCCGAGCGTTATTTCCTGTGTTTTGTTTTCCTGCCTGTTTATCCCAGTTTATGATTGTTTGCTGCCTACCTTGTTTGACCCACTGTTTCGGATTATTGGACTAATGCTCTCTGGCTGCCTGCCACGATCTTGTTTGCATCCCCAAAGTGATGGCCTTGTTGAGAGGTGTAACAGTATGCTGGTGGAACAGCTGGCCATTGTATCATCAGGGAAGACTGGGATATGCACTTGCTATTTATCATAATGGTGGGTCGATCTGCAGTGCAAGACTCAACCTCTTGCACCCCTGCCGTTTTGATGTTGGGATGAGAGGTCAGAACACCAGGGGAAATGGCTTTTGGGAGCCAATCTGAAGCTCCTGATGTGTTACTGTGCCCCGAGTATGTTAGAAAACTTCAGGACTCATTGGAAGCTGCTCATAATTTTGCAAGGAAGCAGTTATTAAAATCAGGGACCCAGCAAAACAGAAATTACAACCTAAAGGCAAAAGAGCTGCATTTCACAGCAGGAGAGCTGGTGTGGGTGTACAGCCCTCAGAGAAAGAAGGGCAGGTATCCTAAACTTGTGGGTTGGGCCATGCAGTGTTCTGGAGAGAATCGGAGAAGTCGTTTACCGAGTTCAGTTGCCTCCGAGGGGTAGGAAGGTGGCCGTACACCGGGACAGATTGGCATCTTATAGAGGAAGTGCCACCGCAGCCCCAGCACGGCCTCCTCTACAGTCGTGCCTATCCTGGAGAGCGGGTCAGGACCCCAGTCAAGCTCTTCCAGTCCTCTGCCAGACTCACGTGTAGCCACACCAGTGCCTTGCATTTCAATAGCCCTGCGTCAGTTACACAGGAAGCACAGCTGTGGCCTCAGAGAGTCAGTGTTGTGTGTTCGGCTTGTGTGGGGCTTTAAGGGGTGTGAGAAAGAGCCTGTGCGCTGATGTGTGGGCGGGGTTTCTGTGTGTGTCGTCTAATGTCCAGTCGTTTATTTCATTTGTAGTCATGGTGATTTGTTAAACTCGTATTTTGAACTGCTATGAGTTCTTCAACAATCAGAAACGTGTTATTTAACCAGTTACATCAAGTTTGTACATGCAAGTTTATTGCACATGAATCAAGAAACCGGTTTGCTCTCGAGTATTTTTTATAAATGTGCATGCTTACATTGAACACATTGTTGGGCGCTTGCTTAAATGCAGAGTGTTTGCATTTATTCATGAAGATTGAATAAGGTAAAAATATCGGGTTTGCACTAACCAGGGTTGCGAAGGTGGCTTTTAAAATGTATTTCACTACAGATCACAAAATATATGCTTTAAAAAGTCATTTGTAGCGTATTTTGTTAGATTACCCAAGTTTAGGAAAATATTGGAACGCTAATAAGTATGAAACACAAACAAAAGGTAATTGTGAGTTTTTTCTCAGAATTGCATGATATAAAATTGAAATTGCGAGTTGCGAACAGAATTCTGCATAAAAAAAGTCCGCCCCCGTCCCACGGACCCCTAATTTGTCCAATTACCCATAAAAGTTGGCAAATGAGCCGGGGAGCCACGCCCCCATCCCACGGAACCCTAATTTGTCCATTTGCCATCAAAATTTGCAGAGACGAAAGGCAGTGACGCCTCAAGATTCGAGATTCCGAACCTCTCGGGGCCCCCGACGCACAGCGTATGAGAGAGATTTGGATGGGAAGCTGAAAATATTTTCCCTGCGCTCAGGGGCCTTGTGCTTTCGGTATGTCGCTCGGGAGCCCCCCATGAGCCACGGTGCAAAATTTGGGGCTCGTGGGACCCTTGTGGAAAAATCCCACGCCCCACCGTTTCAATGTGTTTGCAGACGTGGGTTAGAGTACGGCGCTTCGAAAGGTCTGATCCACCAGGGGGCGTTGTCTTTCTTCTCGTCACGACCCCCCAAGGCTGGTGTAAAAGTTTGGCGGCCTTGTGACTAAGTTCGGGGGTCGAAAGTTCAAAAAAGCAAGCGGGTATCTGAAAAGCCATAGCGCATTTTAATGTAACGTGGGACGGGCCCCGCGCTGAGACGAAAGGCCGGGGTGCCTCGAAATTGGAGATTCCGAACCTCTCGGGGCCCCCGACGCACGGCCCCGAAGCGAGAAACTTTAGGACCTTCCTGAAAAAATGCCCATTCCTCGCCCTTGAATCATAATGTCTTTGAACTAGTGAAATAGGCCTGAGAGAGAGATTTGGGTTACAAGCTGAAAATATTTTCCTGCGCTCTAGGGCCCCGCGATTTCGGTATGTTGCTTGGGGGCCCCCAGGAACCACGACGCAAAATTTGGGGCCCATGGGACCCTCGTGGAAAATTCCCAACCCCCACCGTTTCAATGCGTTTACAGACATGGGTTCGCGGACGGCGCTTCGAAAGGTCCGATCCGCCAGGGGGCGACGTCTTTCTTCTCGTCACTACCCCCGAGGCTGGCGGAAAAGTCCTAGACAGCTGAAATCTGCATTCATTTCATTGAAGAAGCATTCATTTCATCAGCATCCATCGTCATGTTATTTTCTGCTAAGGTTTTCACATTCATAGCGGATTCTAACCCATGCAGTTGAAAGGGTTCTCGACAGACAATGTACAACAACATAGTTCTAATCTATATTGTCTCAACATAATATTGCTATCGTAATATGATTGATTTTTATTAATATCAGAGGCTGATTGACACATTTTGTGTGGGGTGTCCCTGCTCCGTGTATCACTCATCTAAGGGGTCCTTGCCCTGAAAAACGTTGAAGACCTCTGCGCTAGACAGCTGAAATCTGCGTTTAATGTAAAGGTCATAGGTCAAAAGAACAGTCGACTCGAACGTTTAAAAGGATCCAAGTGACGTATGTATGTCCTAGAGAGCTGAAATTTGCTATGTATACAAATTAGAGGATGGGGAGACGATTGCACATGGGTTACGAGCTGTAGCGCCACCAGGTGTCGAGATAATGTATTGTCACCCCCCTTTTGCCAAAAATGTTGTTTGTACAGTACATGTTTTGCATCAACGCCGACAAAAAGTCAAGTCAAGTCATCTTTATTTATATAGCGCTTTTTACAATGCAAATTGTGGCAAAGCAGCTTTACATTAATAAGAAAATGGTGTCATTGTGCAGCTTATTCTATATATTATTGATTCATTGATTCAAAAACACAATAAACACTTTTTATTAAGGAATTTATGATATTCCATCCACTTTTTATTAAATGGGTTTTATTTGAAAGTGTTTAAGCAATTTGTTTCACATCAAATAAAGACAAAAGACATTGGGAACTTTTAGAATCTTTTATTCAGAGGGATGGGACATTGGACCAAAGGCATGTTTAATGTCTATCCCACGACCACTGGTCTCGTTTGAACCGTCTAGTTGAGCTCTACACTGGGACAAAATTTCAGGACGATCCGACACTCATTGGCTGAGATACATGCCAAAAAATACCGGGCCTTAAACAAAATGGCGGCCGCTAAACAAAATGACGGCGGCCATTAAAAGTCAACTTTCGCTCATAACTCGGAAACGGAAAGACCCAGAGCGCTCAAACTCGGGCCAAATACTCCCCAACTGACCACTACCTCAACACATTCGTCGCGGGGCTTAGGGACGCCCCCTGGTGGATCGCCGTTCGCTAAAACCCCGATATTCCAGAGCCTATAGCTCCCGAACCCAAGGGCCCCCGACTGTGGGGATGATCTCGTTTGATAGAGGTCCGTGAGACCTTCCCCCGAGCCGAGTTTCAGAATTTTTCAATTTGGCGTTCCCGAGATATAGGCCAATAGAGATTCAACTTTCACCGCCCCTAACTCCAGGCCCCCGGGGCCCGCGCCTCGGGGATGGTCTCATTCGATAGAGGGCCCCGAGACCTTCCCTCATCCTGAGTTTTAGAATTTTTCAATTTGGCGTTTCCCAAGGATATAACCCGAAAACTGTATCCACGAACCCCTAATTAGTCTGCTTTTTTATTGGGAACTGGGATCATTTGCGCTTACCTCATCCTGTTGGGGCGTGAAACTGAACCAAACGGTGATATTAACAGCTGAAGGACAATGAGTGGAATATAAATAGTGGAATATAAGCTGAGGACTCAACAGAGTCATGGTTACTTAAACTTTTTCACTTCAGTAAAGTAATTTTTAGAACATTAGCACATTCGTCTGTTCTATTGGAACTGTTAAAATTCCCAAGGATCAACATTCTCCCCTAAAAGTGATCAGGCAGTGATCAAAATGGCTCATAACGCCCGTTTCTCACTGCAAGCTTGAGTGCAACTACATCTGCAGAGACGCGCGAGTTCTTTCACCCAACCTGAATCACTAAAACAAGTTAAATGGGTAAATCTTACGTAAATATTTTTGATTCTTAATTTTCTGACACACTCCAATTCTTGTTAAAACACTCTAGACATGTTTATTCGGTACATTTTGAGCATTTTTTTCTGTGAAATTGTCCATCAAGAGTGTGCTGTCACTTTAATTGAGTGTCAGCAGTGCAGAAAAAATAGACTCGGCGCCGAAACCACCGCTTCACTGCTGCTCACGTGACGCTCCTGCTCCAGCTGTGAATGCACTCATTGGTTAACGTGCACGCTGAAGAAAATACACACTGTCACTGACAGTCACGCTTGTGGTGTGAAACCGGCATTAGTTTTTAATTTTACATTTTTTTTCTCACTGCAGTGATCAGCATCTTCCTAGAACTGTTTAACAGTGTTTTCAATAGAAATGATTAATATTTATCACCTTTAAAAAGACTTTCTTCAGATGTTTATTCAGTCTCTAACTTTAAAGACTTAACTTTTTTATCTCAATGAATG
Organism: Zacco platypus; assembly: GCA_038088235.1. Lineage (NCBI taxonomy): Eukaryota > Metazoa > Chordata > Actinopteri > Cypriniformes > Xenocyprididae > Zacco > Zacco platypus. The sequence continues at coordinate 3,321,223 of CM076083.1, forward strand.
GCATTTCATTTTCTGAATAAAAGTGTCTGTTAAAAACAGTTCTTAGTAAGTACAGAATGTGAATTTGACCAGACAAAAAATTGTTATTTTGAAATATAGTGCATAATGAAATAGAAAGAATATCTGTGGAAATGATTTATAGTATATTGTTTATGTATTTATTTTGTATTTACTACAAAATATAGAGCAAAAGGAGTAATACACTACAAAAAGGTAGTAAAGAGCAATAAAATATGAAGATTTTGAAATAAATGACTTGCAGAGAAACATTTTACACTTTATAATATCACAGTGAGAGAGAGCGGTGAAATAACGTGTTCACTGAGCAGGTGGAGCTCCAGCAGAGAAATACAAAACTGTCTGTACACTTTACTATAACAGAACAGAATCTGAAAACAGTACAAACATACACAAAACATGATCACTGCTCAGAAGTCCTGGAATAAAACCAGTCATTTCCCTTTTTTGAATGACGTCACCAAAATTGATCAGATTTTCAGGTTAAACCTTTCTCTCAAGAATAGGGGTTAATTTCTATAGAAAAGATCACATCACTTGTGACATAAAATACTCAAATATCATTATATTAACACATAATAATATAACCACTCTAATGTAGTAATCCACCTCCTTTCCCATTTTTGGATCTTTGGCTTTTAGAAAGCTGGAAGCCCTTAAACAGAAGCACGTTTTTATCAGTGTCGCAGGGCGACTCCTGCATACACCACGTCTTCCTCCTCTTGAGCTCTCTGTAAGAAAACATCACAGATGTAGCTATCAAGAACATTACTGACCATTTATCACTTATTTTTAAATGATCCCTTGTGCATCCTTATGGACATTTTTGTCCATTTCAGTTTTGTTTTGTGTTATAAGTGTGCCTTTGTTAATGCCAACTACATGAATTTTGGCTCAGGTGTTTATTTTTATTGGAATTTTAATATTTTACCCTCATTTCCTTCAAAAAATCAATTTTACCCTCCGTACAAAAAATACTCACAGTCAGGACCTTAAGGACAAAAATGTCCACATTGAAACCCATTAAAACTTCTTTTTTTTTTTTTAACCTAGGGCCGTTTGACTTTAAAATGATACAATATTTGCAAATTCTGCATTAATTCTATCGGCAAGGCTTCAAATTTTACATTTTTTTACTAGGTTGTGCCATATTTTCAAATTTGGCATATAAAAGAAATACTCGCTTTATTTGTCTATTATAGAGTCAGTTGTAAAAATAATGCAGCTGTAATTGTGTGGGGATGTTGGTAAGGATGTCAGAGTGTAGTTTGCATGTGTTTACTGAAGATTTAATGTGTGAAATTAGTTTGAAAGAAATTAAATTGCACTGGCAATCAAAAATCCCTCTCCATGTGTGAGCCTCAGTCTTGGCAGGGTCATGTGAAAACTATGAAAAAGGTTAAAGGTCAGCTTTGAGGTTTTTCTTTTTCACCCAAACACGCATCTTAACCCTTGATCACACTTTTTCACTTGTTATTGTTTTTGTACGGAGATAAAAGGTGTGCTTGAATTTGAAGCAGACGTTCAGAAGCCCCTAAACACATTATTTTAGTTTTCACCACAAGAAAATGCTGATTGTTTAGTGTGATAGATTTTATACAAAGTTTGAGTCACACAGCCAAACCTATAAATATGTGGCGCTTGAGGGGTTCATCATTTCATTGTTCGTTAGATGAAGAGAAGATTGCAAGATAACTTAGCAGTTACTCATGATTATTATTTGTATAGTCAAGTCAAGTCATCTTTATTTATATAGCGCTTTTTACAATGCAAATTGTGGCAAAGCAGCTTTACATTAATAAGAAAATGGTGTCATTGTGCAGCTTATTCTATATATTATTGATTCATTCCGTTGCAAAGATCAATAGTTATTAGTCTAGGTAATTTAGGTATAGCAGCACTGGAGAAAACAGTGACGTAATCGTCCGGCTCAGTCAGCTCAGTTCGCATACAACGGCGCCAATGCAGGCATATCAAAAACACTGCTGAATATCAAGCAAGTGTCCCCAACTTAAGCAAGCCAAAGGCAACAGCGGCAAGGAACCAAAACTCCAACAAATGGAGAAAAAAACCTTGGGAGAAACCAGGCTTAGTTGGGGGGCCAGTTCTCCTCTGGCCAACAGTGAACACTTGTCCGATACTCAGGCAGAGTTACAGGTCATTAAACTGATTTGGAATCGCAACAGTCAAAATATTTAATCTAGTTCCATCTAATTTAAGATCTTTTTGATCACGCCGATATGGGACGGTTTGTTGGGGTATGTGCCGCTGGCTGATGAGTCGGTAAGGTCTTCACAAAGGATGAGCTCGTTCACACGGTCTCCGCCGACACCACAGGGCCACACTGCTGCCGCACACAGGCACAGGTTCCCTGTCAGACCCGGACACAGCCCGGATCCAGCCAATCATGTTAATTGGTAAACCTCGGGATAAGCAGAGAGACAAAAAATTAGCGTAGACGCCATTCTTCTTCAGATGTAATGAGTACATCTGGTGTTATAGGAAGTGTTCCCGGTTCCGGCTGACCTGATCTATGCAGCCTAACAATCCTTTAACGGATATGAAGACAAGAGTTTATAGTGCGTCATGTGTATGCCAGGTTAAATAGATGCGTTTTTAGTCTAGATTTAAACTGACAAAGTGTGTCTGCTTCCCGAACAATGCTATGAAGATTGTTCCAGAGTTTAGGTGCCAAATAGGAAAAGGATCTACCGCCCGCGGTTGATTTTGATATTCTAGGTATTAACAACTGGCCAGAAAACAACAGTGGCGTTACGTAAAGAAACCGATTTGTAAAGCGTTAAAATTCTGAAAATGAATGAATGTTTGGTAATTATGAATAGAAGAGATGCTGATGAAAAAAAAGAGTGAGTGAAAGTGGAAAAAAATATTAATAAATCATATTTCTATGACAGTTTTTTGGCATGGACATTTTTGTCCATTATGGACCTGACACTACATAAAAAATATAAATGCCTCAAAATTAAATTTGTTGTTTTTCATTGACACACCCAAGAATCAAAGAAAAAAAATTCTGCTTAGCATTTAGTTTATAAAAATTAACTACAATTTTTAATTTTTTTCATAAAAAATACCTTTGGCATTATGTAAACAAACCAGCATTTAAAGGGTTACAGTTCTTAAAATGAATGAATGTTTGATATCTATGGATAGAACAGATGCTGGTTAAAAAACAAAAATATTAATAAATCATATTTCTATGACAGTTTTTTGGCATGGACATTTTTTTTGTACATTTTGCATCTATGTGTAACTTTTTTTTTGAATGCACAAGGGTTATACACAGATCAAACGTTTTGCTTAAATAATACACATATGCAGAAATAAAGTTCCTACCGAGTTCTGTGCTTTTCGTTTGTAGAACGTCGGATCAGAGTATGTGATTTCTTCACCGCTCTGAACTGCTTCAACAAAAATGACAATTTGAGAGTTATTGTTGCTTTTTCTGTGACACTGATTTTCATTATTTTAATATTATAATACATGGCTGTGGGATGCTTGATTCTGATTGGCTGAAGTTTAAGGTATGAACCATGCTTTTACTAATAAATAAAACCAAAAAAACCATGGGTCTTGTATTTAAACGATGGTAAAACTATAGTTTAACAAACCAAAATAAATAAATATATATGTCATTATTTGCTCACTCAAGTTATCCCAAAACTTGTATTAATGTTCTTCTTCTGATGAACAAAGAAGAAGATTTAATGATTATGGGTAACCAAACATTTTACCGTAGTTATTGACTTCTACAGTATTTTGTTTGCCATACTATGGAAATCAATAGCTACTGTCAACTGTATTTTTCCAAATATCTTCTACTGTGTTCAGAAGAAGACAGAAATTCAAACGAATCTCATACAATCATGACTTCTAGCAGCAAAACTTTATTTCATTTTTTTAACCTTTAAAAACTTGTATTTTGACAGATATCTCAGCAGTATGTAATACTTGCCCTCTTGGTCTGTTTTCCTGCAAATACAGAAGATCCCGACTACAGCTACAATCAACAGAGATCCAGCAGCAGAGATCAGTCCAATGTACAACCAGGATAGGCCTTGATACATAGTAGACAATGAAGCATTAATGTGAATGAATCTGTCAATTTAACCTTCAACACACATTATATCTGAACTAACTTGAGAGATCAGTTCAGCAAATTAACAAATATATCAGCGCTGTCATACCTGCACATGTGTGACAGAGTTGAGTGATGTTCAGATGTTGAGTCTGGTGGCTGATGGGATTGTTCAGCACACAGCTGTAGGTGTTTTTATCCTGATATTCCACCTCCAGAGGAAGAGAGAGACTGATGCTGAGATCAGACGCACTGATGCTGGACAATAAACTGCTTCCTTTGTACCAGGAGAGAGTCACATGACTCACATTCACAGTTGAACACACCAGTGAACATGATGATGATGATGAAGAACATTGAGAAGAGTCTCTGCTGATGACAGGAACTGCCAGATGAGCTGGAAAATGTGTTAAAATATAGATAAATGAGTATTAATGAAGTAGATGAGAAACCAAGACTAAAAAGTTGAGCATTTAAAAACAATCTGATATTGAAAGAATAGTGTATTGCTTGAGATGAATTAAATAAAGCATGAACATTTTCATTTACAATCAAGCTGTAAGTAAATAAATTTGCAGGACTATTGAATAAAAGTTATTCAGTGCTACAGCCTTAACAAGACAAAGGAGTCAGCAGTGTTATTCCAACATTATTAATGCGCTTATTTTCTTAAAGTCTATAGCCAAAACTGAACATTTAAGAAACACCCAAATCATCAAACAGGGTCAGTAATTGTCTCCTCACCATAGACCGTGAGATTGATCTTGTTGAGCGCGTCTCCTCTGCTGTTGAAGACTGAATAAAGTCCAGAGTCTGTGGTTCTGATGTTGTTGATGCTCAGAGATCCAGTCTGAGAGTTCAGCTTCAGTCTGTCTCTGAATCTCCCATCAGCACTATCATTATAAAACACGTTCTTGTTGTTCTTTACTTTAGCAATGAGAATTTTACCAAACCTCCACATGATCTCATGTGTCTGTATTTGAGTGAGACTAGAGTTCAGAGTGACTGATTCTCCCTCAGTCACTGACTCTGACTTCACTGCATCAGCAACAAACACACCTGAAACACAAACACACACACTCTGAGATTCACTAGATAACATGAACAAAGGTTTATATTAATCTGAAATTTGAAAACTAAAGATGGTTAATAACAGAATGGTTTGTTTGGGGGCAAATAATAATAAAATCAGAAATGAAGCCATAAAAATACTCACCAGTCAGACTCCATAAGCACAAACAGACGAATATATCCATGTCAAATATTTAATTTTAATAAAACAGTTCCTATATTTGCGAAGGAAATCCCAACAGAAATGGTATAATAATGTTAAAGTGACAGAAGAGCTGGAGAGGACAGTGCTGTCGGTCTGTGGTGAAGCGGTTCAGTGAAACTCTGCAGTCAGAGAGAATAATAAACTTCCCTTTAGAGGCTTTATAGCTTATGGCTTCTCACATACATGGTCTTCATCTATAGATCTATTTTTATGAAAAAAAAAACTGTTATAAAGTAATTACTAACCGCGTGTCTACAGTGCTGGGACAGCTTGAGGCTGTCTACCTTGGACGCGACTGACCATCGCAAATTCATTTGTCCTTCATGTCCGGAAGTTCGGCGAATGTTTAGAGCTCGTCGAAGTAGAACGGTGTCCAGTGTGTGCAGTACCACGGGTTATAATGGGTTCTGAAGTGTTTGGTCATGTCCAGTGAGTAAGTTTAAGAAGAATTACTACCGATTAATTCAAAGGTTGCTTTTAAAACACTGAGGTTTGTTAAAATTTCATATTATGATATATTACTGAAATCCAATTGTGAGCTGATAAGTTGTGTTCTTCAACATGATCTCAGCGGTTAGTCATCTCACACTGAGAATGTACCTTGAATAGACTCTAGGATGTTTTACCAACAGAAAGAATTTTTTTTTAATTTAGCGCACTTTAGCCTACTTCCTTCATGTGTCTGGAGCAGGTTCTGAAACTGACACTTCATGAGCATCAAATAAAATGTTAGCCTAATATATTTTATTTAAAAAAAAAAACAATTATAAATGCGATTTATAAAAAAATAAGCACAATAAGTGATTTATGCTTTAACCTCTAATGTGCCTCTTTTCAAAAGCAAGTTTTCTGGTGGCTTTATACACAACTTGAATATTAAAAACCCCTGATGTATATTTAAGAAAAAATGCAGTAGTTTGCTCTTGTTTGTGGAAATAACGTATAATTGAGCTCCATACAATTCTGCTTATCTCTGTCCTGACATCAAATCCATCATCATTCTTGAATTTATTTCAATTCTTGATTTATTGTTTTATTTCACAAGAAGAAATCTTTAAAATGTGCACTTGACCCAAAATAACAATTAAAAAATCTCTCCTGACTTAAAACTAAATAATCTAACAAATGTAATCACTTGTCTATTCAAAGGAAAGGATTTCATGAGAGATTTTAAAACTGAGAAACAGCATAAAAACAAGAAAAGAAAAAATAAACATTACATTTACATTATATAAAATAATTCAAATGTAATTAAACGAGCTGATCATTAATCACGGCTTACAACGAATGTTTGATCAATAGCATGGGATTTTCTGTTGTCATAAATATAGCAGTGATGAAATAGAGATATACATATCACTATATTCATTCATACTCCAATAAACTTAAAACATAAAGGAATTTTAAAGCATATCATAACCCTCAACAATCTGTCAGGAAACGGATAACGATAACGGTTTTCGAGATCATCATCTCATCGAGCAGGATTCTTTGAGCTTGAGAATTTTCTAATTTACTGTTTTTCAAGAAAAGCAGGAAAAAAAAAAATGTATAAATCACTTTACTTTTTTTATTATTCAGATGTCCAATTACAGTCAGTAACAGCAGAGACTGAGTAAAAGAGCATGAAAACAAGCCAGCAAGAATGTTATCAAGACCAAAGGAGGACATACAAAATATTAAAAAGGGGTTTTGGTTATAATGTGTGAATAAAGTCTATTTATTGCCTATTAAATTAATCATTTTAGCAAATAAATGAACATTTTTAGTTTTAAACAAGTTTTTGACATATTCCAAAAATATTTGTTTTCTCTTTATTATGACAGGTCATATATATATATATATATATATATTACAGTGCTGCTTGAAAGTTTGTGAACCCCTTGCATAATCTGAAAATGTGAATAATTTTAACAAACTAAGAGGGATCATACAATATGTTTTTTTTTTTTTTTTACTGTCCTGAGGAAGATATTTTACATAAATGTTTACATAAAGTCCACAAGACAAAAAAATAAAAATAGCTGAATTTATAAAAACGACTCGCTCAAAAGTTTACATCCCCTTGATTCTTAATACAGTGTTTGTTTCCCTGGATGATCCACAACTGTTTTTATGTTTTGTGATGGCTGTTCTTCAGTCGCTTGTTTGTCCTGAGCAGTTAAACTGACCAATATTCTTCAACATCTTTTGCATATTTGAACTCTTCCCAGCAGTGACTGAATGATTCTCAGATCCATCTTTTCACTCTGAGAACAACTGAGTGTCTCAAACACAACTGTCACTGAAGCTTCAAACATTCACTGAAGCTCCAGAAGGAAACACGATGCATTAAGAGCTGAGGGCTGAAAACTTTTGAAAAGGCTAAATATGTCCAAATTGTTCTTATTTTGTTTAAATAGCTTTTTTCTGTTAGTACTGCCCTCCGGAAGTAACAGAAGACACTTAAATGTTTGCCAGAAGACGAATTAAGTACAATATTCCTTGATCTTCAGACTCAGAAGTTTTCAGCCCTCAGCTCTTAATGCATCGTGTTTCCTTCTGGAGCTTCAGTGAATGTTTGAAGCTTCAGTAACAGTCGTGTTTGAGACACTCAGTTGTTCTCAGAGTGAAAATATGGATCTGAGAATCATTCAGTCACTGCTGGGAAGGGTTCAAATGTACAAAAATGTTTTGAAGAATATTGGTCAGTTTAACTGCTCAGGACAAACAAGTGACTGAAGAACAGCCATCACAAATCATAAAAACAGTCATAGATAATCCACGGAATGACATGCTGTATTAAGAATCAAGGGTTCATAAACTTTTGAATGGGGTCATGTTTATAAGTTCAGCTATTTGTTTGTCTTGTGGACTTTGTGTACACAACTTATGTAAAATATCTTCCTCAGGACAGTACTAAATAAAAATAACATGCATTTTGGATGATCCCTCTTATTTTGTTAAAATTATTCACATTTTCAAAGATTCTCCAAGTGTTTCAAAGACTTTTAAGCAGCACTGTATATATATATATATATATATATTGATTTGTCACAGTGTTTTTTTAATTTTATTTTTATTTTAAGGCAAATTCTTTGAAAATCTGCTTTAGAATGATTTTATTGTGAAAAGTGACAAACAAGCACAACTGAACATTAGAAAAGGAGTAAACTAAAAAGGAGAGTTTAGATTCTGAAAAAAATAATGATTCTTAAAATATTTCTTATAATATTACAGTTGTTCAAGAACATCTCTACCTTCCTGAGTATCTGATTAATCAGAGTTTGATGGTTATTTCTGGACGCTCTTCTTCTGTTGAAGACTTCTGGATCTGATGTCATAAACCAGAACAGCCCCAGTAGCCACGCCCACCAGAGCAGAGAGAGCCAATCGGATCACAGCTTCAGTAAAGCCACAACAGTGGAGACGGTCTTCTGAGACAAGAAATGATCAATGTTAAAATAGAAATATTGTTCATTTAATTTGTGAAAGTATACATATATACTACCACTGAAGTACCTGCACATGTGTGACAGAGCTCAGTGTTGTTGAGGTGTTGAGTCTGGTTTCTGATGGTATTGTTGATCACACAGCTGTAGGAATCATCCAGACACTCCAGATGTAGAGGAAGATCAGATCGGCTCCTGAGATCAGACACTCTGACGCTGGAGAATGAACTGGTTCCTTTGTACCAGGAGAGAGTCACATTACTCACATTCACAACTGAACACACAAACACACATTTGGACTCTGATGATGAAGAATTTTGTGAAGAGTTACTGCTGATGACTGGAACAGGCAGACGGGCTGGAGAACATGACAGAAGAAATCAGATTCAGTACGAATTACTGTGATCTTTTCCACTTTACTGATAGAATGGATGAAATGATGATCTGTATCATCACAGAATTGTCTATCATTTTATAAACTTCTCAATAATTTCAACAGTGAATTTAGTCAACAGATGTTACAGGAAGTAATTGTCTCCTCACCATAGACAGTGAGATTGATCTTGTTGAGCGTGTCTCCTCTGCTGTTGAAGACTGTATAAAGTCCAGAGTCTGTGGTTCTGATGTTGTTGATGCTCAGAGATCCAGTCTGAGAGTTCAGCTTCAGTCTGTCTCTGAATCTCCCATCAGCACTATCATTATAAAACACGTTCTTGTTGTTCTTTACTTTAGCAATGAGAATTTTACCAAACCTCCACATGATCTCATGTGTCTGTATTTGAGTGAGACTAGAGTTCAGAGTGACTGATTCTCCCTCAGTCACTGACTCTGACTTCACTGCATCAGCAACAAACACACCTGAAACACAAACACACACACTCTGAGATTCACTAGATAACATGAACAAAGGTTTATATTAATCTGAAATTTGAAAACTAAAGATGGTTAATAACAGAATGGTTTGTTTGGGGGCAAATAATAATAAAATCAGAAATGAAGCCATAAAAATACTCACCAGTCAGACTCCATAAGCACAAACAGATGAATATAAACATGTCCATGTCAAATATATTTTTTGGCGTTTCGTTGAACGGTTTCTAATTAAAACAGTTCCTAAATGATACATTTAAACATAACTGTCATCATAAAGGTTGAAGATGTGGTAAAACAGCGACAGGAACAGCTCGAGCTGCAGGTCTGTTGTTCAGTGAGAAGTGGATCATCTTCTACTTTGAGAAACCATCTGCTGACGTCACAGCTGAATCCTCATTGGTCTAAACAGATGCGATCTGTTCTCTTCTGAAACGTCACAATAAGCAGTGATGTCATGATTCTATGTTTATGTGTGAAAAACACTCTGACAGCAGGATCTTTCATAATTATAACATACGTGTGTTCATTTAGCCTTACTAAGATGAATGAAAAAGATGTTCATGTTCATTTTCATTTAAAAGCAAAAGATAATTATCCGCCTTTGATTTCATCGCAACCTGCTACACAAACTACAAAATAAAAGTCCCCGTAACTAAGGAATTAAACACTACTTAAAATTAGTGTGGATGCATAACGCTTTATTACTTATAAAGTAAGTTTTTATTAATGATAGGATGTATCAATAGATGTTAGTTAAAATAGGGACAGATTATTATCTTTTATTATTATTATTATTTGTAATTTACTAATCTTTTGTGTCTTACTATTACACACATCAGTCCGTCACACACAACGTACCACTAATGAATTAATAGACACTACACTTATAAAAATGACACATTTGAAAACAAGATAATTATTATAATAATTTTATATATAAAATCACTCCAGACGTTTGCTAAAATTAGCTTATTAAGTAATTCATTAGAAAATCGAGTTTGTTGTGTGTTCATATCATTGAAAGTCAACGCCTTCACTTCCTGTTGCACATGCTGTATTGTAGGCTGTTGTCCAACAACTCAAAACAGAGTTTGAACAAGAGAAAAAGGAGAATATGGTTCATTCAAACAGCAGATGGCAGTAAAGCTCTGTTCTAGTTTGCGATCCGCTGCAAACAAAGAAAACCTAATTTTTTTGTCAAGGTCCACAGTAATAGGAATATATCATACGGAGCCCCTAAACTTTTTTCATAGGGCCTAAAGGGACGTGGTGGTGGAAAAAAATGGAATGGGAGGAATTTTTTTTAAAGAAATCTTTTACGTTCCCACGCAAAACTTTGCGTTCCCTTGCAAAGATGTTTGCGTTCGCACGCAAAGATATTATCGTTCCCTTGCAAAACCTGTTGTGAGCTCGGACAAAACCTCCCTGTTTAATGTCCCTCTGGCTGTTAGTAGTGTTTATTAAGTCAGCTCGAGCATTAATACACACAAATGATGCGCGACACATTTAGAGTTTGAACTTTCCTCAAACAAGCTTTATAATATATAAATTGGTCTCTATTAGCAGGTGAGGGTGAGACAAGTCCGAAGGGACCGTCTGAAAAGTGCAAAATCAGAAAAGCATTTCTACAAAAATAATCATTAATAACTTCAATGTTACACACTGTAGTGTAACAAAACTCAGTTAAAACATCACTGCTCTCCTGCTGGTTACACTACAACACTTAGTTTGGCATGTAGCACAAAAAGGCTTTCTTTACACAAATGATGTTATGCAATTTACATACTTACAACCAGCATGATAATTGCTTAGTGAATTTGATGGTATTACAAGTTATTAAATGTTTTACTATAAACAGTGAAGTTATTGATTTTGTTTCATAATAATCATTAAAGTTATATATATTTATTTTTTCTTATCAAACTAAGTGTTCTATTACAACCAGCAGGAGAGCATTGAGGTGTTACAGTGAAGTTATTGAGCGTTTTTCATAATATAAAATGAGAAAAAGGGTTTTGTGTTTTGTACTTTTCAGACGGTCCCTTGTCTCGCCGCCGGCTCGTAGAGACAAATTTATATATTGTAAAGCACATTTGAGGAAAATTGGGTTGTTGTAGCTCGTTGTCTATGTTACTTTGATTGGAAATAGCTGCATTTGTGTTTTAACAACATTTAATTCACGAGTTATTGATCCGGGAAGCTCGAATATGTGAATATGTTGCCAACTTTACTGAACTCCTTAAGCACTGATCGCATTTCTTTATATTTGAGTCAAACAAGTTCAAACTCTAAATGAGCCGCGCATTATTATGTGTGTATTAATGCTCGAGCTGACTTAATTAACACTGCTGCCAGACAGAGGGACATTAAACAGGAAGGTTTTGTTCCGAGCTCACAACAGGTTTTGCAAGGGAACGATAATATCTTTGCGTGCGAACGCAAAGTTTTGCGTGGGAACGCAAAGTTTTGCAAGGGAACGCAAACATCTTTGTGAGGGAACGCAAAATATTTCTTTAAAAAAAATTCCTCCCATCTCATTTTTTTTCCACCACCACGTCCCTTTAGGGGCTCCGTAATATCAGAAGAAATGAGGTTGTCTAGAGAAAATAAAATTAGAGAAAAAAAATATTTTAGAGCAGAGAGATGTAGATGAAAGAATAGTGGATGAAGCTTTTACAAATTATGAATTAAATCAGGCACTTGTAGGGGTGAGAAATTTGCCTGGTAAAGATGAAATATACAATGGAATGATTAGTCATCAGATAGATCAAAGAATATTTTATTACAAAATCTTTTTAATGAGTTTGGAAATTAGGAAAACTTCCCTCCTCTTGGAAACACAGCATAATTATTCCAGTTGTAAAGCCAGGGAAAGATCATTCACAAGTGACAAGTTATAGACCAATTCCATTAATGTCTAACCTTTGTAAACTAATGGAAACTATTTTTAATAATGTTGGGCCTGGGATTGCAAAATCATGATATGCAGACGATGACGCTTTATGGATCTGCCGCATGTAGAAGAAAGCATGCAGAATGCTATTAAAGAAGTCGAAATGTAGGCTAATAGTTGGGGATTTCGATTGTCAGTGGAAAAAACTAAAGTAATTTGTTTTTCAAAGAGGAAAACCCCCGTCTATCACATTAAAGTTAAATGATCAAGAACTGAAGCAAGAATCAGTAATCAGATTTTAGGTGTTTGGATGGATTGAAAAATAACATTTGCAACACACATCCAACAGATAATAGATAAAAGTAAGAGAGGAATGAATGTTTTAAGGTGTTGAATGAAATGGTTGGGAGCGAAAGGAGAAATGTTGGGAATAGAAGGGATAATATCACGTCTCAGAATTGGGCATTCTGCTCTTAACCAGTCACTATATATGACTGGAAAACATGAATCCGGATGGTGTGTCAGATGTGATCTTCCTGAAACAGTCAAGCATGTTTTAATAAAATGTAAAGGTTATGATAATGAAAGACTACAACTTGTGGAAGCACTGCAGTTTTCATTGCAGAATTTATTAAACAAAGATCCAACTGTAAGAGTGTTCAACATTCTGTTTAAATATCTCAAAGACACAGAGTTAATGAACAGCATTTAAGATTTTCATGTAGTTTGTTGTTCTCCCAATTTTTTATTTATTTATTTTAATTTTCCCTCAACGTCAACACTCCACACTCCATCCCAGTAGGCGGCGGAATGCGCACCAAAAGCTGGTTTGCCAACCGCCATAAACATCAAAGAAGAAAAAGAAGAAGCAGAAGAAGAAAGAAACCCGTTATTATCCTCCATTACAGTTTCTGCGCTTCTCTGCGGTCTTTCTGATTTGGAAACGTAAAAGTAGTTGTTCTTTATCAGCGTATGAACTATAATGAGAATGAATTAATCAGGTTCAGTCGGTATTAAATCTCTTTGTTGGTGTTTCGCGGGTTTGTAACACTCGGTCTGGAGGGTGTGATTCACAAACAACAACAACAACATTAACGATATTCATCACATTCTGCTGGAATGATCGACAGTATGAAGAACGCGCTCAAAGTCTGTCAGATGTTTCTGCTGATGTGCGGTAAGTTCACGATTTATTTCTGTTTATTTTGACCACTTTCGGTTTCACTGACACCGGAAACAGTAGAGGGCGGGGTGACCAACATGATCCTGGACAGATTCAGAGTCCTGTAGAGTTTTGATTCAGATTAAACACATCTGAACAAGATCATCTGGGGTTGACGGGTTACTATGAGTTACGGTCAGAGGAGTTTATATGTTTTTAACATGAGTGGAGAGATCTCTGCAGGACGTCGACTCTCCAGGACCGACATTCGCCACCACACCCGGTTTTAAACTTAATATCTTAAGTTTAAATAATAAGCACTTAATATTTTAAAACTTAATAGTTAAAGCAGTTACGTTTAGCCATTTAGCAGACGCTTTTCTCCAAAGCGACTTACAAATGAGGACAGAAGCAATCAAAGTCCCAGTTTCACCAGCAAAGTTCTTGTAGCAGGGATTTTTTTTTTTTTTAATAGATGGAGAGAGAGAATAGAAAAAGAAAACAAGTACTAATATTACTGGGTCCAGTAGTATAATTTCAAACCCACTTCAGAGGTCAAAATAAATACACAGAGCGAGGTGAAGTTAGTTTTGGGTTTGATATTCACCTTTATAGACTGCTTTAGGGACGGTCTGCAAATTCCCCTCATTGTGCGAAAAGTCCAATAATTAATTCAAATGAATGTTTTCAGGGCTTTAGTAAATGGCTAGTGGGCAAACTGACTGATTATATTTTGCCAGTATGTCACTTTAGTTCAGGAACGTCATGTAGAAAACTTTCTGTAGATTTCATCCTAAAAGTGTGCGTAAGAATAAAAGCCATATTTTCCATATGTACAAAAGTTGTCAGATTTATAAAGCCACAAAATTCCTTTTATAAATCCCAGTCAGTGGAAGATTGTGCGTACATGAATGTCCGCCCCGTCTCCACCCCGAAAATAACCATATATGGAGCCGTTACGCCTAGTTTTACCATCCATTACATCATCTGCATATCATTTCTATGCATATTTCCATTCACATGACACCACGGTTAACGGTGCAAGACATTAATATATAAAAAAAATTACAATATAGGCTATCAGACTACATTGCTAAAAATCATTCACTGTCCTTGTCTTGTTTTAGAAAAAAAATTGTATTTAATACTGATCAGAGAAGGTTTTTAGTGAAGAGTAATTCTCATTCTTTAACACTGGCCAAATAGTATTTTTATTTGTTTTAAACAAATCAAATTTATGCACATTTTGCCTATAAGGTAAACATATATTTTGGGATGTTTATATGTTTTTAATGGAAACGGAAAAGCCTTATTTTTGCATTGTAAATAATTGTCTGACAACATTTCATCATTTTGAGACGCTTATATCCAAAGCGACTTACAAGGGGAGCAATTAGGGGCTAGGTGTCTTGCTCAAGGACACTTTAGTCATGGTATCGAAGGTGGAGCGAGTGCTGTTCACTCACAATCCCCACCTTCAATTCCTGCAGGTTACAAGCCCGACTCCCTCACCACTCGGCCACGACTACCATTTTAAACCATGACAAAACATTTTAAAAATAATGTGCATCTTACCATTCCCTTCAAATAAAAGGTATTTTTCCTAATATTGGGAAGACCACAAAAGGTGTTATCTTTAGGCTACTGTCTGTGCACAACAGCACACCTGCGTTCAGCAGAGGATGTACAGTACTGTATACAGTAAAAGGGTACAGTACACACTACACATACTCTAGAGCTCCAATACAGTGCGCACATATTTACACTAAGTTCACATTTCAGTGCATTTTTTGTGCGTACGCAACATCAGGCCCCAGGGATGGGCGAACTCGCTCCTGGAATGCCCCTGTCCTGCAGAGTTCAGCTCCAACCCTGATCAAACACATCTGAACCAGCTCATCCTTCAGGGTTACTTGCACCCCAGTTTGCCTACTTATACTACGCCCTACAAGTATCTAGTCTTTTTGTGAAGAAAATGTACATACTTTTGAGAGTGTAGACAAGAGTTGTGTGAAACCACTCCCTATCCACTATATAGTGCACTATATCTAGTGTCGGCCATTTTTGTAGTGGTGTCCGAATTCTGAGTGAACGACTTCATTCCCTACTTTCGTTCACTACTTTATACCCACAATTCTCTCTGATATCGAGTGTACATTTGATGTAAACTCGCTGAAGCACTATTTCCCAAAATGCAATGCGGAGAGGACAGAGTGTGTGTGTGGAAGAGCGAGTGTAATCCAGTTTTCTTATTCTGCTTTAAAATTTATTTCATGTTAGTTCTAATGTTTTACCTTTATTTTTAATCATTATTATAAATCATTACTTGAATAAAACCTACTAAAATATAGAGGCATTGTCAAATATATGAATTTTAAAAATGAAATTATATTAATAAGGTGTATATATATATATATATATATATATATATATATTTTATTTTTAAATATGTAGGCATTAAAGCAATTTAATGTTACTAACAGCAAGGTTGTTTTAGTAATTTGTGGCATTGTTGTTAACTCATTAAACTTTAAGAGATGATAATTTAGTGGATAATTTAAAAAAAAATCGTTAATCATCTGTAGCGTCACGTAATCATAATGGTCACCTGAGGAGGGCGCTCAACGATCACGTCATCTATGAGCATGAGGGTCTAACAAACTAAAAACACTTAATAAAAATAATAAATACATGAAATAATGTGCACACGCAGGGTGTGTTTATTTTTGTTTACGGTTTTTCTAATAGTATTTAATGATTATGAACACATTAATCATGACAAACCGATTATACAATCGATGAAAGTATAAAGTTGACACGGAGGTATGTATGATTACAAAATGAAGTCATTATTAGGGCCCAAGCCCAGTATGGGCGAAGGGCCCTATTGTTCTTCTAAGGATTATTATTAGGGCCCAAGCCCTGAAAGGGCGAAGGCCCTATTGTTTTCGTTAGGATTATTCTTTATTATTATTTTTTTTTATGTTTTTGGCACTTTTGGGGCCCTTAACATGCACGAAAACTCTTGAAACTTTGCACACGCATTGGAACCTGCGGCCATTAGGACGTCACAGAGGCTGGGACTCGGGCGTGGTAGGGGGGCTCGACAGCGCCCCAAAAATGAAACTCGGTACACATATAGACCTTATTGGGCCTGACAATTTTCGTGCTCTAAGTTGTACGCCGCCTCAACAGGAAGTGAGCTATTATGGGTCCAGTTATACAAAGAACGACATCCATGCAGGGATTTTAAAAAATAAAACTAAAATATAAACTTCTGCAAATAAATTGTGTTTGGATCGTTATCAGTTATATTACATTCGTGCTCTCCTCATACATTGCACGCACGCACATTCAAACAGTTCAAGAACCCGAACGTCTCTGTGTTTTAGTCTGGCAGGTTTAACCCTTTCATTGCTGTCTCCTTTTGTCTGCATTATAGGATAGGAAATCTCATAAAAAATGAAGGCATAGAACCAGTTCAGTTGTCGTGCACTGACTATATGGTTCTATATAATTAGTTTAATAATATGGTTAAAAATTACGTAAAATACCTTAAGATAAATTCAATGGAACCTGGATGAATTTAAAATGAATGTACTATATTTCAGATCAATATATTTGTTTTCTTCAAAATATTTCTTCTGAATATCTCTCTCTCTCTCTCTCTCTCTCTCTCTCTCTCTCTGGGTCTTGCAGGTTTAACCCTTTCATTGCTGTCTCCTTTTGTCTGTATTATAATATAGGAAATCTCTTTGCCCTTCTCTTTTATAAATTTGTATAAAGAAATAAAGGCAAAGAACCAGTTCATTTGTATTTCACTGACTATTTAGTTTTATATAATTAGTTTAACAATATAATAAGATAAATTCAGCTGAATATATAACACTTTGAACTGCTAATGATAACTTTGCTATGATATGATCACTTTTAGTTAGTATTATATTGAATAATCTGACTCAACTAACTGGTCAGTCTCCAACTGGAGACACCGTTTAAATTCATTTTGCCCGCCGTGCCCAGTTGTCCTTAAAACATTGAGGTGGCGGTGCCACCGGCTTGGGCCCGCTCATCGCTGCTCGCAGCTATATTTATTATTATTATTTTTTTTCAACCGTTCGGGGCTTTTTGGGGCCCTTAACATGCTCAAAAACTCTTGAAACTTTGCACACACATTGGAACCTGCGGCCATTAGGACGTGACAGAGGCTGGGACCCGGGCGTGGCAGGGGGGCTCGACAGCGCCCCCTTGAATGGGGTCCGAAATCTTGGTCCATATATCAAACATGCTTCCACATATTGGTATGAAACTCGGTACACATGAAGATCTCATCGGGCCCGACAACTTTCGTGCTCTAAGTTGTACGCCGCCTCAACAGGAAGTGAGCTATTATGGTTTGTTTGAAAAGCGCATGCTCTGGAATTTGATATACTCCTCCTAGGCGCTTAATCCGATTACCACCAAACTCGGTCAGCATGAAGTCGAGACATTGATGATGCAAAATTGCCAGGGGATTTTTGATATCTCACACGGTTTGCCCATGGCGAGGCAACGAATTTGTGGCGAGAAAAGAGAAACAGGAAGTGTGTTATAACGTCTGCATACATTTATTGATTTTTATGAAACTTCACCTGTGTGTTCGTTGTAGGAGGCCGAGTACATGGATGTGACTATTATGAGTCAAAGATATAGCGCCACCAATTGGCAGCAGGAAATGTGTCACTTTCAAAATGCTTTGAGATCACCCTCTTATTTTTACCCGATTTGCTTCAAACTTCTTCATTATAATGTCAAAACATTTCAGATGTAGGCATGTGAATGTCTTTGTGATATCTTAAATATTGTTTCCATCGCAAGACGTCAAACTTTAATAATATTCTTGGGTGTTTTTGAGGCTCTCGTGGCTCCCTCTAGTGGACAGCACTGTGTACTTTCTGTTCACTCGCAGATACAACGCCCCTTGTTTCACAGTTTGGTGACGTCTGTGAATGATCACGAACTCATTTGTGTTTTTTAAACTTATAAGTTAAAATATTCCAGCGATTACACAAGATTTAATCACAAGAATGTATTAAAAAGCTTAATTTTAGTTTGGAAGGTGTTCTGTGACAATTATAGACGCGCCGCGCCTGAGAAGGAACGCTTGCCGAAGCTCGTTCTTTCTTGCGTCTTTCAGAATCTTGTCATTCCTTTTTAATGTTCCTTTCAATTCTTTGAAATTGAAGTTTGAATTTTTATGTGTATGACTGTGTTAATGTGTTGACGCTGTGTGGCATCTGTGCAAACTTCATTTCCTAATGGATTAAACAAAGAGCCGCGCGTCATTTCTCTGAAGGCAGTGATCGTGACCGCGTGAAAGCCACTTGATTTTAAGTGTTTTTAAACCTTATTCTTTTGATCATTCAAGCGAATAGACAAGATTTGATCACAAGAACATATTAAAAAGCTTCTTGTACAGTTTGGAAGATTTTCTGTGCAGCGCAGCGTCTCCTAATAATGATTGCGCCCAGTTATACAAATAACTACATCACATGCAGTGATTTTAAAAAATAAAATTAAAATATAAACTTCTGCAAATAACTAATAATAAACTTCTGCACATGATGACAACATACTGAAGATACTAAATTGCGAACGATTGTAGTGCATCTCAAATGGTGTTGCCATGGCGAAGTTTAAATTAAGAACAAAAAGGGAATTTGGAAGTTGTTATTCATTAATAATTGAAATATACACACCTAATTTCTATATTTATTAGCGATTCCATTCCAGCGATTCTACAATATACAAGCAAATAAACACATGAAAGACATTCCTGTAGAGATCGCGAGCCGTTTTTTTGACAGTTTGATGATTTCTGAGAGAGTGATCACGAAATCATTTACGTGTTTTTAACCTTGTTCATTCCAGCGATTACACAACATTTAATCACAACAATGTTTTAAAGAGCTTCAATTAGAATTTGGAAGATTTCTGTCACACAAAGAGACGCGCAGCGTCTCCTAATAATGATCACGCCCAGTTATACAAAGAACGACATCCATGCAGGGATTTTAAAAAATAAAACTAAAATATAAACTTCTGCAAATAAATCGTGTTTGAATCGTTATCATTTATATTACATTCGTGCTCTCCTCATACATTGCACGCACGCACACACATTCAAACAGTTCAAGAACCCGAATGTCTCTGTGTTTTAGTCTGGCAGGTTTAACCCTTTCATTGCTGTGTCCCCTTGTCTGCATTGAAGGACAGGAAATCTCATAAAAATAAAGGCATAGAACCAGTTCAGTTGTCGTGCACTGACTATATGGTTCTATATAATTAGTTTAATAATATGTTTAAAAATAACGTAAAATACCTTAGGATAAATTCAATGTAACCTGGATGAATTTAAAATGAAAATACTACATTTCAGATCAATATATTTGTTTTCTTTAAAATAATTCTTCTGAATCTCTCTCTCTCTCTCTCTCTCTCTCTCTCTCTCTCTCTCTCTCTCTCTCTCTCTCTCTAAGGGTCTTCCAGGTTTAACCCTTTCATTGCTGTCTCCTTTTTTCTGAATTATAGGATCGGAAATCTCATAAAAAATGAAGGCATAGAACCAATTCAGTTGTCGTGCACTGACTATATGGTTCTATATAATTAGTTTAATAATATGGTAAATATGGTACGTTAAAAATAACGTTAAATACCTTAAGATAAATTCAATGGAACATGGATGAATTTAAAATGATTGTACTATATTTCAGATCAATATACTTGTTTTCTTCAAAATATTTCTTCTGAATATCCGCCCCTCTCTCTCTCTCCCTCTCTGTCTCTCTCTCTCTCTCTCTCTCTCTCTCTCTCTCTCTCTCTCTCAGGGTTTTGCAGGTTTAACCCTTTCATTGCTGTCTCCTTTTGTCTGCATTATAGGATAGGAAATCTCTTAGCCCTTCTCTTCTATAAATTTAAAGAAATAAAGGCAAAGAACCAGTTCATTTGTATTTCACTGACTATTTAGTTTTATATAATTAGTTTAACAATATAATAAGATAAATTCAGCTGAATATATAACACTTTGAACTGCTAATGATAACTTTGCTATGATATGATCGCTTTTAGTTAGTATTATATTGAATAATCTGACTCAACTAACTGGTCAGTCTCCAACTGGAGACACCGTTTAAATTCATTTTGCCCGCCGTGCCCAGTTGTCCTTAAACCACTGAGGTGGCGGTGCAACCGGCTTGGGCCCGCACATCGCTGCTAGCAGCTATATTGACTCTTATTGTTATTAACATTATAACGTAAGTAACAGGATAACAGTAGTTGTATCACGTGTCGAGCAGTTTCTGAGAGAGCTCCCGCTCTCTGACGCACAATGTACACGTCAGCATCCGAATTCACTCACTTCATTTCGTTCTGTCTCTGCAGATATAGTGCACTCAAATGCCGTACACTATATAGGGATTAGTGAATGAGTGAACAAGTGAGCGGTTTCAGACACAGCTAAGCTTTGGGACATGCTCTCACGTCATGCAATTGCGTCTATCTGTCGCATCCTGTCAATCATCTTAAATCTTCCACATTTAATTTAATTTCCTACCGTATCGGAGAAAAAGACCCTTTCACACGGGACGTGGCAGTCGCGAGTGTGTAGTACATTTTCAATAGGAGACATGCGGAAAGCGGCAACATGCGGGCAGTTTAAGCCGTGCTCGTGCACACAAAATCCTGCCGCTTTCACGAGCGCGGCGCTCCGACTGCGGTCAAACCAGCCGGGGCTTGAAAATACACTGTCAAGCGCTTTCAGAGTGCTCGAGTTTACCAGATGTATCTATCTAAAGTTTCTTTCTGATATTTCAACCGCTCTGGAAGTGTGAGATCCTGAAATGACCATAATCATAGTAATAGACGCACATTTAATTTTATGTGTATTTATGACAGACCAATTCTGTAATTTTGTCACCCGAGGTTTTGCCTTTTTGGTGTTATATTGTGTAACTTTGAGAGTGAGTATGTGTTACCTCCCAATCTCAACATTTGTATATACAGTTTTACTTGCTGTATTGTTCTTGATGGTTCTATAAAAATTTATAAAAAGAGTGTTCAGACAGAGGATGAAAACTGGTGCTGCAACAATGTAAATTATTATAAAAATTTGTTTTCTTGAACATTAAATCATGTAAACCAATTTTGCAGAACCAGTAAGCAAAATTATGAACCCAAAAATGAGCATAATAGAGGCCTTGTAATAAGTCAAATATTGTTTCTAAAGTCCAGATTGATTTGTGTTGAATGTTCAGTAACATTAGCAGCAGTGTTGTATGAGTTTAGTCTCTGAGAAACTGTTTCTGTTTGTTCTGCAGGAGTGTTTGGTGCTGAAACAGATGAAGTGAAGACAGTGATGGAGGGAGATTCTGTCACTCTAAATCCTGACCTGTCGAAAATACCAGGAATTAATGAGATGAAGTGGAAGTTTGGAGATTCAGGTTCAGTCATTGCTCAATTCGAAATGAATGAGATTTCATATCCCAATCTCACTGAGATGTTCGGACACAGACTGAAGATGAATCTGACTGGATCTCTGACCATTACAAACATGAAAACTAAACATGCTGGACTTTATAAACTAGAGATCGAGCACAACCGTGGGACCTCAAATGAGAATTTCAGAGTTATTGTCGACAGTGAGGACACTTTTATTTTTAAATAATTAGATGTTTTGAAGTTTATTGTTGTTTTATTAATTAAAATGAATTAATCTGAGCTTTAAACTGTAGCAGAAACAATCTTACAGAAATGTTCTTACAGAATAGATATTTTGCCTACAGAGGAGCAGACTCCATCTACACAAATAAAACATACATTTAAATGAAGAAATGTTTAAATTATATATAGCACTTAAATTAGATTAAATAAATACTATAAAGTAATTAATATATGGTTTCTACATGCCTAATGTAAAAACCATGAGATAAATGAATTTACTGTTGAAGTTAAATTCTAGTGTTTAATATCTGAATCTGTTTTGTACAGAGTCTCCAGCTGTTATCGACGCTCTTAAATGTGAAATGAAGAGTGTATCAGTGATGGAGGGGGAATCTGACACTCTTCAGACTGATACTGAAACACACGGAGATGAGCTGATAGTGTGGAGGTTTGGAGATGAAGGAAAACTCATAGCTAAACATGATATAGAGGCCAAGATTTCACCATCATATGATACTGATAAGAGATTCAGAGACAGACTGAAGCTGAATACTCAGACCGGATCTCTGACCATCACAAACTTCAGATTCTCAGACTCTGGACTTTATACAGTGAAGATCAGCAGCTTCAACCAGACTTTAAACAAGAGATTCAGTGTTTCTGTCAGCGGTGAGTAATTCAACACTATTGTTTATCAGCTGTGTGTAAATAATTCATAACTTTATTATCTAAAACAGCTTGTCTGACACCTGCAAATACAGTAGATCTGATAATGACTTTCTTTATCACTCAGGTTATATAGTGCTGATGTTTATAGAGTTTGTTATAGATCAGACTCGTTCACACTAATGTCTGTCTCTCTTTATCAGTTCCAGGATCAGGTCTGTCTGGAGGTGTTGTAGCAGGGATTGTTGTTCTTCTGCTGGTGGTATTTTCAGCTGTAGCTGCTGCTGGTGTTTTTTACTATCGTCGCAAACTCTCTGAAAGGAGTAAGTATTACAGCTGACACAGCAAGAGGAAAAACATTGATCTTTATTGTAGTACAGTACAGATTAAATGTATAATATGATTTTTCACAATCAATATTTCTACCTTTTCACCAGTTGTTCTTGTGGTTGATTCAGTGCAGCAATCAGAGATTTGTGTGATTGTTCAGAGTTGAGCTGAATTACTGAATCTCTGTCTGTTTAAAATGTTCTACAGTAAATATGTTTATAAGTCAATGAATATACCACACCATCTCTGGTCAGTTAGTGTTATTGATCCCTATAAAAACTGAGATAGTTTATTCTGAAATATAAATCCTGTCATCATTAGACCAGCTTCATCATTGAAAACAGGAGCACTTCACACAATAGTTTTCAGAGCTCATGTTTGTGAAAGAAGTAGTAAAAGTCATCTGTCTAAAATTATCATGTGACTCGTTTACTCTCTTATTGGAAGTCTGATGTGATGTTTGTGTTGATCAGACAGAAATATGAGTAATTGTTCATTGAGCTGCAGGAAGACTCTTCAGAATCTAGTCATTAATTTGTAAGAACATGAGGACGAGTAAATGATAGTGTTTGATTTAGTGATGTTGTATTTCATGTCCTTTAAAACGTATCCGTTTTTGTGGGTACACTTGCATAGAATCAGGTATTTTGTACATATGATCAACCTAGGAAGTGTTTTGTATGTAATGTATACATTATTGGAATAACAGTTGTTTTCAATGCAGCTATGAGGAACAATGTGAAGTTTTAGTCACACTCTTCATTTAGAAATGCTAAACAGCAGTAAATGACTTTAGAAGATTGGTTTGTTTTGGATATGTAGCTGGCAGTATTGGCTCCTGATCATATATGTAGCTGGTGTAGATTCTGGGTTATATCGCGAGATAAAGAAATAACATTGAAATTAATGAACAGATGCAGACACTCTTTTACAGTGTTGTGTTCTTGCATAATTCAGCCTGAGGGTGGCGCTCTGATGCTGATTGACTGGCTCTAAGAGCACACACACACACACACACACACACACACACACACACACACACACACACACACACACACAATCTGATAGTTTCTATTCAAAGTTGAGAATTAACTTGTGTGCAAAATTGGAAAATCGTTTCCATCCAGTGAGTTAAAGAGAACAAAATTGTCACTTCCTGATAAACTTGCACTAAATATCACTAACTTAGAGAAGCCACTGAATAATAACTTTCATAAATAATAATTTACGTGCCACTCAGAGCAAGCAGACGAAACACAGTAAATGTGGTCATTACTGTCGGAGGTGGACGCCTGCAGTTGTGTAAGACGGTTCTGAGAGGAAATTATACTGAAATATTTTGACCACAGACATTGTTCAGGCATTTCAGAATGACCATGACAACTTTTCTGATGCTGTGCAACGATATCGATCTGCTGGCTAGTCAAGATATGCCATTCCATCACGCAACGTCACGTGACTTTTTTTGATGCGCATGGAAGAATTTGCTAAATGTGCTTCCATCTCCCATCATTCACATTAACTCTATTGGCAGGAGTCAAAAACTACCTCAAAGTGAGAGTAAAAACTTTTTTCAAATTAAGGGAATTTTTCTTTTTGCCATTTGAAATTCGTCATTTCCATCACCCATTTCTGATGTGATGCTTAAAAACAGGGTGATGGAAACATAACTATCGTATCTTGAGCTTATACTGACATTATTGTTTTCAGTAGAGCTGCTTTATAGCTGAACTTTGTTTCGTAATTGTTTAACGTTAGTGACTGACATTATTTTTAAGCAGCATCACATTTAATAAAACAATCTGTATTGTATAATGTGATTTATCTACGGATTCATTCATACACTAACAAATTCTTTCACTAATTTGCTAAGCTACTCCACACTTCTTCCTGTTAAAGACGTGTTCACAATCTAACTAGATATGATAGCCTGATGTACACAATCCTGATGCAGACTCATATATATAACTATATATCATATAGTTTATGTGAACTAGCATAAAAACAACCATGTAAGACTCATTTCGGCCCCAACAGCTGAATTATGATATGCAGCATTTCCATATTTCACCACAGGCTTACATTGGAAAAATATGGAGTGCTGTTGAGGGCAGAAGCACCATGAATCAGTGCAGTTATTACAGCCTACCGAAGCCATATGCTAAATTTTAATATTTCCAGCTCACTTTTCAACTTAAAACTGTTTAGAGACTCTGAAAATAAATATTTGTTGCAGAACATATTTTGGACTGATTTAGTTCCTATAGAAGCCCCTGGAGGCCTGGAGTGGCACTTCAGGAGAACTGGGAGAATTCTCGATGACTGAGATGGTCAAATTTCTGCGCTGGTAAAAACACAATGCAGCTCAAAAGCCTTCAGTAAATGATGCCTGTTCAGCTGCATGCAGTGAAAATGGACAGGCCAGTGTCACCTCTGAGCAGCATTAGGGTAGAGACACACCAAACTGACACCACAGAACGAGCTGATGAACGCTTACTGTGTGGTCACCTTGGGTCGCCTGCATCAGGGCAATAAACTGCACTATTAATTCCCTTGTTGCACTTTTCACTTTCTATTTCTTCATTTAGGCAATTTAATATTTAGTTAATGTTATTAACAACAGGAAATGTGAACCGTTGTCCATCATTTAGCAATTGATGATAAAGAAAATATTTGCAATATTGGAATTGTTTTCATTTTAAACCATGAAGGCGACCGATCACCGGTCAATTATTCACTGGCCTATACAGAGAATAAAAGTAAAACCGACAAGCTTTCAGTGCAAATCCTCTCAGAGACAACAAGAGATAAATCCTGCTTCAACATGCTGATAATGTCTTAATTTATTTTCTTTATATTTCTCTTGTGGCCCATAGACTGTATGTAGAGGAAAACAATGAGAAGAACATCATTTAACATTGAACAAGCTGCTTTTCATTGACTGATTATAGCAGTGTTCAGACACATTATAGACTGTTATTCATTTAATTTTAAATGAATTTAATTATAAGCCTATAATTCATTGTATAAATGTGTTTAAATAATTTTCAGTGAGGAATAAATTAATCTATCAAATATTATATTATCCTCGCAGTGCGACGGTTATGCGCTGTGAAATTAGCCTATTGAATTGTTGGCTAATATTAATTTAATAATACAAGTTTGTCTACGCTAATAATTATAATGATAATTTAATATATGAGTTGGAAATGCTAAATCCTCTTGATATCAATAGCTGATGCTTTTGACGATATCTCTGGAAACATTTCATGGTCACTCGGCACAACCCAGCTCGGGGGTTTGCACCAATAAAATGTGCAACACGTCATGTTTTACTACCAAATTATATGTAATATATAATTAATTTAATTTACAGTGGCGTTTCCCTAAACATCTTGCGATTTCGAGGCACATGAGTTCTCGAACATGATGCATGATGGGATTAGTTTCACAGCGACCACTGAACTGGTATTGAAAAAAGTATTGAAAATTTTTTGCAAGACTATTAGTGTGTCCCATTGGGTAATCAAGAGTTCTACACACACTTGCGGTCTTCATTCCTGCTTGAACACTTGGACCAAATACAGGAAATACATCATGTTAGACAAGTGGTCAATTGTAAAGACTACAAGTGTGGGTATTTGGACTGGGCAAAAATTCTGTTCACTCGGCGGCCATATTTGCAGCATCTCAAAAACTGCACGGCGAAACCGCTTTAAATAATATGTCAAATCAGCAACAAAATCTCAAGTTTTGAACTGGCTCAGGTTTATAAATTCAACAAAAGTCTTGTGGACTTCATGTAAACATCTGTTATGTGAAATAGTTTATTCAGGACAGTACTATGCCTAAAATACCATAAACATCATAGATAACGTCCAAAGTAACAATTAACATACAGAAAGCCCAAAACTAATCCTGTCCACACAGTGACGCTGCAGATTGGGGCGTTTTTTATTTTAATGAATATTCCTGAAGCATCAGATAATCCACATTATTGTAAAATGTATTTGGCTACTTATATTTTCTGGTGGTTTGAGTGTCAGTGGAGTTTTGTGTGAGTGGTTTACTGACCAATGACAGAGCAGGTGACCGACATGGAGCAAATGATCTGTGTTGATTTTCTGGTTCATATTTCTGATCTATATTTCTCTGTTTCTGTGCTGCTGCAGCACCTCAAGTGAAGGAATCAGTGCTGAAGGGACGTTCTGTCACTCTGGAGTGTGTTACTGAAATACAGAAGGATGATAAAATACAGTGGATGTTTGGAACTAAACAGAAACTCATCGCTGAAATGACTGGAGAGAACTGTGAGAACCCTAAATGGTTTGCTGGTGAATTCAGAGACCAAATGACTCTGGACCCTGAGACTGGATCTCTCATCATTCAACACACCAGACCTGAACACTCTGGATTATATAAGATAGTGATCAATAGCAGTGATTATTCAGCATTCAAACTCTTCAGTCTTATCGTCTTTGGTGAGTAACAAAGTCTTTCAGTGAAACAGCAGCAGTATATCTGACAGACCTTGTGTCAAAATATGATTATAAAAGTGTTCCAGATGTGTTTTATTAATGACTTTGACCTGTTCACCATATCACTGCACTACTTCCATAGCAGATTATATTGTTGGAGCAAAGCAACACACTGTTACTTCAGGAACGAGACCTTCTAGTGGAATTAATTTACAGAGTTAAATCATTCTTGACTGAAAGTTTGTGTTCTTAAAATGAGTCTCTAACTATTTTATCAAAGTTATAAGACTATTTTTTTCATGAAGTCAACTGTAATTACAGGCCGTTGCAGATTAATTCATTTTAATTGAACAATAATTAATTTATTTAGCCAAGTTGCTTATTTTTGTCTTGTTTTGTCAGTCCTTGTTTCTTTTTAGACAGATCTGGCAACACGGCTGTGGTTCCCACAATGAAGCCGCTACAAACACTCTTATTTAATGTGTTGTTGTCTGTTCTGAAACTGTTATTCACACAGACTGTGTTGCTTCTGTCTGCAGGATTGTTTGATTCAACTTTATCAGTCACAATCCTCCTCATTATTCCTGATCATTATTGAACTGCAATACAGTCATTATCAGATCATGAATAAAACAGAAACACAATTCAACACACTCATATTTCATGACATTTGAGTGGATTTCTACTCTAATATGACACCATGATCTGAATTTGAACTGTGTACATTTGAATTATTGACGAGTCATTGAACAGAATTGAATATTAAGTGCCATTTTATATAGTTTTGAATTTTCATTTTTAAAGCTTGAATCCTGGACATTTGATATTTAACAAAGTAGATTTTTATGGTATAATTTTCTACATACGTATTTTTAAACAGCTTGTTTTTTGTTCTGAATTCTTAGTTAAATATTCACTTCTTAAAAATACAGCTTCAAGTTTTCAACATGAAGAACAAATTCAATATTCTGAAATGCAGATCGTACTGAAAGTAGGTCAGAGGTCAAACTTCCGGGTTCCACAGGGAAGAGTAGAGGATCTCAGAGAAGTCGAACGTCTCATTTTGGCCAATCACAGAGTAGCAGTAATTCTCAGCATGAGACACATTTATCTCTGGGAGTTTCTGCTATTTTAGTATAAAGTATATTTTGGAAATGATTATCATGTGTAACAGTCACACAGAACTCTATCATCACTATATTTCTGCTGAAGTTGGATGTTCACTCGCTGGTTCACTCGTTCAGCTCAAGAACGTCACAAATGATCGTTCAGAGATGTGTAACAGCTGGCGTGATCACATGATTATTTCCACTCAACATCATGTAAATCGTAGGCTAATTAAATGAAAAAAAAACCCAGAAATCATAGAAAGCACATCCTGTTTGTTTTCTTTATTTCACACAAACACAGTGTTTTGTTTTTATTTGTAAGTGTTGACAAATAAATGTAAACGCAATGATGATGTTTTATCATGTGACCATAAATGACAGAGTTTTGTTAACCTGCTGCTGTTTAAGGATCAAATCCGTGTGATCGCGGCGCCTCACGTGTGTTCAGTACATTCAACAGACTCAGTTGTGTTGTTAAACTGACATCACAGCCTGATCATCTCAATAAAATGCAGTCGATTGAACATATAGAGCCTTTAAACAGTTCCACTGCTCAGTTGAAATGGTCTGTTATCAGTGGAGTTCAGCGTCACCATCACCTCACTGTTACGCCGAGCACATCTGTGCTCACGTGAAGGAACATTGAACAAGAGTGAAGTACAAACCACTTGATTACATTAATAAGTAATAGTTTATCAGCCAAATGTTATCCTACATCTCCAATAATATGGAAACACTTGGATTAGTGCTGAATGAGAGAAAGCCGCTATAGTTTGTGCTTTATTTTACAATTTTAGCCTTTATGCATACATGGACGCCTGCTATGTTACACAATCTGAATGATCATTTGTGACGTTCTTGAGCTGAAAACACAGCAAATGAACATCCAACTTCTATAATAGAATGCAGCAGAAATTGGAAGTCGGAAGTTTGACCTCTGACCTACTTTCAGTACGATCTGAATTTTTGCGTTTTGAATTTTAGAATATTGAATTTGTTCTTCATGTTGAAAACTTGAAGCTGTATTTTTAAAGTGAACATTTGAGTCTAAGAATTCAGAACTAAAAACACTGTTTAAAAACACTTATGAAGAAAATTATGCCATAAATTGAATTTTGTTGACTATCAAATGTCCAGGATTCAAGTTTAAAAAATTCAAACACAAAACTATATAAAATGGCACTTAATGTTCAGATCTGTAATATGACACTTGTCAATCATTCAAATGTACACAGTTCAAATTCAGATCATATTGTCATATTTCCAGCTCCATAATCTCTTAGAAACAGAGACTGGAGTTCAACAGTTTCATCAGTGAAAACATACATGAGGTGTTTAGATTTATACTTACATTCAGATTTCTATGAGAAGTTAAATTATACGTTTGTGATGTAGTGTGTCAGGTGTGATACTGTATGTCAATGTTGTTTCTGTTTATTTCTGCTGCTGTTGGTTTTCTGCTTCTGATTTCTGTTCTTTGTTTTTCTTTGACAGATGAAGAGGAGTCAGTGTCAGTGATGGTGATGGAGGGGACGGATGTGACTCTACATGCCAAAACTGGAGAACTGACACGAGACCATAAGATATTCTGGATGTTTGGAGATGACAACTGTCTCATAGATAAAAACACTGAAGATGAGTGTGAAGAACAGGCAAAGTACAGAGATTTTAGATTTACAGGCAAAGTGGATCTGAATCGTCAGACTGGAGATCTCACCATCAAGAACATCAAAACTTTCCTCACTGGACAATACAAACTAAAGATCATCGGAAATGGCAAAACCTCCTTCAACTTATTTAATGTTACTGTTTATCGTGAGTACAATTTTTACTTTCATTGTAATGAAGATTTTATATAAGAGCAGCATTGTGTCGCTCTTAAAGGGATAGTTCAGTCAAGAATGTCCTCATGTCGTTTCAAACTCACAAGACTTTTGTTCATCACAAGATTTCTGTCCATCCATTAAAAGTCTGGGTAAAAAACACTCCCTGTTCTCATGAGAGTGGACGGCAGTGCAGCTCCTCAGGTCGTATCGTGAGAATGTCTCCTTTTGTATGCATTGGGTATATATTTCTATTGAACTCTAAAGTGTTTTTTCCTTCCATATAATGGTGTCCAATGTTGTTTGGACCCAACATTTTTCAAAATATTTTCTTTTGTTCTTTTGTTTCACAGAAGAATGAAAGTCATACAGGTTTGGAATGACATGAATGAACTATATATATCAGAGCGCTCTCCTCAACTCGCCTTCAGGAAATAAAGCTCTTAAAGTTTTAGGACAAACAGATCAGTATCTGCTTTCTGTGGACTGCCTCAGTTTTCCTCACTGTCTTTATTGCACACAGACTAAAATTGTTGTGCACAGTCTCCTAAACTAATGACCAGTTCACCGTATAGACTGATGAAAACCTGTTCCAAGTCCTGGAGTGACCCACCCAGAGTCCAGACTTGAACACACATCTCTGGAGAGAGCTGAAAATGGTTGTCCACTTTATGTAGAAAGCTAGCAAAACATGCTGTTAATGATTCTCTTTAAACTAATTTGTACATTCAATTTCTAATGGTAATTAGATCACTCGTGTCAACAATTTACTTTGAGAGTCAACTGCAAACCAGGGGCCGTAAAACAGGCTAAAAGTAGCTCCATACTTGACGATTTAGGAGAAACTCTTAAAAATAATGGGTGTCAGTCCTAAATTTAGGACTCCAAAATGTTTGATCTAACAGTATTTCACAAAGCATTTTAGTGCCAAAACCAGCTCCTACATCTGTGAAGAGTTTGGAGTAGTCAAGAGGACAACAGATCAAATCAGCAATCACTAAAACGGCTGTTCCCAGTTGTCCTCAGCAGATCACCCAAAGACATTGAACACCATGAGGAAACAAGCGATGGAGCTTTGGGTGCTGAGCCTTTTCTTCATAAATGTAATACATATTTAAAGGGATAGTTCACCCAAAAATGAAAATTATCCCATGATTTATTCACCCTCATGTCATCCTAGGTGTTTATGACTCTCTTCTTTCAGACGAACACAATCGGGGTCATGTTTAAAAATATCCTTGCTCTCCAAAGAATTATAATGGTAGTGAATGGGGGGCGTGTTTTGAGCCAAAAATAAATGGATCCATCCCTCATAAATATAATCCATACGACTCCGGGGGTTAATAAAGGTGGAGCAATGTGTTTTTTTTCCCGATTTTTCCGATTAATTGGATAAAAATCCTATTTTTTTTTTATTTATTTTTTTTTGACAAAAACACAATCAAGGCACATCCTGCCCAATGTCCTTCAAACAAACATGTCAGTTGAATGCTATGAACACATTCAGTGCTTAATTTCTTAGACTACCTGAAAAGAGATCTGACAAAAAGTCATTATTCACACATAATGTCCAAAAAACTTTATATTTTGTTTGGCCTCCTTTGGCTTTGATAACAGCTTGCATTCTTGCTGTCATTGTTTTCATGTACTTTCCCACTGTTGACTGTAATTGAGCATCTAAAAAAAGTGCTTTACCATTTTTCTGTCTTTCTTGTAAAACAGTAAATTCAAAAATTCATGACATCAATATTTATATTTCAGCATTAGAAACACTACTGTGACTAAACAGCTTACACACACTGGTGGATTGACCATTACAGAAACATGAAAATGATTTTGGTAATTATCGTTAGTTTAGGCCAGCTGCGGCACAAACATTGGCATTGGGTGGCGGTGGTCTAATAAATTTAAGCACTGTATATAGTGAACATAGGTTAAATCTCTACTTTAAAAATAGGGTGATAATAAAGACAATCAAAAACACAAATTCAGTATTAACCAGCAGGCAAGAGAAATGATCTGCAGGAACACACACAACCTCTTCCTG
This sequence comes from Zacco platypus, assembly GCA_038088235.1. Lineage (NCBI taxonomy): Eukaryota > Metazoa > Chordata > Actinopteri > Cypriniformes > Xenocyprididae > Zacco > Zacco platypus. The sequence continues at coordinate 3,354,125 of CM076083.1, forward strand.
TCATTTATTTACTCTGTATAAATAATAGAAACATCTTATCATTTTGCGCGGAGGACGCGCGCGCATCAGTCAAGCGCCTGACAGATCAAGCCATGCTAAACACGGAGCTTTAGCATTAGCTTGAAGCTTCAAATAAAGAGTTCTCATGTTTTAGGCAGTTTGGATCACGCACCTTTCCCGCAGGAGTCACTCTGTTTCCTCCACTGTTTTAAATGCATTTTGTCCTTAGAAATGCGTTATTCAGTGCTGTAATCTGACAAGACTAGCGGAAGTTTTGCGTGGACGGTGAGCAGACCCGACTAGAAAACTGACAATATCAGACAACAAAGCATTTCTGATCAATTGGGCTGCAACAACTAATAGATAAAATCGATAATAATCGATAATGAAAATCATCGACAATGATAGCCATTATCCATTATTATCGATTAGTTTTTACAGCACAATTGATCAGTAATGCTTTGTTGTCTGATATTGTCAGTTTTCTGGTTCATATTTCTGATCTATATTTCTCTGTTTCTGTGCTGCTGCAGGACGTCCAGTGAAGCAATCAGTGCTGAAGGGAGATTCTGTCACTCTGAAGTGTGATCCTGAAATACAGAAGGATGATAAAATACAGTGGATGTTTGGAGCTGAACAGAAACTCACTGAAATGACTGGAGAGAACCGTATGAACCCTAAATGGTTTGCTAAAGAATTCAGTAACCAAATGAAGCTGGACCCTCAGACTGGATCTCTCATCATTCAACACACCAGACCTGAACACTCTGGATTATATAAGATAGTGATCAATAGAAGTAATTATTCAACATCCACACTCTTCACTCTTATCATCTGTGGTGAGTAACATAAAGTCTTTCAGTGAAACAGCAGCAGTATATCTGACAGACCTTGTGTCAAAATATGATTATAAAAGTGTTCCAGATGTGTTATATTAATGACTTTGACCTGTTCACCATATCACTGCACTACTTCCATAGCAGATTATATTGTTGGAGCAAAGCAACACACTGTTACTTCAGGAATGAGACCTTCTAGTGGAATTAATTTACAGAGTTAAATCATTCTTGACTGAAAGTTTGTGTTCTTAAAATGAGTCTCTAACTATTTTATAAGACTAATTTTTTCATGAAGTCAACTGTAAATACAGATTCATTAATTTTAATTGAATAATAATTAATTTATTTAGCCAAGTTGCTTATTTTTGTCTTGTTTTGTCAGACCTTGTTCCTGCTCTTTTTAGACAGATCTGGCAACATATGGAAGTTTATTAATGCCAAATGTTTTTGTAATAAAAAGCTTATTGAATTGCAATAATTAAAGAAAAAAAAAAGTGCATCGCATTAACCATACTTGCAGTTTAATTCATTGTATTTTTAGGGCTTGCATTTTTATAGGCTGCAATTCAACATGGTTGTATATTTAAGCTGTGAATATTTAATTTGAAAATATTTCACAACTGAGATGTAATTGTTCAGCATTCCTCAGAAGCATTATAAAGCATTATAATCTCATTCGGGGTAGAGAAAGCATCCCACATGCATACACAGGGAAAGTAACAGCATAAACACGGTTTTGTGTAGGGATGCACCGAAATGAAATTCTTGGCCGAAGCCGAATAATAATGAAATGCTTGGCCAAAGGCCGAAGGCCGAATACCGAACGCGGTGTTTCATATTTTTTCCATTTTTTTTGCCAATTTTTTCACCATTACAATAATTAAATAGTAAAAATTTGCTTTTTACTATTTTGTGTTGCTTTTCAGAGAAATAAATCAAATAACAAAAATATAATTTCAAAATATTTATTTAACACTGAACATTTTTTTAACATTCCAGCAGATATTATACAAGCAAAGCACAATATAACTTAAAATGAATAAATTAGTAAAATAAAAAAAAATTATTTGGCCATCTTTGAAGCCCTCCTTCTTGAATAGCCTATGTTATGCCTATAACTGACTGCTGAAAGAATGTAACTCTGTATGTCTACAACAACAAATGTGCATTGAATAGCGCAAAAAAGTGTGGATGAACCCACAACAAATAAATAACTGTCCTAGACATAAGCCTACTTAGGGGTCGTTCACATATCGCGCCTAATAAAGCGTGTAAAGCGCGGCTGCGTCGCTTCCTCCTTCTTTTGCAAGCGTTCGGGAGCTCGCGCTTCTGTCGCGTCTGTCGTTGCTATGCAACCATGAACTGTGGATTCTGACGATGAGAAAGTTTCAGCAAGAGATAAATTGATTTTTAGCCCTTGCTTTAGCTTTACTACTAGATATATTTATGGAGATGAGATATAACAACCCCCTGTACAGCTATGATCAGCTGTTCGGCTGAGATTTCCATGTTTTGTTACGGAAAGGTCGAAGATGATCGGTTGGTTCTTGTCACATGACCTGCGGTGCGCTTGCGGCATTCTGAAAAGTTGAGATGTTTTCATCTCGCCGCCGCGACACAGGCGCGCCAGGAAAAAACAAGCGCGCCGCACTGCATGCGCGTCCCTTCCGTTTTGCGCGCGGTTACCGCGCGCCTACATAGGATATAAAGAATATGCGCGCGGAAAAGACGCGATATGTGAACGTTAAAACGTCATTAAAAACGTCATTGTTCGGCAAAATTTATTCGGCCTTTTTACTTATTCGGCCGAATACCGAAAGTGCTTTTTTTGGCTTTTTTCGGCCGAATAATTTCGGTTGCCGAACATTCGGTGCATCCCTAGTTTTGTGTCTTTATCAGCTTTTCCGCATATATTCTGGCCCTAATAATCATCACATACACATACCACTTATTCAATTTTCGTAAATCTGTTTTTGTGAATGAATGATGACTTACTAGCCGTTGCTCTGGTCTTCATTAACTGCTGGTGAGGATGACTAACAGCAGACAGAGATCATGCATCAGCAATCTAGTGCTATTCCTGCAGTTCCCGGATGTCCAATGTTGAATTTGAACCACTGAATTTGTGGAAGCGAATTTGTAAAGTGAAATAAAATGGACCGAAAATTGCCTGTTGAATATTTTAGGTTTTATTTTTAAACAGACTGATATGTTGGAAATGAAATCTGAAAGGTGAATATGAGTCTTCGAATTTCAATAACGAAAATGTGGCTGAAATGTTTTGAAGTGAAATATTCACAGCTTAAATATACAACCACATTGAATTTCAGCCCACAAAAATGCAAGCCCTAAAAATATAATGAATTAAAATGCAAGTATGGTTAAAGCAATACTTTTTTTTTTCAATTAGAGCAATTCAACAAGCTTTTTATTTCAAAAACAGTTTGCATTAATAAACTTCCATAGCAACACTTCTGTGGTTTCCACAATAGTAGTCCTAGCCTGGTACATGTGTCACTTTGATTTATGACCCTATGATTGATGAGTTGACAGGTGTGACATTTGACCTTTGCCATATCAGGGGTGTGTGTTTTTATGACCCACAGCTGTGACCATATGTTGTACCGTTTCCGGCCAGTCTGTGTTTTATGACGGCATGTGTTTTTGTAAACAGGAAGGGTTAGGGTGTGTGTGTGGGGGGTGTTTATTGGGGGTGTAAATTGATGATTGGTGTTTTCACGCTATTAGGTCGTTGAATTTCTGAGCAGAAGAATTTCTGTCAGGGGTGTGTTTTCAGCAACAATCGCAATGTCTGTGAATGAAACAAGGCAAAATGAGTTTTAATAAAATAAGAAATACTGATGATACATAAAGTAGATAAAACAGAATTAAACAATGCATGTGTATATTAAGATGAAATAGTATTAAACAAATCATATAGTGTTTATATGAAATAGAATTAAATAAAGCATATGAAATAGTGTTTTCCAGTTCGCATAGATCCGTGGACACAACAAATATTTTTTGTATTATACGAAGCAGACAAGTAATTTGGTAATGTCACTTTGTGGAAAAGACTAAGAGTCTGTGCACATACACATTCAAACATGCAAACCTATAGACTAAACACATAAATCAACGGTAAGAACAGGGTTGGGGAGTAACGAAATACAAGCAACTTAGTCACGTATTTAAAACAAAATTTGAGAAACTGTATTTCATTACAGTTACATTTGAAATGGGTGGTAATCAGATTACAGTTACATCTGAAAAGTATTTTAGATTACCAAAGTGATTACTTTGAATTTTAATGTCATTTATTTCATTTAAACATTAATATAAACTGTGACTGGCAATTAATGTAAAACACAATTGGTGATTCTCTGACTCATGGCAGTCTGAAAAAATCATCCTAAGCTACATTTCTACTCGTAAGTTTCACACCCTTGCAGAGCATGCAACATTTGAATAATTTTATCAAAAGAGGGATCATAAAAATTGCATGTTATTATTCAGCACTTTTACATAACAGATGTTTATAAGACAAAATGTCTTAACCTTCCTGTGATGGTCTACGACTAGTTTCACGTTTTAGATTTGTGAGTCCATGTAATTGTTAAAAAAAAAACATTTTATCTCACAATTCTAACTTTATAAAGCATAATTGTGAGACAATAACTCACATTTACTTTTTTTTGTTACAAGCTTATTAGTATTCCAAAGTATTCTAAAGTATTTAGATTAACTTACAAAACTTGGGTAATCTAACGAAATATGTTACAAATTACTTTTAAAAGCATGTATTTTTTTGTAATCTGTAGTGAAATACATTTGAAAAGTAACCTACCCAGCCCTGGGTAAGAATACATTAAAGGTCATCGGTTTTCAGTTGGAAAGGTCTCATTTAAATGGCTCCCTAAGTTTCTACAATGGAAGTGATTCAATCAAAGACCTACTTTAGCTTGATAATAATATTTTCTTAGAGCTGCTGTAAAGCCAAAACAATCTCTGTGCATTAACCAATTATCACTGTGAAGCTGCTTTGAAACAATCTGTATTGTGAAAATCACTATATAAATGAATATATTTATATAGAAAGTATATTTGAAGATTTAAGAGATCTTTTACTTTAAGAGATTCCAGCTTAAGAAACACTGATGATAAATAAAGTAGATGAAATGGAATTAAACAAAGCATATGAAATTATGTGAAATAAGATGAAAATAAGATACGATTTAAGAGTTCTTACCTGATTTGAGTTCCATGAAGTCCAGTAGCTAAACTGAAATGAGCTTCTTTCCAGCTTTGCTGGGGGCGGTTCAATCCCTGTCTGAGGATGTGATTGGTTTGAAATGTGTCAAACAATTCAAAGTGAGTCAGGATAGATGTAATAAAGTTTTATTATCGAGTGATCAAAGCTAAGAATCATCCTTCCTGGACAACTGTCCCCCTCCCTGTCTTTCTGGGAGACCCCAAAATGACACCTCATTTCTGACACCTACTGAAGATCAGAGCCTTACGGAGAAAATTATGCAAATGTTTTATACTGTAGCAGCAACAACAGAAGTTTTTAAAGAAATGTTTTAAACCATTTTAAATAAATATCTTTGATCTTATTCTATTATTTAATAGTAATAAGTTAATAGTGATGAGTAAATGACTCAATACTGTTTGATTTATCTTCAGATGGTTTACATAGAAATATAGTAAAGCTGAATATAATATTCACTACTGGATTATATGAATTGTGGGTTTATCTAAAATTAGATGACAGAGCATGTAATCGACAAATTGATCAATAAACAGGGATCAAACATTTTTATGTACTAGTGAGTCAAAGTCATAGTTGATAAAGTTTTAATTAGTTGATAAAGTGGTAATTCGGCTGGTGTACATTAAAACCAATGTGAATATAGTATATAAATATAGTAAAAACTCTATTTTCTTTTTCCCCATTGCAGTACATGAATTACAAGTTTACCTAAATTACATGACAGAGATCTTATCAAACATTTTAATCTTGCCGTTTTTAAATGACTTACACACTAATTTCCCAGTGATCATGCGGGAAAACCCTTATTTATTAATTGGTTACTTGGAAAACAAAAGAAATACACTATTTCTACCCTCTTGCATTTCTGTTTACAATGTAAATACATACCAAATTGATCGATTAGAAATCAAAACTCAGGGTTTTGAGAAACAATTTCACAACTAGGAGAAACAATTTAAAAACTAGGATGGTATAATAACATAACCATCATTTTATTAAATCAAGCAAATTCACAGGGAATTTGTCTTTGTTCACACTGTCGTATGTGAACAAAGAGAAGCAGAGAATACCTAAAGTTCACTAACATTACAACAGAATCTAGGAAACATAGTTGTTTTTCTGGGGCAAAGTGTAAGGAGAACACACGCAAAACATTAAGAATGTTGATGTTCAAAATGTAGTAAACAATTTCAAACCAGTGTGTTTCAGAAAACAGTGAACAAAATCAAAGAAACAAAGACACAAATGTCTCCAAACTGTTACATGCTAAAATCTGGTCTGGGTTCAGAGTCAGTATGCTACAGTGAGAACTTTGTGACACACTTTGTTAAACATGTGGGGGAATAACAATGCTCAACATAAACTAGAATTCAACTCTGATGTGACTGTGATTGTTTCACATATAACTGTAAATTATCTCAGTAATAAACAGTTCATTTGCATTTGCTAACTAACTACTGAAATTTACGATACGTTAAAACATTTTGGTTTTCTTAAAGAAGAACAAATTATTAAGACAAATAGTGTGTCCGTGACATCCTTGACTTGTAGTGTGTAACTTAATTGATAGGGCTATTTTAAGTGTAAAAGTCATATATGTAACAAACAACAAAAAGGACCAGAAAGATGAGCTAAAAGAAAAGCACAGTTTAAACCGCACAACTGACTAAGGAAGAATCTATGTAAAATAGTTATGTCCAACCAACTCAATTCAGTCATGGACAGTGGTGCCACATGATTGAAACAAGTAAAACCCATTAGAATCATGCTTGTTTAACTAACTAGAATCAATGGTGTTCATATAACTTGAATGCATGGTTTTAGTTAAAATCAAATAAATAGTTCTCACTTAAACTGAATTATACAAATAATCCTATATTTAATGCTTCCAGTTTGATCTTGTGAATTACATCCATTCTATCATAGTGATTACTTTATTATTAGAGTGATTTATATTTTTGTAAGCAGGTCCTCAACCCAAGCACAAGCTCATGACTTCACCACAATGGTAACCCCAAAACTATTAACATAACTGAGACTTTTAAATACCGACAATAATAGAACAGTAAACATTAAAAAGTCTCTCCATTTTCTCATCCTGCTAAAAACTGCTTAAAATTGTAAGGTTTGATTTTCCTGCTAAGATAAAGCTCAGATCAGGCATCCTGCAATAAAGCAATAAAACTCATCTGGAGAGAAGACTTCAAAGGAATAGGACAACGCCCTGTCCAAACTGTCCTCACTCAGCTATGTGACCAGCCCCCCCTCTCTCCCCTCTCTCCCTTCTCCCCCCTGATTCAAATCACCGAAATTCTCTGAGAATGCATATATACTATGTATTATGTATCTTGTGAATCTATTATTTTCCAATTTCATGTTTGGTATCATTTTAAATGTCTCAGTGCGATTGGTAAAATGGTCTCAGTTTCACAGCAGTCACTAGTATTATGAGAAAGTTTGAAAACTTAGGAGAATTCTGTTCTCTTCAAGAAAACCACCTCCTCTCCCCCAAAAACCAGGTGAGGGAGCAATAAATATTTACAGTCCTTTTGTTCTGGTATGGGTATTTAGGGGAAAAGACACAGCAGCGAGGGGGACATTCTGTAAGCAGAACCCCCACATAGAGATGGTGAATGTCTTTAAGACTTTCATCCACCATCTCTGTGTGTATGCATAATGTTAAGTACTCTTAGAGAAATCTTTTGAGTAACTGATGTTATGTATTTATTATATTTGAATTGTGTAATTATGTAATTGGCATTGAAACATTTTTACCTGATAAATAAATTGTTCCATCTTGATTTATTTTGAATTCGTCTGAAATCATTTGATCCCAGTAGATTTTATGTGGCCCTCTCGTTTCCGCAATGTTAGTTGCCAGGATAGATCATACTGAAATCGTAGTAGACGGAGCCGGGGGCACGATATTAAGGTTTCAGATTTCTGACTATTATGACTTAACATGATATAGTATTGTGACTAAATCGAATGGCATTTTTATGAGAATAAGCAGGTTGGCGATTCCATAATTGTGTTTTTTAGTAAACGCTATAATTCCTCTGTTTTGATTCTAAACTGGCCAGCATGTGACTGTTGGACGTGGTTTTTCAGCTGAACATAGTCCATGAGTGACGAGACTCCCGAATGAAAGGACAATTGAAATTAAGAGAAATCAAAGAAATCAAAGATCTAAATTAATTCATATTTAATTGCGCGATTAGCTATTAATGTTATATCAGGAACATTACCCATTAGAGATCGTTTACAATTGGAGTCAGATCGAGCGAGAAGCTAAAGTAAAAATTAATCTAAAATCATAAAAACTAATGTGAACTTAACGCGGGCGCTGAAAAGACATACACGCGTTGTACCTTGGCCAGATCGTCAGATTCCGCCATTGGGCTGACGGGTGGTCCTTACAAAATAAAACTTTATTTCGACATTTACTCACCCATTTCAGCCCCTTTGCACAGCATGATGGGAAGTGAAAGTGCTGTTTGATTGATTCCTGGTAGGGTTTATTTGATTAAAACATGTTATTTTAATATGAAAATATCAAGTTAAGTCAAGTCGATTTAACATGAAGCAATCACATTTGAACCAGAAACCTGATACTATGGTGTTGAATCGAAGTAAGTTGTTTAAATAAAGTGAACAGCATCAAAAAATCATTTTTTGACTGCTCCTATGAACATGTTTGACTACGCTCAGAGAGTCTTTACACACTGTGCAAAATCAAACAAACAAAATGTAAACTGTGTCATTGACTAGCGAAAAAATGTCATTTACAAATGAACATATACTTTTGCATTAGACTAGGAGAGTGGATTTCTGTATTCTTTGTAGCTCATTGGCTCTTTACAAATTATTTACACACATATGAAGTATGAGAATATCTAACTGTATATTGTGTCACTTTGAACACTCCATTACCTGTTTGTTTGGGGGCCAAATAAGATCCTCAGCTCATACATCTCTTTAATTTGTGATGTTCTATAGGCCTTACGCACTTTCATTGTAAACTGACCTCTTGAATTTACTTTTGTGCAAACATAATATCTGTATAAAGATTATGTTTAATTTTTATGTATAGCCTAAGCATGTAACTTTATGGCTCTTTATGATGTTTGCATCGCAACAGAGTGGCATAGTTTCTCTAACAAATCTGACAGAAAAGCAAAAATGGACAACTGAGGATGTGCATAATATGTGGATAATAGCTGAAAACATACTATAATCTTTAATGTCAAGCGGGGTGTTGAAAGAAATGATTCTGCAGACTTTAAACACCTTAGGAAAATGAATCTGAAAAGCTAGTTTGTCCTATATTTAAAAGATTATCATGCACTCTCTCCCATGAGTTCACTGAGGAGTCTTCACTTTAAACATATTCAGTCCAACAAGAAAATACATAGGGAATTGTGTACACAGTATAAAGCCAATTTTGAAATGTATCTATTACCTTTACAAGAGCGTGGCACTATTTAACAAGCTCAAACTTTTATTTCTGTAGTTCTTTATACAATACAATTTTTTTTAACAAATTCAAATTCTGCAGTAAATTCACTCTGTGTTGATTCAGTTCAGCCCAATAACTGTAATTGTGCAACAATTGAGCATGCATACTGTATATACAGTGTATTTGTGGACATACATGTACACTCCACTGCGCACTGAACAAGTGAAAGACACAATAGAGTAATGTTTTACTTATCTTATTTGGCCCCCAAACAAACAGGTAATGGAGTGTTCAAAGTGACACAATATACAGTTAGATATTCTCATACTTCATATGTGTGTAAATAATTTGTAAAGAGCCAATGAGCTACAAAGAATACAGAAATCCACTCTCCTAGTCTAATGCAAAAGTATATGTTCATTTGTAAATGACATTTTTTCGCTAGTCAATGACACAGTTTACATTTTGTTTGTTTGATTTTGCACAGTGTGTAAAGACTCTCTGAGCGTAGTCAAACATGTTCATAGGAGCAGTCAAAAAATGATTTTTTGATGCTGTTCACTTTATTTAAACAACTTACTTCGATTCAACACCATAGTATCAGGTTTCTGGTTCAAATGTGATTGCTTCATGTTAAATCGACTTGACTTAACTTGATATTTTCATATTAAAATAACATGTTTTAATCAAATAAACCCTACCAGGAATCAATCAAACAGCACTTTCACTTCCCATCATGCTGTGCAAAGGGGCTGAAATGGGTGAGTAAATGTCGAAATAAAGTTTTATTTTGTAAGGACCACCCGTCAGCCCAATGGCGGAATCTGACGATCTGGCCAAGGTACAACGCGTGTATGTCTTTTCAGCGCCCGCGTTAAGTTCACATTAGTTTTTATGATTTTAGATTAATTTTTACTTTAGCTTCTCGCTCGATCTGACTCCAATTGTAAACGATCTCTAATGGGTAATGTTCCTGATATAACATTAATAGCTAATCGCGCAATTAAATATGAATTAATTTAGATCTTTGATTTCTTTGATTTCTCTTAATTTCAATTGTCCTTTCATTCGGGAGTCTCGTCACTCATGGACTATGTTCAGCTGAAAAACCACGTCCAACAGTCACATGCTGGCCAGTTTAGAATCAAAACAGAGGAATTATAGCGTTTACTAAAAAACACAATTATGGAATCGCCAACCTGCTTATTCTCATAAAAATGCCATTCGATTTAGTCACAATACTATATCATGTTAAGTCATAATAGTCAGAAATCTGAAACCTTAATATCGTGCCCCCGGCTCCGTCTACTACGATTTCAGTATGATCTATCCTGGCAACTAACATTGCGGAAACGAGAGGGCCACATAAAATCTACTGGGATCAAATGATTTCAGACGAATTCAAAATAAATCAAGATGGAACAATTTATTTATCAGGTAAAAATGTTTCAATGCCAATTACATAATTACACAATTCAAATATAATAAATACATAACATCAGTTACTCAAAAGATTTCTCTAAGAGTACTTAACATTATGCATACACACAGAGATGGTGGATGAAAGTCTTAAAGACATTCACCATCTCTATGTGGGGGTTCTGCTTACAGAATGTCCCCCTCGCTGCTGTGTCTTTTCCCCTAAATACCCATACCAGAACAAAAGGACTGTAAATATTTATTGCTCCCTCACCTGGTTTTTGGGGGAGAGGAGGTGGTTTTCTTGAAGAGAACAGAATTCTCCTAAGTTTTCAAACTTTCTCATAATACTAGTGACTGCTGTGAAACTGAGACCATTTTACCAATCGCACTGAGACATTTAAAATGATACCAAACATGAAATTGGAAAATAATAGATTCACAAGATACATAATACATAGTATATATGCATTCTCAGAGAATTTCGGTGATTTGAATCAGGGGGGAGAGGGGAGAGAGGGGAGAGAGGGGGGGCTGGTCACATAGCTGAGTGAGGACAGTTTGGACAGGGCGTTGTCCTATTCCTTTGAAGTCTTCTCTCCAGATGAGTTTTATTGCTTTATTGCAGGATGCCTGATCTGAGCTTTATCTTAGCAGGAAAATCAAACCTTACAATTTTAAGCAGTTTTTAGCAGGATGAGAAAATGGAGAGACTTTTTAATGTTTACTGTTCTATTATTGTCGGTATTTAAAAGTCTCAGTTATGTTAATAGTTTTGGGGTTACCATTGTGGTGAAGTCATGAGCTTGTGCTTGGGTTGAGGACCTGCTTACAAAAATATAAATCACTCTAATAATAAAGTAATCACTATGATAGAATGGATGTAATTCACAAGATCAAACTGGAAGCATTAAATATAGGATTATTTGTATAATTCAGTTTAAGTGAGAACTATTTATTTGATTTTAACTAAAACCATGCATTCAAGTTATATGAACACCATTGATTCTAGTTAGTTAAACAAGCATGATTCTAATGGGTTTTACTTGTTTCAATCATGTGGCACCACTGTCCATGACTGAATTGAGTTGGTTGGACATAACTATTTTACATAGATTCTTCCTTAGTCAGTTGTGCGGTTTAAACTGTGCTTTTCTTTTAGCTCATCTTTCTGGTCCTTTTTGTTGTTTGTTACATATATGACTTTTACACTTAAAATAGCCCTATCAATTAAGTTACACACTACAAGTCAAGGATGTCACGGACACACTATTTGTCTTAATAATTTGTTCTTCTTTAAGAAAACCAAAATGTTTTAACGTATCGTAAATTTCAGTAGTTAGTTAGCAAATGCAAATGAACTGTTTATTACTGAGATAATTTACAGTTATATGTGAAACAATCACAGTCACATCAGAGTTGAATTCTAGTTTATGTTGAGCATTGTTATTCCCCCACATGTTTAACAAAGTGTGTCACAAAGTTCTCACTGTAGCATACTGACTCTGAACCCAGACCAGATTTTAGCATGTAACAGTTTGGAGACATTTGTGTCTTTGTTTCTTTGATTTTGTTCACTGTTTTCTGAAACACACTGGTTTGAAATTGTTTACTACATTTTGAACATCAACATTCTTAATGTTTTGCGTGTGTTCTCCTTACACTTTGCCCCAGAAAAACAACTATGTTTCCTAGATTCTGTTGTAATGTTAGTGAACTTTAGGTATTCTCTGCTTCTCTTTGTTCACATACGACAGTGTGAACAAAGACAAATTCCCTGTGAATTTGCTTGATTTAATAAAATGATGGTTATGTTATTATACCATCCTAGTTTTTAAATTGTTTCTCCTAGTTGTGAAATTGTTTCTCAAAACCCTGAGTTTTGATTTCTAATCGATCAATTTGGTATGTATTTACATTGTAAACAGAAATGCAAGAGGGTAGAAATAGTGTATTTCTTTTGTTTTCCAAGTAACCAATTAATAAATAAGGGTTTTCCCGCATGATCACTGGGAAATTAGTGTGTAAGTCATTTAAAAACGGCAAGATTAAAATGTTTGATAAGATCTCTGTCATGTAATTTAGGTAAACTTGTAATTCATGTACTGCAATGGGGAAAAAGAAAATAGAGTTTTTACTATATTTATATACTATATTCACATTGGTTTTAATGTACACCAGCCGAATTACCACTTTATCAACTAATTAAAACTTTATCAACTATGACTTTGACTCACTAGTACATAAAAATGTTTGATCCCTGTTTATTGATCAATTTGTCGATTACATGCTCTGTCATCTAATTTTAGATAAACCCACAATTCATATAATCCAGTAGTGAATATTATATTCAGCTTTACTATATTTCTATGTAAACCATCTGAAGATAAATCAAACAGTATTGAGTCATTTACTCATCACTATTAACTTATTACTATTAAATAATAGAATAAGATCAAAGATATTTATTTAAAATGGTTTAAAACATTTCTTTAAAAACTTCTGTTGTTGCTGCTACAGTATAAAACATTTGCATAATTTTCTCCGTAAGGCTCTGATCTTCAGTAGGTGTCAGAAATGAGGTGTCATTTTGGGGTCTCCCAGAAAGACAGGGAGGGGGACAGTTGTCCAGGAAGGATGATTCTTAGCTTTGATCACTCGATAATAAAACTTTATTACATCTATCCTGACTCACTTTGAATTGTTTGACACATTTCAAACCAATCACATCCTCAGACAGGGATTGAACCGCCCCCAGCAAAGCTGGAAAGAAGCTCATTTCAGTTTAGCTACTGGACTTCATGGAACTCAAATCAGGTAAGAACTCTTAAATCGTATCTTATTTTCATCTTATTTCACATAATTTCATATGCTTTGTTTAATTCCATTTCATCTACTTTATTTATCATCAGTGTTTCTTAAGCTGGAATCTCTTAAAGTAAAAGATCTCTTAAATCTTCAAATATACTTTCTATATAAATATATTCATTTATATAGTGATTTTCACAATACAGATTGTTTCAAAGCAGCTTCACAGTGATAATTGGTTAATGCACAGAGATTGTTTTGGCTTTACAGCAGCTCTAAGAAAATATTATTATCAAGCTAAAGTAGGTCTTTGATTGAATCACTTCCATTGTAGAAACTTAGGGAGCCATTTAAATGAGACCTTTCCAACTGAAAACCGATGACCTTTAATGTATTCTTACCCAGGGCTGGGTAGGTTACTTTTCAAATGTATTTCACTACAGATTACAAAAAAATACATGCTTTTAAAAGTAATTTGTAACATATTTCGTTAGATTACCCAAGTTTTGTAAGTTAATCTAAATACTTTAGAATACTTTGGAATACTAATAAGCTTGTAACAAAAAAAAGTAAATGTGAGTTATTGTCTCACAATTATGCTTTATAAAGTTAGAATTGTGAGATAAAATGTTTTTTTTTTAACAATTACATGGACTCACAAATCTAAAACGTGAAACTAGTCGTAGACCATCACAGGAAGGTTAAGACATTTTGTCTTATAAACATCTGTTATGTAAAAGTGCTGAATAATAACATGCAATTTTTATGATCCCTCTTTTGATAAAATTATTCAAATGTTGCATGCTCTGCAAGGGTGTGAAACTTACGAGTAGAAATGTAGCTTAGGATGATTTTTTCAGACTGCCATGAGTCAGAGAATCACCAATTGTGTTTTACATTAATTGCCAGTCACAGTTTATATTAATGTTTAAATGAAATAAATGACATTAAAATTCAAAGTAATCACTTTGGTAATCTAAAATACTTTTCAGATGTAACTGTAATCTGATTACCACCCATTTCAAATGTAACTGTAATGAAATACAGTTTCTCAAATTTTGTTTTAAATACGTGACTAAGTTGCTTGTATTTCGTTACTCCCCAACCCTGTTCTTACCGTTGATTTATGTGTTTAGTCTATAGGTTTGCATGTTTGAATGTGTATGTGCACAGACTCTTAGTCTTTTCCACAAAGTGACATTACCAAATTACTTGTCTGCTTCGTATAATACAAAAAATATTTGTTGTGTCCACGGATCTATGCGAACTGGAAAACACTATTTCATATGCTTTATTTAATTCTATTTCATATAAACACTATATGATTTGTTTAATACTATTTCATCTTAATATACACATGCATTGTTTAATTCTGTTTTATCTACTTTATGTATCATCAGTATTTCTTATTTTATTAAAACTCATTTTGCCTTGTTTCATTCACAGACATTGCGATTGTTGCTGAAAACACACCCCTGACAGAAATTCTTCTGCTCAGAAATTCAACGACCTAATAGCGTGAAAACACCAATCATCAATTTACACCCCCAATAAACACCCCCCCACACACACCCTAACCCTTCCTGTTTACAAAAACACATGCCGTCATAAAACACAGACTGGCCGGAAACGGTACAACATATGGTCACAGCTGTGGGTCATAAAAACACACACCCCTGATATGGCAAAGGTCAAATGTCACACCTGTCAACTCATCAATCATAGGGTCATAAATCAAAGTGACACATGTACCAGGCTAGGACTACTCACAATGACACGGCTACAAACACTGCACATGCCACACATGTTCATTTAAACCTGCAGTAAAATATCCCAAAACCACTAGCCCAGTCTTATATATTTTATTCAGTATCATACTTACAATGTCCCAAATATTTCCAACTATTTGTAAATCGTGAGAAAATCGCAGTTTTAACCAAGGATCCAGGATGTGTGTCTCCTGTAAAGTCCGGCATCATATCCGCGTTACGTGCAGTTTCCACTTTTATTTTGTAGAAACCGTGGAAACATATATTACATGTGGGAACACAGACAAGGGAACATCGGTTTTGATGTTTTCAGTTTATAGACAAAACTAATTATTGTAATATAACTCAGCACGTTTAGTCTTGTTGTTTAAATCTAATTTCTTGATTTTCTGTGAGTAACATGCTTTATCATCCCTCAGAGAAACACTGTTTTGTCAAGTGGCTAACATAGCATAATCAGATGCAGCTTTATTTTTAGTAACGGTAATACAGAATTTTCTCCGTCATACAATACGTTTTAAAATTAATTGCGTGTCATTTATCAACACAAACCATCCAGCATTTAATATGATATTGTAATATGGACTTATGACCAGAAATAAAAGCATAATAAAAGTCACGCGGTGAGTGTTGCGCTCGCGTGTCACATTCGTCTCTCATTATCGATCGCTCCAGCGTCTCGTTCAGCTCCACAACACTCGCTCCTGCTCTGCTTCACACTACAGTAACATTAATAATCACATCCGTGAACATGATTTCTGCCCGAGTCCCATCCCGATTCTTTTCCACCGGCTGTGAGGTGAAGACCACATGTCCCAAGATTCCTCGCTCAAACTTGCCGTCATCAAGCTACACCTTAGTTTTGAATAGGCGACCTCTAGTGGACGAAAAACTACATAGTGCAGCTTTAATGTGTTTGTCTGTTCTGAAACTGTTATTCACACAGACTGTGTTGCTTCTGTCTCCAGGATTGTTTGATTCAACTTTATCAGTCACAATCCTCCTCATTATTCCTGATCATTATTGAACTGCAATACAGTCATTATCAGATCATGAATAAAACAGAAACACAATTCAACACACTCATATTTCATTACATTTGAGTGGATTTTTACTCTTAGAAACAGAGACTGGGGTTCAACAGTTTCATCAGTGAAAACATACATGAGGTGTATAGATTTATACTTACATTCAGATTTCTATGAGAAGTTAAATGATACGTTTGTGATGTAGTGTGTCAGGTGTGATACTGTATGTCAATGTTGTTTCTGTTTATTTCTGCTGCTGTTGGTTTTCTGCTTCTGATTTCTGTTGTGTATTTTTCTCTGTTTCTTTGACAGATGAACAGAAGTCAGTGTCAGTGATGAAGGGGGAGGATGTGATTCTACGTGCCAAAACTGGAGAACTGACAGGAGACCATAAGATATTCTGGATGTTTGAAGATGACAATCGTCTCATAGCTAAAAACACGAAAGATGAGTGTGAAGAACAGTCACATTACACTGATTTTACATTTACAGACAAAGTTGATCTGAATCCTCAGACTGGAGATCTCACCATCAAGAAAATCAAAACTCTCCACACTGGAAAATACAAACTAAAGATCATCAGAAATGGAGAAAGCTCATTCAAGTTATTCAAAGTTACTGTTTCTGGTGAGTGTAATATTTACTTTCATTGTAATTATGATTTTATATTAGATCAGCATTGTGTCGTTAAAGGGATAGTTCAGTCAAGAATGTCCTCATGTCGTTTCAAACCCACAAGACTTTTGTTCATCACAAGATTTCTGTCCATCCATTAAAAGTCTGGGTAAAAAACACTCCCTGTTCTCATGAGAGTGGACGGCAGTGCAGCTCCTCAGGTCGTATCGTGAGAATGTCTCCTTGTGTATGAATTGGGTGTGTATTTCTATTGAACTCTAAAGTTTTATTTTTCCTTCCATGTAATGGTGTCCAATGTTGTTTGGAGCCAAACATTTTTCAAAACATTTTCTTTGGTTCTTTTGTTTCACAGAAGAATGAAAGTCATACAGGTTAGGAATGACATGAATGAACTATATATATCAGAGCGCTCTCCTCAACTCACCTTCAGGAAATAAAGCTCTTAAAGTTTTAGGACAAACAGATCAGTATCTGCTTTCTGTGGACTGCCTCAGTTTTCCTCACTGTCTTTATTGCACACAGACTAAAATTGTTGTGCACAGTCTCCTAAACTAATGACCAGTTCACCGTATAGACTGATGAAAACCTGTTCCAAGTCCTGGAGTGACCCACCCAGAGTCCAGACTTGAACACACATCTCTGGAGAGAGCTGAAAATGGTTGTCCACTTTATGTAGAAAGCTAGCAAAACATGCTGTTAATGATTCTCTTTAAACTAATTTGTACATTCAATTTCTAATGGTAATTAGATCACTCGTGTCAACAATTTACTTTGAGAGTCAACTGCAAACCAGGGGCCGTAAAACAGGCTAAAAGTAGCTCCATACTTGACGATTTAGGAGAAACTCTTAAAAATAATGGGTGTCAGTCCTAAATTTAGGACTCCAAAATGTTTGATCTAACAGTATTTCACAAAGCATTTTAGTGCCAAAACCAGCTCCTACATCTGTGAAGAGTTTGGAGTAGTCAAGAGGACAACAGATCAAATCAGCAATCACTAAAACGGCTGTTCCCAGTTGTCCTCAGCAGATCACCCAAAGACATTGAACACCATGAGGAAACAAGCGATGGAGTTTTGGGTGCTGAGCCTTTTCTTCATAAATGTAATACATATTTAAAGGGATAGTTCACCCAAAAATGAAAATTTTTCCAATGATTTATTCACCCTCATGTCATCCTAGGTGTTTATGACTCTCTTCTTTCAGACGAACACAATCGGGGTCATGTTTAAAAATATCCTTGCTCTCCAAAGAATTATAATGGTAGTGAATGGGGGGCGTGTTTTGAAGCCAAAAATAAATGGATCCATCCCTCATAAATATAATCCATACGACTCCGGGGGTTAATAAAGGTGGAGCAATGTGTTTTTTTTCCCGATTTTTCCGATTAATTGGATAAAAATGCTATTTTTATTTTTTTATTTTTTTTTGACAAAAACACAATCAAGGCACATCCTGCCCAATGTCCTTCAAACAAACATGTCAGTTGAATGCTATGAACACATTCAGTGCTTAATTTCTTAGACTACCTGAAAAGAGATCTGACAAAAAGTCATTATTCACACATAATGTCCAAAAAACTTTATATTTTGTTTGGCCTCCTTTGGCATTGATAACAGCTTGCATTCTTGCTGTCATTGTTTTCATGTACTTTCCCACTGTTGACTGTAATTGAGCATCTGAAAAAAGTGCTTTACCATTTTTCTGTCTTTCTTGTAAAACAGTAAATTCAAAAATTCATGACATCAATATTTATATTTCAGCATTAGAAACACTACTGTGACTAAACAGCTTACACACACTGGTGGATTGACCATTACAGAAACATGAAAATGATTTTGGTAATTATCGTTAGTTTAGGCCAGCTGCGGCACAAACATTGGCATTGGGTGGCGGTGGTCTAATAAATTTAAGCACTGTATATAGTGAACATAGGTTAAATCTCTACTTTAAAAATAGGGTGATAATAAAGACAATCAAAAACACAAATTCAGTATTAACCAGCAGGCAAGAGAAATGATCTGCAGGAACACACACAACCTCTTCCTGTCATTTATTTACTCTGTATAAATAATAGAAACATCTTATCATTTTGCGCGGAGGACGCGCGCGCATCAGTCAAGCGCCTGACAGATCAAGCCATGCTAAACACGGAGCTAATGCATTAGCTTGAAGCTTCAAATAAAGAGTTCTCATGTTTTAGGCAGTTTGGATCACGCACCTTTCCCGCAGGAGTCACTCTGTTTCCTCCACTGTTTTAAATGCATTTTGTCCATAGAAATGCGTTAGTCATTGCTGTAATCTGACAAGACTAGCGGAAGTTTTGCGTGGACGGTGAGCAGACCCGACTAGAAAACTGACAATATCAGACAACAAAGCATTTCTGATCAATTGGGCTGCAACAACTAATAGATAAAATCGATAATAATCGATAATGAAAATCATCGACAATGATAGCCATTATCCATTATTATCGATTAGTTTTTACAGCACAATTGATCAGTAATGCTTTGTTGTCTGATATTGTCAGTTTTCTGGTTCATATTTCTGATCTATATTTCTCTGTTTCTGTGCTGCTGCAGGACGTCCAGTGAAGCAATCAGTGCTGAAGGGAGATTCTGTCACTCTGAAGTGTGATCCTGAAATACAGAAGGATGATGAAATACAGTGGATGTTTGGAGCTGAACAGAAACTCATCGCTGAAATGACTGGAGAGAACCGTGAGAACCCTAAATGGGTTGCTGATCAATTCAGTAACCAAATGAAGCTGGACCCTCAGACTGGATCTCTCATCATTCATCACACCAGACCTGAACACTCTGGATTATATAAGATAGTGATCAATAGAAGTAATTATTCAACATCCACACTCTTCACTCTTATCATCTGTGGTGAGTAACAGAAAGTCTTTCAGTGAAACAGCAGCAGTATATCTGACAGACCTTGTGTCAAAATATGATTATAAAAGTGTTCCAGATGTGTTTTATTAATGACTTTGACCTGTTCACCATATCACTGCACTACTTCCATAGCAGATTATATAGTTGGAGCAAAGCAACACACTGTTACTTCAGGAATGAGACCTTCTAGTGGAATTAATTTACAGAGTTAAATCATTCTTGACTGAAAGTTTGTGTTCTTAAAATGAGTCTCTAACTATTTTATAAGACTAATTTTTTCATGAAGTCAACTGTAAATACAGATTCATTCATTTTAATTGAATAATAATTAATTTATTTAGCCAAGTTGCTTATTTTTGTCTTGTTTTGTCAGACCTTGTTTCTGCTCTTTTTAGACAGATCTGGCAACATATGGAAGTTTATTAATGCCAAATGTTTTTGAAATCAAAATCTTATTGAATTGCAATAATTAAAGAAAAAAAAAAGTGCATCGCATTAACCATACTTGCAGTTTAATTCATTGTATTTTTAGGGCTTGCATTTTATAAGCTGCAATTCAACATGGTTGTATATTTAAGCTGTGAATATTTAATTTGAAAACATTTCACAACTGAGATGTAATTGTTCAGCATTCCTCAGAAGCATTATAAAGCATTATAATCTCATTCGGGGTAGAGAAAGCATCCCACATGCATACACAGGGAAAGTAACAGCATAAACACGGTTTTGTGTCTTTATCAGCTTTTCTGAATATATATTCTGGCCCTAATAATCATCACATACACATACCACTTATTCAATTTTCGTAAATCTGTTTTTGTGAATGAATGATGACTTACTAGCCGTTGCTCTGGTCTTCATTAACTGCTGGTGAGGATGACTAACAGCAGACAGAGATCATGCATCAGCAATCTAGTGCTATTCCTGCAGTTCCCGGATGTCCAATGTTGAATTTGAACCACTGAATTTGTGGAAGCGAATTTGTAAAGTGAAATAAAATGGACCGAAAATTGCCTGTTGAATATTTTAGGTTTTATTTTTAAACAGACTGATATGTTGGAAATGAAATCTGAAAGGTGAATATGAGTCTTCGAATTTCAATAACGAAAATGTGGCTGAAATGTTTTGAAGTGAAATATTCACAGCTTAAATATACAACCACATTGAATTTCAGCCCACAAAAATGCAAGCCCTAAAAATATAATGAATTAAAATGCAAGTATGGTTAAAGCAATACTTTTTTTTTTCAATTAGAGCAATTCAACAAGCTTTTTATTTCAAAAACAGTTTGCATTAATAAACTTCCATAGCAACACTTCTGTGGTTTCCACAATGACACGGCTACAAACACTGCACATGCCACACATGTTCATTTAAACCTGCAGTAAAATATCCCAAAACCACTAGCCCAGTCTTATATATTTTATTCAGTATCATACTTACAATGTCCCAAATATTTCCAACTATTTGTAAATCGTGAGAAAATCGCAGTTTTAACCAAGGATCCAGGATGTGTGTCTCCTGTAAAGTCCGGCATCATATCCGCGTTACGTGCAGTTTCCACTTTTATTTTGTAGAAACCGTGGAAACATATATTACATGTGGGAACACAGACAAGGGAACATCGGTTTTGATGTTTTCAGTTTATAGACAAAACTAATTATTGTAATATAACTCAGCACGTTTAGTCTTGTTGTTTAAATCTAATTTCTTGATTTTCTGTGAGTAACATGCTTTATCATCCCTCAGAGAAACACTGTTTTGTCAAGTGGCTAACATAGCATAATCAGATGCAGCTTTATTTTTAGTAACGGTAATACAGAATTTTCTCCGTCATACAATACGTTTTAAAATTAATTGCGTGTCATTTATCAACACAAACCATCCAGCATTTAATATGATATTGTAATATGGACTTATGACCAGAAATAAAAGCATAATAAAAGTCACGCGGTGAGTGTTGCGCTCGCGTGTCACATTCGTCTCTCATTATCGATCGCTCCAGCGTCTCGTTCAGCTCCACAACACTCGCTCCTGCTCTGCTTCACACTACAGTAACATTAATAATCACATCCGTGAACATGATTTCTGCCCGAGTCCCATCCCGATTCTTTTCCACCGGCTGTGAGGTGAAGACCACATGTCCCAAGATTCCTCGCTCAAACTTGCCGTCATCAAGCTACACCTTAGTTTTGAATAGGCGACCTCTAGTGGACGAAAAACTACATAGTGCAGCTTTAATGTGTTTGTCTGTTCTGAAACTGTTATTCACACAGACTGTGTTGCTTCTGTCTCCAGGATTGTTTGATTCAACTTTATCAGTCACAATCCTCCTCATTATTCCTGATCATTATTGAACTGCAATACAGTCATTATCTGATCATGAATAAAACAGAAACACAATTCAACACACTCATATTTCATGACATTTGAGTGGATTTTTACTCTTAGAAACAGAGACTGGGGTTCAACAGTTTCATCAGTGAAAACATACATGAGGTGTATAGATTTATACTTACATTCAGATTTCTATGAGAAGTTAAATTATACGTTTGTGATGTAGTGTGTCAGGTGTGATACTGTATGTCAATGTTGTTTCTGTTTATTTCTGCTGCTGTTGGTTTTCTGCTTCTGATTTCTGTTGTGTATTTTTCTCTGTTTCTTTGACAGATGAACAGAAGTCAGTGTCAGTGATGAAGGGGAAGGATGTGACTCTACGTGCCAATACTGGAAAACTGACAGAAGACCATAAGATATTCTGGATGTTTGGAGATGACAATCGTCTCATAGATAAAAACACAGAAGATGAGTGTGAAGAAGAGTCAAAGAACAGAGATTATACATTTACAGACAAAGTTGATCTGAATCCTCAGACTGGAGATCTCACCATCAAGAAAATCAAAACTCTCCACACTGGAAAATACAAACTAAAGATCATCAGAAATGGCGAAACCTCATTCAAGTTATTCAAAGTTACTGTTTATGGTGAGTGTAATATTTACTTTCATTGTAATTATGATTTTATATTAGATCAGCATTGTGTTGTTCTTAAAGGGATAGTTCAGCTAAGAATGTAAGTTCATTCTTCATGTCGTTTCAAACCCACAAGACTTTTATTCATCATACGATTTCTGTCCATCCATTAAAAGTCTGGGTAAAAAACACTCCCTGTTCTCATGAGAGTGGACGGCAGTGCAGCTCCTCAGGTCGTATCGTGAGAATGTCCTTGTGTATGAATTGGGTATATATTTCTATTGAACTCTAAAGTTTTATTTTTCCTTCCATATAATGGTGTCTAATGTTGTTTGGACCCAACGTTTTTTTCAAAATAACATGCACATGTAGCTACATATATACATACACACACACATATATATATGATACAATTAAATTCATTCATATGATCATTGGCAGGTCTTAAACACAAACTAGGACCTCTTCATTTGTTCTGTCATGAGCTTGATCATTTCTCATGTTAACTGAGACCTGTAGAGTCTGAGGTGTCACTGTTGAGCTGTCTGCAATTTCTCTGAGCATTACATGGTCTGATCTTGGGGAGAATTTGCTGGGACGTCCACTCCTGGGAAGATTGGTGCCTGTTTCCAACAGCATCCACTTGTGAATAATCTTCCTCCTTCCTGTTTTTATAGAGGTGAATCACAGTTGCTGTTGATCAGTTAATCAAAAGCATTTGATTAGCACCATTACTCACCCTGAATCCTATGTTAACAGTAAGGGTGTCCTTAGTTTTTCCTCCATGGCTTTTCATTTTGTCCTAGTTTTTGTTAAAGGCACACTATGTATTTTTCACCTCTAGAGGTCGCTTATTCAAAACATGTCAAACAAGTCATGATGATGTCTTGATTTCACGTCTAAAGCCGGTGGAAAAGAATCGGGACAGGACTCGGACAGAAATCATGTTCATGGAAGAGCTAATGTATTAAAGACTTATTATCGTTACTGTAACATGAAGCAGGATGTGGCTGAAAGCCATTGGGTCGGAACGAGGTATTTATTTGTGGAACGATTTCCACAAATAAATACCCTCAGAAACTGAGGGTAACGCAGATATGATGTCACTGATAGGCGACGTACAGACACAGTCTGTCCTGGTTAAAATCGCTTATTTCTCTGGATTTAAACATTTATTTAACATTCTTTTATTTAAACATTTGTGCTGATGTACACAAGTCAACAAAATATATAACATGTTTTAGTCGTTTTTGGATATTTTAATTAAAAAATTTTAATAATTTTAAATAAATAATGACAGTATGATATGGCATGTGTTGTTCATATTGGTTTTATTTTCCAAATTTTAATTCCTTCTAAGGACCAGATGATTTTTTATTATGTCCTGATATGGAAAAGTACAATCTATATGTTCATTTGTGAGAAAAGTGTTTAAACCAGATTGAACTTGTCAAATATAAGTGAGATAGTTCTGACAATCTGTTAAATGATTTTATTCATGTCAATGCTTGACTTTAGTTGATGTCTCGTATAGAACTGAATCCAGATCAGCACATTTCTGTTTTTAATTTGTCATTGTCTGTGTGTTTCTGACAGATTTCACAGAAAACAGAGAGAATGACTCGGTGAGCGTATCGATGCCGCTTCTGGATGGAGCGAATGAGCGGGAGACGACGAGTTCACTTTAATGAGATAAGACACGCCCACCAGTGTCAGTCACTGTGACATCATCATCAACACAAACACATTTCTGCTTTCATGAGCCTCTAGAATCCGTCCAGTCAAAGTGTTTGTTCAGCTCATACACTTGCATGTAAAAAACATAGTAAACAAACATATATTCTTTTATCATTTTAATAATGTTACATTTCATATCTGTACCACTGCTAACATATAGTTTAAATAACAGCTTTGTGTGATTTTTGAGTGATTATCAACAGTGAGTTTAAGACAAATCATATTTTTTATAAGATGTTTTTACCACAGAAGTATTTGAATGTGCCTCTTTAAGTCATTAACACCAGATTAACATTCATGTTCAGAACTAACAGTGTGTTTAAAGCTGAGGTCACATGACCTCTTCATGTGTAGAAATTCATTAGTGTGTATGAGCCAAACATCTTTGACCATTCACTGTTATTCAGCTTCACTGTAAGTGACATTATTATCGACTTAAGTTGACATTTTTTTTTAACATTTCTTTTTAAGTTGTAAATGTATGGCTTTTTTTGCTATATGACATAATTATGCTTAAATAAGGTTTATCAAAGATATGATGTGAAGTGAATCTTATCACACCTGAATGTTCAATTGCAAATGTGGTTTGAAGTTATAGTGCCTTATATTCATGCTGAAGCACTTACTGTAGCCTTACTGTACTCACAAAAGATGGAGAAAGACGTTTTGTTCACATATAATACATAGTGGCATGTATGGCATACTATATTGTGGTTTCTTGTGGTTTTTTTGTTTGTTTTTTCAGGAACACATGATTGATGAATATTGATATTCAGCTGATCTTAATGTCTGATCACTTCTGCCCTCTAGTGGACAAACACTGATACAGCTTCTGCTTCATAATAACTCTTTTAACATGCATTATCATGTAATTGTGTTAAATGTAATGAGGAATGCACAGCAATAAAATGGAACTAAAAAAAAATCAGCTGTTGTTCAACTTTCAAGAGCACTAAATAACTGTGGTCAAATATGACCAATTTATAGTTTAAGAAAAGTACAATCTAGAATGTTTCTTTTTATTGCTAATTCAAGTACTGCATTTTCACCCAGTGCCAAGAAATATAGAAGAAAAGAGAAAAAAGAAAACAACAACAGATACAGTCAGTAGCAGATGGTGGAACAATTATGGTCATAATAATATTAAAAGTCAACTAGTAGTAACAGTAGAAATTACATTTAAAAGAAAAACAAATACAGTTCCTCTATGGTCAAAAATATAATCATGCAGTTTTTAAAGCAATGGTGGGCAAACCTCTTTCCAAAAATCTTTACGTTTTCTACATTTCCAGAAGATTATATATATTATATGAATTTGTAATTCCATCCTGTAGTTTTGTTAAAGGATATTGAGGTAAAAACAATCTTTCATATAGTCCACCACTGGTCTTCATCAAAGTTCCACTCGAGGTCCTTTTACCACATTTTTAAGTGAGTCCAGGGCAGAATCATGATTTAGTGTTCATCATCAGACTCGTCTCTATCCTCCAGAGTCTCAGAAGTGCTGATCCAGTGATGGACCTGCAAATACTTACAAAACTCTTGGAATCTTGAGATTGAATCTGAAAAGCACTTAAAGAGTTAATTCAGCCAAAAATGTAAATTCAGTCATTATTTCCTCTCTCTCATGTCGCTCTACACCCATAAGACCTTCGTTCATCTTCAGAACACAAATTAAGATATTAATTTGGTTTATTAATTAGTTACGCTGGATGTAAACAACGTATGAGAACAACCCAGAAGAGATTTTTGAATATTTTAGTTATTCTGGTCTCTTCATAACATTAAGGTTGAACCACTGCAGTCACACCGACTGATTTAACCATGACTTTAGTTCCTTTCTGGACCTTGACGAGTCATTTACCTCTCAGATTTCATCAAAAATATCTTCATTTGTGTTCTGAAGATGAAGGAAGGACTTACGGGTGTAGAACCACATGAGGGAGAGGAATTAATGATAGAAATTTCATTTTTGGTTGAACGAACCCTTTAAATGTTTGTCCTGAGAGCGAGTGAGTCTCTGTTCAACTCTACAGATCGAGCTCCAGCACCTCAAGCAGACGAAGAGCAATAACTCTGACTGAAATATGAATTTGTTGTTTGACCTTAAACGTAGGTTTCAAATTTTACATGTAAAACAAGCACAAGTACTTTTATGAAAACAACAACAGTAACTAATGTGACATTAACTACACGTTCATTAAAAAAAAAAGTCAAATAGTTTCAGTTTGTCTTTATTAAATAGAATAGACACTGAATGTTTTCTGTAAATTATGATAAAAAAGTATGATAGCAATTATTTTTTGCTTGGTGTAGAATATTAGCTCAAGGGAAATATGAATAATTACTTATAACTCAAATATTCAGTTAATAGAATTAATACAACTAACCTGTTCATCCAACAAACGCTCAGTATTAATTATTTATTAATTCTCAGAAATGTTTCCAGGTTATGGGGAATAATATTCTCCAGTATATGAGCATGAACCATAAATAACTTCACATGTGACACGAACAAGACTTTAATAACTAGACTAAACACTTAAACTACTCCAACATTCACACAAACACAGTTTACCAAGGGAAAGAGCGGAAACAGAATACAGGAAAGCAAGAAGTTATAACATTTTTTAAAAATTCAGCAGATCAACAGCCTTGAGCCAATCTTTAGTTTTAACACAGCTTTGTTTAAAAGGGGCAGGGGCGATTAAAAGGCACAATATGTAAGAATTTTGTAATAAAATATCCAAAACCCACTTGAACAGTCATGAAGTTGTGTACTTGCATCATCCCAAAAGTTCCCAAGGATTTTTCAATCCAGAAAAATCCCAGTTTTAAATAATGGCTCGTCCCTTGTCATTGTGGCCTATCAGTGACGTTATTTCCCTCAGTTTCCGTTTGTAGAAGTCATAGATATATATATATATATATAGATGCCTCATTAGCGGCCGTTTCAATGGTAATGAGATGCTAATGTGATCAAACAGGCTTTGGCACAAACGGAGAAATAAAACAAGGATCAATATCGGCGTGGGGTTTGAGATGAAGAACTTCACAACAAACAGAGATTCTGCTCTCGCATGTTTTAATAGACAGGTAAGCAAATATACATTATTTATTGTACACATACAATTATATTGCACTTTATTTGTACTTCAGTAACGCTTTTTATCAACTCTGGTACGTCTATGGCAGTGAAGTTAAATACAGTATGTGCTGCACAAAAACATTTAGACATTACCTGCAAATACAGATTTATTTCTAGTACGATTGTTTTAAACACGTAAAACTGCACAGCATTAACAAACCAAATCATTTGATAAATAGTCACATATCAGACTAATATAGCGTTAAATTTCACGTTCCTTGCATATAATTCATTACGATGACATAAAATAGTGTGACC
Source organism: Zacco platypus (assembly GCA_038088235.1). NCBI lineage: Eukaryota > Metazoa > Chordata > Actinopteri > Cypriniformes > Xenocyprididae > Zacco > Zacco platypus. The sequence goes on from CM076083.1 coordinate 3,382,370, forward strand.
AAACGTACAGGTAACAAACCAACTCATTACTTCATCCGTGAACATGAGTTGTGAATTTCATACTTCTCTGTATGGTGTGAATGACATCTCTCCTTCATCACATCATCAAGCTTCACCTTTGTCATGGTTTTGAAAATGTGATTTTTGTTGGTGAAAACTTACATAGTGTGTCTTCAAAGTATCAAATAATGAGACTAAGTTTGATACTCGTCTCGCCCGTTTGAATTAAACTGTCCTGATTCAATGTGTGGAGGCTCCAGTTGATCTTTGTTGTCTTGATGAGAACCAGTTGGATTCAGAAGATGTTTGGTGAAGGGAAAGACAAGCTTGAGGTCTTCAGAAGACTTCAGCATCAGAATTCAAAGTTCTCTCCTGGAATATTTGAGGTCTTAACGATCTACTGAGAATATTTGCAGAATATGACATTATTTATGGAAGAAAATGAATGCCAAATATGGTATTCATTGAAAAAAAAATGTATTGCATTAACCATGCTTGCATTTTAATGTAGGCTGAAATACAACATGATTGTATACAGGGTTGGGGAGTAACGAATTTATTAAAATACAAAATTTGAGTAACTGTATTTCATTACAGTTACATTTAAATTACAGTTACATCTGAAAAGTATTTTAGATTACCAAAGTAATTACTTTGAATTTTAATGTCATTTAAACAGCAATTGTTGATTCTCTGACTCTGACAGTCTGAAAAAGCGGAATTAAGTTTCATCAACATTTTAATACTTTTGATAATAAAAATGTTGTTATTTTTATTTAGTACTGTCCTGAACAATACAAAATGACTGAAAATATTTTCAGTTTATATCTCGGAATTCTGACTTTATAACTCGCAATTGCAACTTTATATCACAGAATTCTGAGGGAAAAAGTCAGAATTGTGCGATAAAAACTTGCAATGACCTTTTTTGTGTTTGTTCCACACTTATTAGTATTCCAAAGTATTCTAAAGTATTTAGATTAAGTTACTAAACTTGAGTAATGTAACGAAATATGTTACAAATGACTTTTTAAAGCATGTATTTTGTAATCTGTAGTGAAATACATTTTAAAAGTAACTTATCCAGCACTGATTGTATATTTAAACTATGAATATTTCAATTCCAAACATTTCATGCACATATTCATTATTAAAAATTCAATAATCCATATTCACCTTCCAGATTTCACTTCACAATTGCAAGTGTGTGCAATAACATTTAAATGATCATTTTGCTACAATTTTTGCTTGAACATATTAAACATATAATAATTTCTGTAATACATGTTCATTTTAATCCTGCAACTTATAAAACGATAATATATGTTTAAATTATGTTCAAACTAGTGGAGGAAATTGCAAATGTAAATTATACTATTGAATTTGAATGATCATTTTGCTTAAACGTTGCACACCCTGATTAAGCAGTTCTCCGGGCCTCCCTCTCCGTTCCATGATGTTACTGGTACAGATTCAGATTCCCCCACACAAGCTCCTTTTCACCATTTTTCAAGTTAATCACTGATGTTAGTCTACTACACCTGGTTTGTTTGTCGGACAAAACGGCGGACAGTCACAGGGCACATAATATCTGCGTTATGATTGGTCAGATCACCTGTCAATCAAACTGCAAGCGAAGGGTGAATTAGCTGTTTAAATGAGATTCTTAAAATGGAGAATTTGAATGCAGCTGATGACAGAAGACAGATTTCTAAACTTTTTTTGCAGTTTTTTTTTGTTAATTACAATTAGATGTATATAAACAATAGAAATGTATTAGTTTGTAAAATGAAAATGCTACAAATGCTGTTGAAGGAGCTTAAACTTTTGAAAAAAAGAAATATACATTTCGTTACAATACTACATCCACATTCTTTTCACGCATCCACCTTTGTAAATAACATTCATTTTGAAGGGTTTTCCTTGAATATTTTTGTTTTTTAAATTTGCAGAGTATAGGATTATTTTAATGACAAAAGTCGAGACTCGGGAGCACATTATTGTGATGCGAGAGCACATCCATGTAAAGCGCGAGCGCGAATCTCTCCACTTGCACACGGATTTCTGAAATTGAAATTCAAATATGGATCAGTCGTCTATTCTGATTGGTTGATAACTTTTGACAGCGTTTAATCCAGAAGTAAATACATTTGTGCAACAGCACAGAGAGATTTGCTAGTGCACAGGTCACAGTTTGAGAAGAGAAGCAGTTCATAAGAGAGCACTGTATATTTGAGAGCGCGCGTCCAGTTTTGTGCGAGAGCAAAGGAAATCCACGTGTGGAGAGATCAGCGCTCGCGCATTACATGGATGTGCTCTCGCGTCACAATAATGTGCTCTCGACTTTTGTCATTAAAATAATGCTATAGCAGAAGGCAATGATTACATCAGCATAGAAATAAATATTAATAGGACAAATACAATAAAAGAACGATGCAAATAAACTGCTTTGAAATCTTCAGGTACAGTAGACATACCTAAAAGCATTATTTAATAAGAAATGGAATAATCAAAAAATAAAACTGCATAATCTTCACTGCATATAGCCTACTAATTCTTATATTAGGCTGCTGTCACTTTAAGAACCACAATAATGCACGGGTCCAATATACTGATACACGATTTCTTTTCCTGATGTTTACATTGACTTAAGACAGAGCCAACCGTTTATGTGAACCTTATGTGTTTTTGACACTTTAAACGCAATAAGAAGCTAAAGAGAATTTAGTTTCGTACACAAACTGTGATAGCTTGCTTATATAGCTAACTGTACTCAGATCAGCTCTCGAGATGGTCTCGATTCTTTTCGCTTAAGGAGTCTGAGATGGTTTGGGGTGTTCACATATGGGCCAAAAATCACACAAACCGCTCTCAGACCTCTGAAAAGAACAGTGTGAAAACACCCTACAACATGTCATGTGGTGTAACCAGTAAGTAAAAGGTAAAATGAGGAAAGTAAAATAACATCCTTATCACTGAGTGTACTAACCTATTTCATTACTGTAAAGTTTTAAAAGGTTTTCTTTAAAAATGGTTAATTATTTTAATGTAACGTTTAGGTTTTAAATGATGTAATATATGTAAAAATAATAATAATAATTTAAAAGTATCATGAAGTCTCATGAGTTTCACTAGATTTGGAAACAAGATGGACATTTCAGTGACCCTCATATATAATTTGTTCCCTACCTGAGTTTGGCACTGAGCCGCCAGTTTTATGAACTCGGCCTCCTCACGTCCAGTGGCTACATGTGAGAAAAGCCCATTAGATTACAGGAAGCATCTTCTTTATAGCCAATGCAACAAATAATGTCTTGTGTCTCCATTCATACAGTTATAAGAATAAAATGTTTGGTTATAATTCTCTGTTCTGTATTCTGTATATGCGTGTATGTAAATGAGACCTTTTCAACTTTGTTCCAGCATCAACCATTTCATCCTGGGAAAAATAAGCTCCAGTCTTCTTCAGCAATTTTACAACATCTTTATGCCTACGGACATAGAAAAATGACATATAGAGTCACATGTGTTTAATTGACTTCATCTTACAAGTCACCTTTTGGGTTTTATTTAAGAAAGGTCATGTTAGCTGTGTCCCAATTCAGAATCTTTTGAAGGCCACATTCGTCACAGCAGCATGATGAAGGCTATCTTAATATTACGGCTCCTTTGAATGCGGCCTATAAATGCGTCCTTCTTTCCTGTGCCACGAAGGACAGAACAAGCGGATTTTTTTTTAAACAAAATGCTTGATTACATTTTAAAATGCAAGTATTGGGTTTCAAATTAATATTACTATTAATAATATAATGTAAATATATAATATATTTGTCACAGAGGCGAACTCCGTGATTCCCTCCTCTGACCGGCAGAGGGCGCCCTCGCCCGAATACTGACACTCGCACACACTCTCCTCACTATATTTCCCATATTTAAGACTACCCTGAACTCGAAGTCAACGCAAAGTCTTGTTTCCGTTAGGCACAATTTTGAGTGTTATTTACCTGTGTTTGATTGATCGTTTGTGAACCTTTGCTGCCTGCCTCTTTGACCTGTTTGCCTGTTTCTGTATTTACGACTGTTTTCTGCCTGTCTTGATCTCTGCCTGTTCCCCGGTAATACTTTTTGGATGATCTCTGTTAACCCTGTTCTCTGGCCATTTACCCCTGGACTGTTTGACTACGACCTTGTTAATAAAAGCTTGCAAATGGATCCCAACTCAAGTGATGACTCACTACAATATTATTATATCTTCCTAAGACGCAATTTTATAGATAGTTTATAGACAAGTCACAAATTAGTTTGGTCTCGGAATTGATGCAAATCTATTGTTTTGGAATGAGGATGAGTAAATGCTACGCTAACTATGAATGATTATATGGTGAGTTGCATCAGAACAGACTTGCTGTGACTCGATAGTTTGTAACCCCCAGTTTAAATCGGTGGTCTAGATCTAGAACTTTGAAATTATGGCAATTACTTTTTTGTGGCCCCCAAAAATATTTGGATACTTAAAGGGGCCATGAAGTGGATTTTTATATTTGTATATTTTTTATATTATATATATATATATATTTTATAATGTTTCCTGAGGTGCACTTATAATGTCAGAATGATTTTTGCATCATAGTTTAAAAATAAGACATTTTTCTACCCTGATTTTAGCCCTCTGGCTTGAATGCTGTTTGAAGCGGCGTGTCAGCAGTGAGACGTCAGGGTAAACGCCCACTGCTGTGATTGGCTGACATCTTTGCATTTGAAATAAGGATTACATGTGGAAACCTCTCGGATACTTTTACTATTCGTTAGTTTAACGAAGCCTGAATAGTGTTGATTATAGCCTTATTATACGTAGATCTTTTCCCGTCACATGAAAGGTTGCAGTGATGAGCATTGAGCAGATCTCATAATTGTAACTCGATTCCTGCACTCTCACGAAATTTCACCACAACTAACAGCAAGTATGATGTAATTACAGTAACGTTAGCCTACTTTAGATCCACTTGCTGCTTATCGACTGCACTGAACATCAGTGGGCGGGGCTAACGATGCGATGATGTAAAAGTAGGTGTTGTTTTTTGCGCCAGAGGCGGTAGTATGCAAATGAGTGTGTCCCTGTGATGTCGGGATTCAAACAAAGGATTTTTACAACTTGATTGTATGAATGTTTTTTTTTATTAATGACGAGGATGTTTTAATTTATGAAACTTGCAGGATGTTTTAATAATACAAAGACCTCTTATATGCCAGTAGTGATAGCCGGGTGCTTATGCCACTTTGATTGATGAGATGACAGGTGTGACATTTGACCTTTGCCATATCCGGACTGTGTGTTTTTATGACCAACAGCTGTTTCCGGGCAGTCTGTGTTTTATGACGGCATGTGTTTTTGTAAACAGGAAGGGTTAGGGTGTGGGGAGGGGGGTGTAAATTGATGATTGGTGTTTTCACGCTATTAGGTCGTTGAATTTCTGAGCAGAAGAATTTCTGTCAGGGGTGTGTTTCCAGCAACATTCGCAATGTCTGTGAATGAAACAAAGCAAAAATGAGTTTTAATAAATAAGAAGTACTGATGATACATAAAGTAGATAAAACAGAATTAAACAATGCAAATAAGTTTAATAAATAAGAAATACTGATGGTTCATAAAGCATATAAAAATAAAACAAAGAATTAAACAATTCCTATAAGTGTTTATATGTAATAGGATTAAACAATGCAAATAAGTTTAATAAATAATAATGTAAAATAAGATAAAAACAAGGCATATGTTTAAAAAATAAGAAATACTGATGGTACATAAAACATATAAAAATAAAACAAAGAATTAAACAATTCCTATAAGTGTTTATGTGTAATAGGATTAAACAATGGAAATAAGTATAGCTCGATAATAATATTTTCTTAGAGCTGTTGTAAAGCCAAAACAATCTCTGTCCATTAACCAGTTATCACTGTGAACATTTTTCGAAACAATCTGTATTGTGAAAATCGCTATATAAATGAATATATTTATATAGAAAGTATATTTGAAGATTTAAGAGAACTTTTACTTTAAGAGATCCCAGCTTAAGAAACACTGGTGGTAAATAAAGTAGATAAAATGGAATCATATGAAATTATGTGAAATAAGATGAAAATAAGATAAGATTTAAGAGTTCTTTCCTGATTTTGAGTTCCATGAAGTCCAGTAGTTAAACTGAAATGAGCTTCTCTCCAGCTTTACTCTCGGAAATCAAACACCTCTTAAGGTTTATTTTTGAGTGATCAAAGCTAAAATCTTCCTTCCTTCCAACACAGCTGGTAGTCAAATAATTGTAAAAGGTGTAATATGTATAACACTATTTTCACTCTTCCTATAGCATACGTCTCCAGACCTGTCTTGACTTGAAAGTGTCTGCAGGGAAAGTGGTTGAGGTGTTACTCTCAGGAATCGAACACCTCTTAAGGTTTATTTTTGAGTGATCAAAGCTAAGTTTTACATGGCTGAGATCTTACCATACATTTTATTCTTTCAGTTTTTTATTTTAATTATGTACTAAAAATTTTTACTGAAACCACTCAATGAAAGTTGTCAATACATATTGACAAAACACAATTCAAATCACTTATTGATAAAATATGCGTAGAGATTTAACCTAGACATTCTAATTAAAAAATATTAAACTACAGGTTATTCAAACTATGTTTCTATATGAGTAATCACGGTTATAATAGTGGTGGGGTAAAATATCCTAAAATGTTTAAACTTATATATCAAATAGACTACCACGTGGGTGATATGCATTGATTTCACTGAACACACGCATGCTGGAATGTTTATTGGGGAATAATTAAACAAATAGCTGAAAATCTCACATGGAAAGAAGACAGAAGGGCGCGCACACCTAGAAAAAGCAATACATGTTGTACTATCGCCATCTAGGGGATGAAGATGGCTAACCGTATTAAAATATATACCAGCTGTTCTGAGATAAAACTATTTACAAATTTCCAATATTTTAAAAATTTAATTATATTCTTACATCTTCTTATATATATATATATTATATGTACATAAAACTTTGAAAAAACAACGATACATAAAAAAGTGGTTGGTCGCATCCGGGGTACAATAAAATACAAGTACCACCCCACACCCGCGAATACTGTTTTAAAATCGGGGGCGCGAACACGACTTCATCCATTCACCAACTCTCTTGACCTGGACGGAAAAACTTTTCAAACTTCTGCATTTTTTCAGCTAACATTGAAAAGATGGCAAAATGTAATGGTGAGTAAATTTCATTATATGATAAATAACGATGTCTTGTCAAGTCAAGTCAAGTCATCTTTATTTATATAGCGCTTTTTACAATGCAAATTGTGGCAAAGCAGCTTTACATTAATAAGAAAATGGTGTCATTGTGCAGCTTATTCTATATATTATTGATTCATTCCGTTGCAAATATCAGTAGTTATTAGTCTAGTTAATTTAGGTATATCAGCACTGGAGAAAACAGTGACGTAATCGTCCGGCTCAGCTCAGTTCACATACAACGGCGCCAATGCAGGCATATCAAAAACACTGCTGAATATCAAGCAAGTGTCCCCAACTTAAGCAAGCCAAAGGCAACAGCGGCAAGGAACCAAAACTCCAACAAATGGAGAAAAAAACCTTGGGAGAAACCAGGCTTAGTCGGGGGGCCAGTTCTCCTCTGGCCAACAGTGAACACTTGTCCGATACTCAGGCAGAGTTACAGGTCATTAAACTGATTTGGAATCGCAACAGTCAAAATATTTAATCTAGTTCCATTTAATTTAAGATCTTTTTGATCACGCCGATATGGGACGGTTTGTTGGGTTTGTTTGTTTGTCTTGTAATGCGGTATATCTGCTGCTGTTTAAACTACAGTCATTTTCGATGTAATTAATTCGTATCATTTCAAGGAATTACAGACGAATTTAAGTGTTTTATTGTGATTCATTTAGCTTTTTAGACTCAACGTTGGCTGTTTTCTATATTTTGTGGACAGTGTTTTCTTAAATGAGAAAAAACATTCGTCCCGTGCGTTTGGGGTTACACTTGTATTTATTTTCTTGAAATTGAATATTCTTATTTATTTGACTAATGATTAATCATAAAACCTAATTTTTAAGAGACACCGGAATTGTAAAACGAATGATATTCATTGTTTTATGTTATGTTGAAAAACGTGTGAAATCTACATTGTTTGTATGTGCTGTTTTGGTCATGCTATGTTGAAAAACCTTGTGAAATCTGCATTGCTTGTATCTGTGTGATATATTTTTAAAGAGATGAGAGAGATGCGGTCTTGGTAACCAAAAATTATGCATTCTTAATCAGGCTTTTATGATCTTTGGTAGATATTTTCTGCTCTGATTACTTGATGTGTAAATTTCATAATGTTATTGTACTTGATTTCTGTAAATTCACTTCAGTTATTTAAATATTTTATACTTAGTATTTTACCAACCATACCGTTCTTGAAATAAAATGTGAAAGTTTGCACAGAAACCTCATTTTATTGTTTTAGGTGTAATTGCATGTTTCAGCCAGCAGAGGGACTCCAATTCGTGTTTGCGCTGATCCTTCATTTTGTTTTGGGGTGTAATTGCATGTTTCAGCCAGCAGAGGGACTCCAATTCGTGTTTGCGCTGATCCTTCATTTTGTTTTGGGGTGTAATTGCATGTTTCAGCCAGCAGAGGGACTCAAAAATGTGTTTGCGCTGACACTTCATTTTATTGTTTTCAGGTGTGTAATTACATGTTTCATCCGTTTCATTGCTTTTTGAATTATTATTATTATTTTTTATTTATTTATTTACTAATTATCGTAGCTCATTGTTTGTTTATCTCTGTTTAATAGGATATAATTTTTTATAGGAAACGTTGAAGCCGCTGCTTTTGACTTCATTGATTTGTGTGAGTACATATTGTCCATCGATCTTTGTACAATTTATATATTTATTTATTCATTTATAGTTCAAATTTTTCTTGTCTTTTTTGCAGTAACCGCTACGACTGCTGATGACGAAGGTTAGAATAGAAATCACATGATGATAACATTCATATTACTTTAAATATTACATTAATAAAAGCCAAATCTTATTTTTTATTTATTTTTTTTTTTCCAGAATTGGTTGGACTTGTCACACAGCCTGGATTTTTAGATCTCACGCAATCTGATGACCCTGCCGATGTTATCGATCTCACGCAATCAGATCGCAACGAACAGGTTCCACCCATAAGAAGGATTACAACCCCTTCTACATCCCGACCAGTGTTTGAGATCTCGAGTTCCGATATAATCTCCCTCTCCCAAGATTGTTTTGACGATGTGACAGAACCAAGCGTGTGTCATCCCCGTAGGAAGAGAAAAAACCAGTGCGATTCCATTCCTAAGGAGGAACCAATTGATGAAGGTAATATTATTAAATTCACATATCTATTATCTTTATCATTATTTCTACTTATGCTAATATCATTTTTAATTTTATCCATTCTGGTATGTGTTACCGGTACACTCCTTAGGTTGTCAAATTATCTTTAATCGCAGTTTTTGCTATTTATTGTCTAATACAGATTCTTTAGTACTTGTGGGGAGGCCGACCAGTTGGAGTGGAAAAAAGGAAATGGCGTGCTGTACAAAAAGTTGATGTAAGTCCAAAAGGGTGATTTATTGAAAGTGCCCAAAAATATTTACAGTTCAGGAGAACAAAAAAAAACTGTACAACAGAAAAATAAACAGCAACAATGTGCTAAATTTGGCTATACCCTATGGTCCAAGTTTGCAACACTGAGTCCACCATCAGACTGAACGCATTTAGCCAGACAGCCTATTTATAGGCTGAAGCCCCACCTACAAGGCCTACCATCACTATAACTAAAACTAAACATTTGTAACAATGAAATTAAATAACATAAACACCAAACACAAAAAGACTTAAACCTCCAAAAAGCTAATACCATATACCATTAACAGAAAAAGAGCTTAACAACAAATTAAATGTCAAAAACAACAGTTTCTAATTATCCCCCTCTGACATCACCAAAAAATGGAAACTTCCACAGGAAGTGATGTGGCGGTTCTCTTTAAAAAACAGTTTGACCTGGATTATGGGTTTGGTTGTACTTGGTGTGATCCGGTAAGTTTAACTGAAACAAAATTTGGGGAAAACTTATGGAAAAATAAAGGTAAATGTTCCATGAATTATTGTGTTTTGGCATTTTGTTCATTTGAAAAATAATGACAAACTTTAAAAAAAAAAACTATAAAGACTTGAAAACAAAAACAGCAGTAGAAAACTGTAAACTAAACAAACAAAACTCCTTAACACCTTCCTGACGTATACACAGATGTAAATTTTGCCGACAATCTACAGTACTAGTGAAATGGTGGTATGTTTGTAAGTCCAAGTTTATAGTCAACAGGTTAACCTGTGACAGTACTTCAAGACCCCAACGAACTGTCTGGCTCGAGCGACTGTGATACACCCCCCAGGAAAAAGAGAAATATTGAACCCAACCCCGAGCAGTCTCATGAGTTCCTGATTGATGGTAGGGCTATCTACCTTTTATTTGTTATACTAATCAGTGTATTGATTGTGTAGTCATTGTCTTTAATTTGAGTTTTGCTATTTTTAATCCTACACAGAAAGTGGTGACGATTTGTCGGCATGGACTGAGTCTCAGCTGGATGCCTGGGATGGTGCGTCGTGGACAGGCGATCGATACGATGAGGAAACTGTGAGAGGGAGACAAACACCTTATCCTATTCACGACTTGCCTAAAGCAGTAGTAGCAGCAGAAGAAGAAGAGCAGCAGCGAGATGTGAATGATTTGAACATTGTGTTGCACGAGATTCGGACTCAAGACGGTTTTAACAGAATTGATGCGCAGATTTCCACACTTCACAACCAATTGAACTATCTACGTGAAGAGTTAAATGACAGAATAGATGAACATTTTGCAATACATCACAACAAGATATGTGAGTGAATGGATGCACAGTTTGCCACATTTGACAACAGACTCGATGCAAGTCTACGGGAAATAATATCCGGTTTATATCAGAGACTTGAAACGATTGAAATGCGTATTCGGTGCTTGCAAACAAGTATTGATGACAATCATGCGTATATCGTTAGGGAGTTAAATGAGCACCAGAGAGAAAGACAATTAATAGTTGCACTTCTCAGTGCTCTTACTAACTGTTTACACCAAAGATAATGTAATGTGCATATTACGTATACATATCACCATTTTCTGAATGTGTTGTTTTGAATTTATTGTGTAACTTCACTAATTGTTTGTATTTCATGTCATATTACTGTTTTGAATTTGTGTAACTTCACTAGTTGTTTGATTTTTCCATGTCATATTACCAAGTTGAGTGTTATTGTCATTGTTTTATTTTCCCATTTCATAATTTTGTGATTGCCAAAGATTGATTGAAATGTTTTTCATGTTATATCAGGATTATTTGAATGTATTTTTGTAATTTTATAAGTTGAGTGTTATTGTCATTGATTTTTTTTTTTTTTTTTTTTTTTTTCCATTTCATAATTTTGTGATTGCCAAAGATTGAATGTATTGGGTCTGAAAATTAAAAATGGATGCTGAGGATTTTTTCGCTGGTGACGCACGCAGCGGCCAACCAGACCAGACTATCTCAGAACTGCTACAGAATGTGCTTGAAATGCAATTTGAAACCGGCCATAACATGTACGATCGATTACAACAATTGATAAATTTGTGTCCAGATCTTGTAGAACCGTCATTTATTAATGCACCGTTGCAAGAATCTTCTAATTTAGAAAATTTAGAAGCAGCTATTGATCAAATTCCCAAAATTAATTTGTGTGAACGATTACAAGAATCCATAAACCTCATACAAGATGGTAGAGCACTAAATAATGGTAATATCGGTACTGTGCGTCCAACATCTATTACAGCTCTCCCAATCGGTACAGGGGTAGCGTCAGCCGTTCACGTAACACCCCCTGACCCCCCTACAGCCACGTCACGATTAAGTAGGCCTGACATCGACACGTTGATTCGGTCGGGTGGGTTCGTAAATGAGTATCGTATTTTACAGAGACCTCGTTTCAATAGTATCCAATTGCGAAGACTTATGAATTTGCGAGAAATTAACTCCACAGATTGGGCGACCTATAACATTTTTTTACACAATGCTTTTAGCGAGATAGTATCGTTTGCCCGAGATATCGGTGGTGATGCTAGTGTAATCAATATGTCCCTATCAGCACCTTCTCTGAAATCGTCAATTAACGCTGTTTTAAAAGACAATAATAATTATGACGTTAATGTATTTACTGATCAAATCGAAAAAGTTTTACAGAGCGATGATCGGATATTGACTGACGATGCGGTCGAAATTGAAGCCACGGTTGTTATGAACAGACGTGGAGGTGGGCGACGTCGTAAACTTACAGATATAGCGCGTGATCAGGTCATCAAACGTAAAAAAACATTGTTATTTTGTCCGATAAATATTTCAAATAAATTATGCTTCTCTATCTGTTTAGCGCATTTTCTCAATCCACAATTACCTGAGAACGAGTTGGAAAGACAGGCAGCATCCATCCAAAATGATGCGGGGTATTCAATTCAATATCGAATTGGTCTCGGCGACATAGAGTCCTTTGAAAGGCTTCTAGGGATTAAAATCATTGTTTTTTACAGGACAAATACAGGGTCGTTAGAAACATACACAAATCATGATGATCCGCATCCTAAAACAGTATGTCTCTATTTGCATGACGATCATTATTATGTGATTCTGAATTTACCAGCATTCATCGGAGCCGACTATATATGTGATTTTTTGTTACAAAGGTTACTCAAAACGTAGAGATCACAATTGCAAACATGTTTGCAATGTGTGTTTTGATGCTAATTGTTACAAACATCCTAAAAGAACCATGCATTGTGCCGATTGTCTACGATTTTGTAAATCGAGGTACTGCTATGACGCCCATAAAAAAACCGCCTCTGGACAGGAAAAATCGCCATGCGACAGTATAAAATATTGCAAAGTATGTAACACCCGATACGATGTTATAGGCGAAGGTACGAGAGCTCGTCACAAATGTGCCCCCAATCGATGCAGCCGCTGTGGGGAGGATCGGCACAAAGAGGGGTTACACCGCTGCTTCTTACAACCCATTGCGCCCAAAGACCCTAGCAAGAATTTTCTAGGATTTTGAAACGCGTTATGAAAATGGAAAACATGTAGCCAATTTTGTTTGTGCGATCACTTTTGATGGTGAAAAATTTGTGGCAGAAGGCACTGACTGCATAGCACAACTAATTACACGGTTCAGACAACCCCGATACAAAGGATACTAAGGTTGTAAATTAATCTTCATGTATGACGAATCATTTGCTCAGCGATACATCGACAGCTACGCGTTCATTCCGATGGCATTGTCTAAGATGCCCGTTGCGTTAAACTTAAAGACGACAGAGAAAGGATACTTTCCCCATCTTTTCAACAGAGTGGAAAATGAGTCTTATTTCGGCCCATACCCCGACAAAACGTTCTACAACTACAATAACGTCCGATAAAGATCGCGAAAAGTTTGATGCGTGGTACAGCTCGGTAGAGGGTAATTTGTTTAACTTCAGGAAAGAGTTGTATGAATACGGGGTGAACAACGTGGTATTATTCATAGAATGTACCAAACTTGATCCATTCAACTTCACGACGCTTGCTAGCTGCTGCAAAACCCATTATCTTGATAGGAGTACGCTGGCTCTGACGCATAATAACGCATATGTCCAACAAAGCAAGACCTACTCGAACGTTTCGAACGAATGGCTCAAGTATGTAAAAAAGACCCGAAACGTAGATATTCAACATGCTGTAAACGTTTGCACACACTGAATACATGAAAGTTTTTCATTACAAACACACAATTTTAATCTTTTCACAAAGAGTGATACCATTTTATCATTTTTAATATAATCGGTGGTATACAGTCTCATCACATCGTTATAGTCATGACCCCTGGCCAAATGATACAGAAAAAACACACAGTGCTGTCCACAAGTGTCTGACGCAAAATCCTGGACGCGTCTGCTGGAATATATAGTGTCTATCACGTTGGTTAGCAGAAAGTTTTTGATGGTGCTTGGAAACCTATTGCTATCGGGGGGATTACCAAAACTGTCGAAAAAATACCCTGTCCCGTCACAATGTAAATAAACAGCAAGCCAATGTTCACCAGGTAACTCGGCGGGGTGGGCGTTGATTATCACCATGGACGGTAAGTTCCTTAACAATCTTTCAGGTAGTTGATCGCTCCGGAGAACTCCGAGAAAATGAACGTTACACGAAATTTTGTCCATGATAGCAGCGAGTTGCACAGTGTTCATTTCAAAAGTAATCGACCAGGACCTGTCTGCGATTAGACACTTCGATTATACTGTCAAATACTGCATAAACAATTAAATTAATAGTAAGCGCCAACGGTTGTCTGAATCGGGCTTCAAGTCTGATGTTACCGGACTTGATGAGCGATATGTGCTGACCACAGTCTTCGTTAGGCGTGAGGTTAAATGCGTAAAGGGTGTATCCGTTCAGAAATTCGTTCCTATCTATAGAGAGGGGCTGGTTTTTAAGATGTCTTCCGGACGCCATCGCCAGCTGGTAAAATTCCCGTACAGCCGATCCTGATTCAAAATCCGGTTGTAGCGGTTTGGCAGGGAATTGTTGGCCATCAACATAGACGGCTAGGAACTCCAAATCATAATGTTTGAATGCAAATGGATTTTTATCGTAGGACCCTGTGATTGCGTCGTTATCGACCATACACAGGACGATTGATTTTGGCAGCGTCCCCAAAAACAAATTTTCATGATTGGAAATGCAGGCCCCTACCGGAATGGAGAAATTTTTCAGACAGACCCTGTCTATGGGGTACTTGGCAGTTGTAGAGAGCAGTGCCTGGGCATGTCCCAGTCTCACGGGTGGTGATACAGTCACTTTCTTGACAAATAGACTTGCTGATACAATATTTAATTTGTACACCACATCGTCGCACCTCATCAGGCAGAATTCATCTTTGGCTCTGATCATCCGTATTTTAATGTCTACACCATTCAGCATTAATTTTTCTTGAAAGAAATATCACTGTGAATAGGTGCCAACAGTTCAACCACTTTGCTTCCTGTTGTGTAGCGTGATCTTTTTGTCAACCCCGAATTACGGCCGATAGGGTCATTCACGTCCATGTTACCGGCTGTGTCTTTGTAAAACAGTCCTGCTGAGAAAAGCGTTTCCAGTGCATCTTTACTGTAGTTAATCAGACTCTCGATGATACAACGATAAGGATACGTGCTTGAACTTTGAGATATCAATCGATCGCCGAGGCTCACATCGACTTGTGAGAATATGGTGACACCAGGGTAATTTATTAGGGCAACCTTTGCAGGATCATCGATGTTGGAACCGTTAGGCTTAGTGATTTTAAGGCGAAGATACAACAATGTGTTATTTAGGTCGACATAATCTTCACCGTTCCCAGCTATAAAAAACTCCAATGGCGCTGAGTCTGATATAGCCGATAGTGGAGGTACTTCTAAATATCCGTTTTTCTCAATAACCGTCTGTGTCAGAGGAACCGTAAATAAATCCAACTGAGACTTGATACACTCTCCTGACATGCGGTGGAGTAATGCCATGTTAGAATATGGTTTTTACGGATCTCTTAATTGATACGTTTCGCTTCACAGACTTCTTACGTCTTCTGCGTACAACTGACCTCTTCTTGGGACCACGCTTTGTTTTCTTCTTCTTTATTGAATGACCACGCCTCCTTACACCCGGTGGTTTAGACATTCTCTTACGTGCCATGACCATTAAACCCGAGCCATCTTGTGTATTCCTGTTATCGTTATAAGACCTTGACATTACGTTTGAGACAACGTCAGATACAATATTTTTAGCAGCTGATTTTAGGTGAGGCTTAGCGATGGTGAATCCTCTTTTTAACAACGGTATGGCCATCCTAAACAATCCTCTGAAAAGTCCTCCTAGACCCGCCCCATGCATAACACCTCCTCCAGCATATCCGGGTAACCCTGCTCCGGCCTGATTTTGATAATAGTTAACATAGTCCGTAGCATCCATCCCGTGCGGGTTATAATATCTCATTTTTTTTAAAAAAGTTTGTTTCATCGGTTTAAAGTGTAGTTTTACAATGACTTTCCCGTAAGAAAACGGTATTTCACAGTTCTGGTCATCCTTCACTTCTATCGTAATGTCAGTGATGAGCTCCTTGTTGATCGATGCGTAATGGGGTTTGTCGTATCTAACACTGACGGTCTCATTGTTTTCACCGGTTATATGTACGCATCTCAAAAGGGGGACATACGAATCCCCCACCGATTGATATTGGATAATGTCGATGTAAACGTACATAGTATAGAAACCGGCATTGATATCGGACTGATTAGGAGCATACGTGATATTACTCATTGTAAAATCAGCTTTTTCATGGTAGCCCGTACGTCCGAGAGGTTCATCCGGTTTCATTCCTAAAATAGTAGCAAGTTTTCCATTGAAGCTTACCGAGATGTTAGGTTTTGCAGACAAATACACCTTGTTTTCTAAATGATCATGATTCAATATAGCAGTGGGTGCGATAACTTCATTTATTGCGTGGATCACAGCCCGAATGTTCTTGTAGTATCCCCCTTTTATATGCATCTTTCTCATTACTAAAAATCCTGATAACTCTTTAAACACTGTTTCACAGGGTTTACTTTCATGTTTCTGGGATGGTGCAGGGGCTGTCCGTATGGTGAAATACCCCTCATCATCGTTAATGGTGTACCAGCTTCTAGGATATTCAATTTCCACAAGACCGACCTCCCATTTCCCTTTCAAGTTGATTGGTCTAGCTAGCATTGTTCTGTAATTACGATTTTCTGGATAAACATTTAAAGAGGCGTTGCATGGTAATGTTACGTAGAAGCAGTGGTCGTCCATGGTAGTCCTTTACACAAATGATAACATCTTGTATGACTTCACGTTTTAAGGCATTTGCAAATCCACCAGAGCTTTTTTGTCTGTATAGCTATTAAATTTTGAAGGCCATTCTAACCATTTCACTAAAACAAGTGTTGATTTACCCTGTTTTTTCTGTCCAAAAATTTTTTCCACCTTAAAAGAATTGTTTTTGCTCACGAATATTTTTTGTAACTCTTTTTCATAAAAAACCCCATCG
The DNA here is from genome assembly GCA_038088235.1 of Zacco platypus. Classification (NCBI taxonomy): domain Eukaryota; kingdom Metazoa; phylum Chordata; class Actinopteri; order Cypriniformes; family Xenocyprididae; genus Zacco; species Zacco platypus. Next base: position 3,399,629 of record CM076083.1, read on the forward strand.
ATGACCTCCCCGTCATAATCAGACAGTCTGTAGACGGGGGGTTGGTGTGGAATACATGAGGATATAGTGAAAAATTCTTCGGTATAGTTCTGTTCATATCCTTTGGTGAACGGACCTCTCACTTTTGAAATTCGAACGACATCTCCGACTTTATATTTAAATAGGTGTTTCTCATTATTCTTTATACCCCCATACAAATTTTGAAACACCAGAGCCTCATTTTCTCTGTTGACGTCCACCGGTCTCATGTTAATACCTCGGTGATAACAGATGTTGTACCCCTGCATAATATCTTGTAAAACATCTACGTATCGTTGGGAATTTGTCGCTGTTAAAAATCTCCACATTCGACTTTTTAGCGTCCTATTAAACCGTTCCACAACGCTGGCCTTCAAATCGGTAGCGGTTGCGAAATGATTAATGTCATGCTTTTTCATTACATCTTGAAAATGTTTGTTAAAAAATTCTTTTCCCTGATCCGTCTGCAATTTCTGCGGTACACATCCCTCTTCGAGTATAGACTCAAACGCTTTAGTAACCTCAACCCCACTCTTATTCTTTAGCACACGGGCCCAGGCGTACTTGCTAAATACATCGATGCACGTTAACAAATATTTATTATTCTCATTTTCCTTGGAATACGCCGACATGTCAACGAGATCCGCCTGGAATTGGGTATCCACTCCGTACACCACTACTCTATTACGCATGTATTTTATAGGAGCAGCTCTGTGTAATATGTAGGCATCCTCCCCGGCCAGCCAATCTGAAACCTGTTTATCACTTAGACGCACTCCGGTGTCCTTTAAGACGGCTTCTTTTAATCGTTTTTTACCTCCTAAAGACCCAGGGTTGGACGGTGTGTAATAAGCTTTTTTCATTAGCTCTGACATGTTCTCGTTTCAAGCTATACAAAACAATAAGACATTCAGGTGGAGTGAATCAATCTTTAATTAAAAAACAAAGGATACACATTGAAGGCACACTCTAAATAAAAAAGAATAAAATGAATTAGGATAACACATCTTGTAATGACATTAGTGGAAGTCCAGCCAGAAAAGAAAATCCCTGCAGCCCTTAATGTCACGATCTAGGATATAGTTGACAGCTGTTTCAATAATACCATTGATGGTGTAACGGGGGATATCACCTTTTGAACGCAGTGACACACAGACATAGGATATCGGCAAGACGAAATTCAGCGGCAGATTCAAACATTACATCCAGAACTTTTCTTATCATTACACTATATGGCTCTGTCCCTTCTACACAAATGTTTGTCAAATCACTCCATGACTCAGCCAGTCCTCTAATAAGACACATGTTCATCTTGAGATTTGTTTCATGCTTGGGATCCTTCGCACTATCGTCATCATAATCATCTGGATTGCATGCATCTTCAATGATCTTTTTCAACAATGTTATCATTTGCTTTTTGTAATGACCTTTAAACAAAAATTCTATGATAGTCTTTTGACTACATACACCACCCATGCTTGCAGGGTCTTGGTTACACGCCATTCACAGTGGGGCTACCTTGCCAGAGATCGACGGCGTCGTAGACGACTTTCTTGCAGGAATTGTCCAGAAGCTTGTCCCTGATTTCTTGTAGCTTGAACATTTTGTTTATGGCTGAGAATAGGGAATTCAGCTGAACCAGATCACACCATTTGAACAAAAATTGCATTTCGTACATATCATGATGTTCATTATGCAGAATAACCCCCGTGCGATCACAGAGCTTTGTCTTGTCTTTGCAGCAGAATATGTAAACGCACTCTTCCTGTTTCTTTTTAGAGTGGTCGCCGACCACACGGTAGCGGGTATTCGGAGTAGTTCCATCCCACTCTGCGATGTACACAGGTTCTTCTCTACAGTCATTCAGATCTTTCCAGACACGAGTGTGAAATAAAGCCCAGTCTTTATCAGGAAATACCAGGCAGGGGTCTTCTCCCGGTATAAATTCGCCGAGGCTGTCAGTAGTATAGAGTGTCACGACTCGAGATGCTTTATGGAAAATGTAGCCGATTACACGATTACTATTCAGCAAAACTTCACCTCTCACGCAGTCCTTGTTATCGTGGAGAAACTTTGTCAAACAGACATACCCATAAGGTTTTCTCGGAGCCAAAGTGAAACTTTCCATAATCTCTTCACCCCATTCGGTCTCTGGGGTTCTAGGTGAATATAAACCATCCATGTTTCACAAGACTTTTCTGTCTCTACAGAAACCCTCAGACTCTATTTATATAGTAATGTTGTATTATCTTCTACTCATCAATTTTCGCCACCCAATAAACACCCCCCACACACCCTAACCCTTCCTGTTTACAAAAACACATGCCGTCATAAAACACAGACTGCCCGGAAACGGTACAACATATGGTCACAGCTGTTGGTATGGCAAAGGTCAAATGTCACACCTGTCATCTCATCAATCATAGGGTCATAAATCAAAGTGGCATAAGCACCCGGCTATCACTACTGATAATATTCTAGTCAAAGTTTGTTAAACCAGCTTTAGTGAATTAGCGCCACCAACTGGACAGGAGTGTGAAGCACCAACACACCTGCTTTCTTCCTTATAAGAGCATAAACTAAAAGTGCATTAGCACCACCTGCCGCTACATCCTATTCCTTCTCGTTTCACATCGTTCTTGTAAATTTTGACCATTTAGTTAAAAAATGAATAAAATAATCTGAGCCAAACTAGATCTAAAAGGTAAACCTGATTAATTATATACTGTACTGTTTAAACAGAATAGATGTCATTAAAGCAATAGACTTTTAACTCATTTAGATTATGATGAATATTTAAGATATTTTAAATGCGTGTCTAATTCATGTAATTAGTTTATATAACTAAATGTGTTTGACTATTTTTTTCATTTTCGATTTTACAAACTAATGTGCATTATTATCTTACTTCATCACTTTTGTTAATGCTTTTCACACTTTCACAGTCTGTCATTTAATGTTTTCATAGTATTTATTTAAATTTAATGAGATCAAAGAGAAATATTGAGGATTCAACCCATAATTTTACTGGTTCAAAAAACACAAGTCACCACTTTAATCATTATATACAGCTTGAAATATTAACATTTATTTTTAAATTATAAAAACACTTAATTAATATTGCTTATTAATATTTTACCATTATGTAGATAAAATAAATTCATATAATTTCTGTGTAGTGTTGAACTCTACATGTACACTCTGGGAAATGTATTTGATATTTCATGGAAATATTAGATTGAATGACTTGGGAGCCTCTTTTTTTTATTTACATTTTATTATCAGTTTATTGGCTTTCTATTCTTTCTTTTTAACAGTAAGCAAAAGAGTCTGTTTATAGAATAGAACATAAATCATCTTATGAGACCAAAGACTTAAATATAAAAGCATAACCATTATAACAAACATCAAGACACAACAGTTTACTATGTTAAATTTGATTGTGAAGCCCGTTGAGCTGTTTGATCACAAACACTCAATCCTGAGCAGGAACATCTGAGGTGAAATATTTCCCTCATAAACTTCATGAAACTTTAATGAACATTTAGAGATTACAGTGATGCTCAACCAACATTATTTTTGCAGAAAATTGAGGAAGCTTCACCAAAGCGAGCAAAAATGTAATTGTCAGCCATTTTTTCTGTTAATAAAAATCATTTATATTTTATAGCACCTTTGCATTTCACATTAATAAAACATTTAAGTAAGAGCTTTATAGAATATACAGTTAGGTATTGCTTGTATACACACTCAAAAAAAAAAGAAGATATTGACAAGACTTCATATGTATCCATCCCAAAAGAAATGGAGACTTCAGTGCTAAAGCTCTAGGATCTTGGAACATTCCAGATCCTGGTCACTGTTTTAATGTTAACCATCCACCAATGTTGTTTAGACGGACACTAAACAGAGTCTGTTCACTGTCTAGTCTGTAATCAGAAGAGAAAATAATCAGTGTTGGCCAAGTTGAATATTGGTTGCTATATTTACATTAGATTTTTGATAACAGATTACACTAACTTTAAATTTCCATAATCATATTAGTGTGACATGACAAAGAAAAGATGTTTACTCACCTCAGGTTACAGTTTGAGTCTTTGAGGACTTTATTGAGCTGCTTCATTGAGTTTCCTGTTTTATTCTTGCTCAGATCAAGTTCTTTTAAAAAATGCAACGCTTTTGCCTTAGTCAAAGCGTGAGCCAAACAAGCAACATCTGTAATGCCACAGTCTTTTAGGCTGGAAAGAGACAGAGGGAGAGACTTTAACCCACTGACATTAACTTTTTAAGTTGCAACCATATTTTGCAAGCAAAAAAAAAAAAAACACAAGCCCAAAATAAGCGACCCCTGTTATTTCGGTTAATTTAATTGAACATTTTCTCAAAAGCATTTTATTATCAAAAAACACATCCGTTTAGTTTCCTAAAATATAATGAGAACTCTTCAAGTGACATTAAGTATTTTGTCTTTCAGGGTACATTCACATGACAACAATGTACTAAAAATGTTTTTTCCTTTGCGTTTTTCACGTACAGATGACAAAGAAAACCATCCGTTTACATGGATTCGGAAAAAAACGACTAAAACGCTGCATGCCAGGCCAGAAGTTGGCAAAGAAACGTAACATGCACATGATGCCAGTGTTTTCATAAATTGCATTTTTGTACTTTACACAGAGATGATAACACAATCGTTTTTAAAAAGTTCACATTTTTAGACCCCCAAAGGGCATTGTCATGTATATGAATAAGCAAAAGGTTTTCAGTTTTTTGTTGAAATGGTGTTGTGCAAATGGCCACTTCATTGGAGAGTTTAACACCTGAATCAAGGTCTTTGAGGTCACATTAAACTCCCAGGCAGTTGCATTGGAACAAGTAGGAGCTAAACTCTGCTCTGTGCAAATGCTTCTCACCTCAATCTCTCCAGTTTACAGTGTGAATCCTTCAGTACGTCACATAAATGCTTCACGCCTCTGTGTTTTATTTTATTCCCACTCAGCTCCAGCTCTCTCAGGTGTGATGGGTTTGATTTCAGAGCTGAAGCCAGAGCAGAACAACCTTCATCGGTCATAGAACAGGATCTTAACCTAAATTGGGAGAAATTAAACAAATTTTTTCGTTTTATAAAAGTAAAAACAAAAATCCACATTTAATGTGTGCTCACGCTCTTTACAACATATTGAGCATGAATCCCTGAGATATTAGTACAAAATTTGTTCTTCACTCCTACTGTCTATCAGGTTTTCTTCAATGTGAATGTTCTTCACCTCAGTTTCTCCAGTTTGCATTGTGAATCCTTCAGTACGTCACATAAGTGCTTCACTCCTGTGCTTTTTAGTTCATTTCCACTGAGGTTCAGCTCTCTCAGGTGTGACAGGTTTGAACACAGTCCTAGAGTTAGGATGAGACACTGTTTCTCTGTAATGCTGCATCTACATAAACTGAAGATACAAGGAGAAAAGACAATGGGCCAGAACCATGTTAAGTTCAATGCATAATGAGAAATTACATTAAGGACACTAATAAACTGCAAAAATATGGAAACATAATTATAAGCTGATACAGAATAACCACGATCAGGGCAGTTCCGAGTGGGGACGGGACCCCGTGCGAGGTACGGGATCGGCCCCCTCAAGTGCGGGTCCCAGTGTGACCCACTGCCCGAGGGATGGCCTCGATTAGAATTTGAGGATTGGATGGAGCCATCCTCTATCCAAAGGACCATATATTATTCATGCAGATTTTTTGAAGTAAATTTGGTACATGAATCACTGTTTAGTTGAGGGTATAGTTCACTGAATTCAAAATTTTACATAATAAAAGTAGGTGTAGTCATTGGCGCTGGAAAAACCAATGCAAAATAATCTAGCATTATAAATGTCACTTCTGTCTCACTACATAGAAGTGATAAAGAATATGTCAAATGATTAATGTTTAATACTCTGACGTACATACTGAATCATCGCCCCATTAGCTAATAGCATAATGAAATGAATCACATTGTAACTGCTGTACAGTATAATGTCACTAACTCTAGTTTCTCCAGCTTGCATTGTTTGTTCCTCAGTAAATCACAGAGGTTTTTCACTCCAGATTCTCCTAGTTGGTTCTCACTGAGGTCCAGCTCTCTCAGGTGTGACGGTTTTGATTTCAGAGCTGAAGTCACAGCAGAACAACCTTCATCTGTCATATCACAGGATCTGAATCTACATGGAGAGAAAAAAAATCATTCTCTTCATTCAAATACAAAAACACTCTCTTTCTTGTTTGTGAATGTTCCTCACCTCAATCGCTCCAGTTTACATTGTGAATCATTCAGTACGTCACATAAGTGCTTCACTCCTGTGTTTTTTAGTTCATTCTCGCTGAGGTCCAGCTCTCTCAGGTGCGATGGGTTTGATTTCAGAGCTGAAGTCAGGATGACACACTGTTTCTCTGTAATACTGCATCCACACAGACTGAAGACAGAAAGAGAAAAAGGTTTAAAATGTGTCTACACTGTAACAGTTACCTTGTTACATGGTTTATTTTGGGTGCTATGCTCTTCCTGACCTCTAGGTGGCACCTGTGGCCTCACCTTTTTTGTATAAAACAGGAAGTAGTAGAGGAAGAAGTATATTCAGTTTGAATCCTTGGTGACTTCATGTTTGTACAAACTGTGCTGGTTAGAGAAACATTTAGTTTGCTGCTCAACCAAGATTCTGTGTTGTCACAATTGTCACAATTCATGCTCATCCAGAGCATGTTCATGGCAAGGAAGAACTGCTTAACAACTTTGGGATTTCTTTGAGTGCATGATTGTACCTGACCAAGGACTTTACCTGAAGCTTCCCGGCCTACCTCAGCAAGGAACTTATAAGTGCATCTATCATCTCATCTACAGATAAGATTGTCAAGCTACTTATGAACTATATTATTTTTCAAGAAATTTACAAAACGTCATCCGCATTTGTGGACATTGCGTATTTGAACTTTGCTCATCGATTTTGGACATTGTGGATTACTTTTGTTTGGTGACTATTTGCTGGGGTAATTTGTGTATTTGAGAAGCATGGAATATGGGATTTGTGAATACTTGGTATGGGCAGTTTAATACAGTTTGGAAAAGGGATATCCATTGTCTTTGTTTTGTTTCTCTTTTTTTTTAATTATTCAACTTGATTGTGCTGTAACAGATAGGACTCTTGCAAAAATGATTTCCCCCTCTTACCTGTAGCAGACCTGATTTAAAATAGTCGGGACAGTTATAACACTCTCAGAAAAACATACAGTGGAAGTACAATTTTGTTCCTTGGGGAACAAAATATATAACTATACATTTTAAAGGAGCACAATTGGTCCTTAGGGTACAATTATACAATGGACTACTTGCACAACAACTTAATGTGGCTCGAGCGTTTCTGGTCAAAGTTCAGCACATTTATATGTAACAGATATACAAAGTATATAACTAAATATTGTTATAATTCACACAAAATTGTTCTCTTATACTTTATATCATATCTGACCTAAAGGTGCGCTTCCCCTTTAAGTGTTGTGTGGTCACAGTATGACCTAATTTCCTGTTCTGTCTCCTCCTCTTCCCTTTTGAAATGTAATTCAATGGAAGAGAGTGCTAATAAGGGCCACTCAATCTGAGGCTGCTTATTTGTCTCTGTTACACAGTAAAAAGATCCAGTGAATCGGCTGCTTGCTGTCCCGTGTCTGTCTTTCCACACAACGTAACACAACATAGACCAAGTTTTAATACTCGTGTCGCTGGCCGCACATCAAGCTGGGCATAAGCGAGCCGCACGGGTTACATATATACAGAGAGCTTCTCTTGAAAATACAAATTATTACTACGATTTAGGGCTGCCAAATGTTTTTTAAACAATTAATCATGTTCTCTGCATTAACATTATTATCTTCAACCTTCTGAAATGTTAATATATATATTTTTCCTTTTCAAATGCACATTCTTATATTACCCAACTAACCTGCCGCCATCAAGTGCTCGACTTCTCATTAGAAGTGTTTTTCTCTTTCATACCTGTTCAATTTACATTTTTAAATTAATTTGACTGATAAACACCTTCAGACAGCGAATGGTTTTACTATGGTAAGTGTAGTAACTACTGGTGACAACGCTAGCACCGTTAGCGCAAGCTGCTTTCTGTAAACTAGCAGAAGAGCATACAAGACATGCAGAAACAAACCAAGCTGATGATTAAACAGCAGTATAACTTACCTTTCATATAATAGTTATAATTAATCAAATACTGAACTCGAACCATGGTTTTACTATAGTAAGAGTGTAGTAACTATGGCTAATTTTCACATGAGCTGTTTTTCTTGCGTTGGTGTTTGAAATAGTTTTATGAATGTGATCACTGCCTTAAAGAAATTTAACAAAGTTAAATATTGAATTACTCTTAAAAATAATGGAATTACACTGTGATAGTGAAATGGTTGTCAGTGAAAAAATGGCACAGAATAGAGACTAAAATATTATGTTCATTCTGATCTCATTCATCACGTCTCACACTGCAGCATCACAATCACTAGTAGAGCGAAACCCTGGTGAAAGAATCACGGCTTGTGTTGGATTAACTTAAAGTTCCATTGGGTTTGTGCAACCCCTCTACCTGAGTCCTACTCGGCTCGCTCCGAGCGGGCCTCAAACCCTGGTCTTCCGGCATGGGAATCAGACGCTCTAACAAGGAGGCTAAAGGCTACTACCTCTAGCATCTGTCGCTAGAGTGTCTCCCGAGGTCAGAGGAGTGAGGTTTACTCGCACACCACCTACTAGCTGGCCTCCGTTACACTCATCCCCCTAAACCTCACTCCCATCCGGGTCACGGCACCAATGCAACTCTTCTACCTGGGTCCTACTCTGCTCGCTCCGAGCAGGCCTTAAACCCGGGTCTTCCGGCATGGGAGTCGGACACTTTAACATGGAGGCTAAAGGCTGCAACTTCTAGCATCTGTCGCTTTGTGGACATTTATGGACATTGTGACAAAACTTAGCTAGTCACTGACTCCATGAATAGATGCCAGAAATGTGCATTAACAGTATATTTGTCTTCAGAAGCCGTGTGACTGTTGAGCGCATTGTCATTGTATGTTGGCAGTTAAGCTGTCAACATATCAGGGTTGAGATTCAGTGTCACTTTGTTCCTGCTACATGTCACCGTAGATATTAATATTTATATTACTCTCACCTGATGTGTGTGATGTGCATGGGACAGGGCTACTCTAGTCAGTCCTCAAGGGGGCTGACTTATTCTGACAGCATTATTCTCTTCTCAGGGGATGAGGGTCGATTATGGGGCTCGCTGGTTGAGTTAGTGAAGGCAGGGTTTGAGAGGGATAATTCCTCTCTCTAGCCCTCTCTGCTGACTCAGCGGACCTCTCTCTGGATCCTGAAACTCACTCTGCAAATTCCTTAGTCCAGAACGAGGAACTCTCTGCATCCGATTCTGAGGTTGGATGCATATATGCAGGAAACCTGCCTTACATACTATGCTCTGCCATGCAACATCTAGTTTAGCTGGGAAGGCATATGTGGCAGCAGGTAAAGCTGGCACATCCCTGCATATCATGGACCAACAGTCATCCAAGACTGACTTGCTTAAAGATTTGGAGGTAATACAAGAGCTCTGCACAGACATAGCCCTCCAGGCAACAAAGCAGATGGCCTGTGCCATCGGCCATTCAATGGTTGCAATGAAGTGACATTTTTGGCTCACTTAATGCTTATAAAGGAAAAGATAAGGCCTTTGTCCTTGATTAAGCGAGGCAGTAAATACTGCTGTCGACAGGTATCCGGAGCAAAACAGCAGTTCAAGGAGCAAATTTCTTGCCGCGTCCAAGAACCAACAATTTCCACCAGCTGTGCTCACAAAAGTGAAAGTGAAATTCGTAATGTATTGTCAAGTATGGTGACCATACTTGAAATTGGTGCTCTGCATTTATCCCATCCAAGTGCACACACAGCAGTGGGCAGCTATTGCTCCAGCGCCCGGGGTGCAATTAGGGGTTAGGTGCCTTGCTCCAGGTCACCTTAGTCATGGTATTGAAGGTGGAGAGAATGCTGTTTATTCACAATCCCCACCTTCAATTCCTGCTGGCGTGGGAATCGAACTGGCAATCTTCAGGTGACAAGCCCGACTCCCTCACCATTAGGCTCCCTCACCAGCTGGGGCCCAGCTCTTGCAAAGAGAGAAGGAGAGTGCGACACAAAAAAAGGAGGGCCAGGAGGCCCTCACGGAGTAGACTGCCCAAGAGGAGGGAAGATACTTTTATCCTGCCATCCTTGGTGATTTGGGAGGTAGAGGCACCCAACAGGCCATTCGGCCCATCTTCAATCTTAAGCAAATCCTCCCTTTGGTTTGTTTGAGCATTCCCTACCAGTTGCATCTTCGGGGCCTTGAGCAGACTGAAATGATTGAGAAAGTAACTTCTGCCTTCTCATCGCTCAGTGAGATCTCATTTCCGAGGGGATGTGACGAAGAAAATTCACCAGTTAGTAGAAGAAAATTCCCCCACCCCAAAGAGAGAGAGAGAGGCAGGTTTCTACAATCAGTACTTCATTATACCCAAAAATGATGGGGGTTGTGTCCGATTTAAGATCTGAGAGGCTTGAACTGTACTCTTTGGATATACAGGTTCAAGATCTCCTATGAGAGATCTTCTCTCTCAAGTGAGGGGGGAGATATTTAATCACCAGGAAGAGATATGGAAGCTTTGGGTCTGGCCCATGGGGGGTACGAGCTCATAGTTTCTGGACTGTTGGCCAGAGTTACAGAGGCAGTCGTCAGTGCTAGAGCTACTTTTACTAGGAAGTTGTATGACCTGAAATGGCTGTTTGTAACATGGTGTAGAGAGAATGAGACGAATCCAGTCAACGTCCCATAGAATAACATAATGATGCGACATTGACTTCCACTCGAATAGGAAGGTTCCAGGTTTCATTAAGTAACCCGGTTCCTCGTGAGAGGAATGATACACTGCCTCGTATTGCCACACTTGCTATGCACTCCACATGCTATGCCTGTGCATCTTCTTCAGACATATTGAATCTATGGATTTACAGTTCTGTCATCTGTTTATGGACTCAGCGACACTACACTATGTCATGACATCCATATGTTCAGACAATCAGAGGCTCGTTTGGCTCATTTAGGCATGTGCTTCAGACACCGGCTCATGAGGAAGTGTTCCCATAACGTCAGCATCAAGACGCAGCGTCTCATTCCTCTCTCTCATGGATCTGAGTAACATCCGTAACTTGAGACGTTTTGATGTTCTGGGGGCAACTGTGTCTTCCCTTTCATTTTATATTTAACTATTTCATATCTCTTTTATACTATAGAGGCAGATAATAATCTCATAACATTTCTGCAAGTACACATTATATAACATGTTGTAAAGTAAACATAAGCATAACATAACATAACATAATAATAATACTAACGCTAGTATTTCCAGCTTGAATTCGGGGTTCCTCAGCAGAACACCAAGGTTTTCAACTCCTAGTTGATTTGCACTCAGGTCCAGCTCTCTCAGGTGTGATGAGTTTGAATTCAGAGCTGAAGTCACAGCAGAACAACCTTCAGATGTCATGCCACAGTATCTCAACCTACATTGAGAAAGAGAGTCGAAAATAAGATAGGTGACTTCATTAAAAAAAAAAAAAATAGAGAAAGGAATGTCACCGTATCACAAAAAGCACAAATAATATGAAGTTTAATGTAAACTCATGAGGTGCGTTCCTGACCTCAATCTCTCCATTTTGCAGAGTGAATCCTTCAGTGCATCACATAAAATCTTCACTCCACTGTTTTGTAGTCTATTCTCACTGAAATCCAGCTCTCTCAGGTGTGATGGGTTTAATTTCAGAGCTGAAGTCAGGATGAGACACTGTTTCTCTGTAATACTGCATCCACACAGACTGAAGACAGAAAGAGAAAGGACAATGACCCGGATCACTGACTCACACAGCCTACAGTCAGCATCATGAAGTATATTTGCCAGAATATTCTATTGTAATTCTACAACCCTCTATAGTACCCAAAATTAGTGATAACTTAACAATTGAGAAAAAAAAAAATATATACATGAACATTTTTTTTATATTATATGTTTTTAAGCTATATTGTCTTGGTTAAGTATTTAAACATATTTAAGTATTAGTTTTGCTGTCACTGAGTAGAAACCTGTTTCATGTTAATACATAATTTTCTTATGGCTCTAATTCAAACAAATGAAAAAATAGTACTATTAACTACTACAGTAACATTACTATTAAAAGAAATGCAATATTTTTAAACTATGTAATATACTTACGCCAGTGTGTTGAGTTTACAATGTTTATCCTGCAGTAGAGCAGCGATCTGATTCACTCGTGTATCTCCTAGTTCACATTCACTCAGATTGAGCTCTCTCAGGAGTAATGGGTTTTTACCCACAATTCCTCTCACATACTGACAGGCTTCATCTGCAGCAGGACCCAAAAACCTGCAGAAGGGGAGATGAAGCAGTAATCAATTCAGCTCTCAAATAAACTAAACTAAAAAAGATAGAAAATGTTACTTAAAACTTATATTGAAATCCCTCACCTCAGTGTCTTCAGTTGACAGTTTGGATCCTGTAGTAAATCATCGAGCTCCTTCACTCCTGATTGTCCAGGATCATTTCCTGTGAGATCCAGCTCAATCAGGTGTGAAGGGTTTGATCTCAGAGCTGAAGCCAGAGCTTTATAACCTTCTTCTGTGATACTGCAGTTTGAAAGTCTATAGAAAACATATTTGATAAATTTAAGATTTTATATCAAATTCATTCTATTTAGGGATGAAACATATAATTCATCATCTAACAGAAGCATTAGACTGGAGTTTGATCTCAGTGGCCTGTTTCACAAATACCTAGAAAAGCTTGAGTTTCTTTTGAGTTTTGAACAAACTCTGGTTTTTCCAGTTCAGAAAGATGGATTGATTACACAACACAGCTAAGTAGTTCCAAAGCAAGTTTCATTTTGGGTAAGAGATTGTAAATCAAAACTGGACCAATCATCTATGAGCAAAGTGAGAGAGAACATTAATTAATAACAATGGCTCGAGCCATTCAAGGTCCTGTCGTCACTTATTCCTTAATATAATATAAATATATTATATATTTAAGATTTTATATCACATAAAAATAAGGATAAATATATAAATTTACAACAGAATGTACTTGATGCCAAAATTAAGTCATTACTGAGAGCTACTGTGTTTACCCACTGTATAGTTTGCAGATTCTTTAAAACTTTAAACATACAATAAGAAATGAACACAGTACTCACATCAGTGTGTTGAGTTTACAGTGTTTATCCTGCAGTAGAGCAGCAAGCTTCTTCACATTTGAGTCTCCTAGTTCACGTTCACTCAGATTCAGCTCTCTCAGGAGTAACAGGTTGTTTCCCACAATTCCTCTCACATACTGACAGGCTTCATCTGCAGAAGGACCCAAAAACCTGACGACAGGAGAAGCACCGCATTAATTCCATCAAAAATTATAGTAAAAGTAATGTTGTGAAATATTATTACAAATTAAAAGAACTGTTTTCTATTTGAATATATTTTATGATTTCACTTTTATTTAACTTTAGTTAGTCTGTAATGTTGCTGTTCGAGCATAAACAACGTATGCAAAGTTAGATGCTAAGAGAGATATTTTCTTTTAAAGAATTCTGTTTAAGGTCTACAACAAATGGGTGGTAGGGACTACAATGAGCTTCTTCCTGGATTAGTGACATCACTAACCCTAAAATTTACATAAACCCAAGAACATGCAATAAAGGGGGTGAGGCCATGTTGGTCTGCTTTAGAATGGAGGAAGAGATGTTGCAGTAGAGTAGTGTTGTCATACCGTCATTTTACGCCGGACTGCTTCACAAACGAGGGTCGTTTCAATGCTGAATTTGCTCAAAAGATTAACAAGATCACATGCTAGTTGATGAGTTGAATCAACCACTAACCGTTCAGAAATGTCAAGATACATTCTATAAGTTGTAACTTCTTCATGAGTCTCTCCATCAGTGTTGACTCTGGTTTGAACAATGTAAGGCTGAATACCATTACTGACAATCCTCCTTTTGGCTGCGTGAGATTTTCCAGCTTTGTTATTGTTGAGCAACCGAAGCGTGAGCTGTTAAAGCTCCGCCCTCTTCTGGAAAGCAGCAGCTAATTTGCATTTAAAGGGACACACACAAAAATGGGGTGTTTTTCCTCACACCCAAATAGGGGCAAATTTGACAAGCTATAATAAATGATCTGTGGGGCATTTTGAGATGAAACTTCACAGACACATTCTGGGGACAACAGAGACTTAAATTACAGACTTGTAAAATCATCATTATAGGATCACCAATAGACATAATAGACCCTTTAACATGTAATTTATTCCTGTGATAGCAAAGCTGAATTTTCAGCAGCATTACTCAAGTTTTCAGTACAAGTAGTCCACATGATCCTTCAGAAATCATTTTAATAAGCTGATTTGGTGCTCAGGTAGCATTTCATGTTATTATCATTGTCATTTTATGGAAACAATGATATCATTCAAACATTTATCATCCAGTCTCCGTCATTGTGGATTGTTCTGCCCAGTCTCTCTCTCTCTCTTTTCCTCTGCCAAAGCCATCCATCTCTTCAGCCTCGTCTATGCTGTCTCCCTTTAGCCTGTCGGCTAATCTTCCCAGTCATCGGCTCCATAGTGGCCATGGATCTCTCAGCTCCACCTCAAGCCCCGGACTCCACCTCAGCTCTCCGACCATCGGATCCACCATGGCTTAACAGTAACTTGGCTTCACCATTTTCTGTCATCTCTCAGGTGCTGCTGGGCTCCAACTTGGCCCATCATTGCTTTGGCTCTGCCTCAAACTTCTGAGTCATCAGTTGCATCTTGATCCTCCACCCACTCTTGCTCTACCAGGATTCCCCTTCCCTCCAGTTCCACCCATGTCCTCACTCCAACCGTCTCCATCCCAACTTGCCAAGCCCACACCTCCACCTTGGTCATTCCAGCCTGCAGGCCTTCAAACACAACATGGCTCTACATCTCCACTGCTCCTCAAGAGTTCCCCTCTTGTCACAACTCCACCTCACCCATTCGTGATCAGAACTCCAGCCTGGCTCTTCCCTCCATCAGCTCCGTTCTGGGTCATCCTCTGGTTCCTCCCTGATCTTCTCCTTTGTTTCTCTCTCTGCTGGCTCCTCTTCCAGGGCACATTCCCGCTCTCCTCATTCTGACTCTTTTACAGCACGAGTGTGCACTTTTCCCTGTTCTGTTGTTACTTATCTTCCTCTGTGTATTTACACCCTCGATTGTCTTCTGTTCATTGTCTTTTATCTAGGGAACGATGTTGCTCAGAATTTTTACATTTATTTTTCTATTCTTAACATTGCGGTATTAACGTTAATGATTAAACAGTTAAATAATATTTAATTAGAATGAAAATCAATTATTGATATTCTTGAAAACTGTCAGTGCTACTTCCAGCTAAAGTTTTAAATCTACTGAACTTTATTATATTGAGAACTCACCTCAGTGTCTTGAGTTGACAGTTTGGATCCTGTAGTAAATCATCGAGCTCCTTCACTCCTAAAAGTCCAGGATCATTTCCTGTGAGATCCAGCTCCATTAGGTGCGAAGGATTTGATCTCAGAGATGAAGCGAGAGCTTTATAACCTTCTTCTGTGATACTGCAGTTTGAAAGTCTACAGAAAATTAAAACCTGAATTAGCATTGTAGATTGAATGAATCAATAACTGCACAATAGTTTGTATAATAAAATGACTAAATCACACTAGAGCTGCAAACATAATCTGATATAAAGGTAAGACACTATTCTTACAGGTAAGAGTTCTATTCTAGCAAAATCCGTTCTTGGAGGAAAGCTCACTTTTGACAACATTCATCATCCCATTCGGGAGATATGCATTCAGCCCTTCACCATTTGGGATTTTGTTAGCTGCAGAATATTTCCAGCACTGTATGTTGCAGATGCTGGAAGACTGCAAAGGAATTTATGACATATTAGTTTATGATGAGGACATGAATCACAACGTAAGACTGCATCGGGTCCTGAAAGATACTGCTTGACTTTGAATGAAAAATCTGTGTTTGCAATGGACAGTATTCGGTTTCTGAGACAGCGTATCATTGCAGATAGTGTTGCACCAGATCCGAACAAAGTCAGGGCAGTCTTGGATATGAGAATGATGAGTTGTCATCAGCAAGTGTTGTCGTCATTCTCGCCAACAACAGAGGCATATGTTTCCTCTAATGCCACTTCGTTTGACCTGTGGGGCATCTCGAGTCAAAGCAGAGGCAGAATATAGAAACCAGTTGTGTTATCCCCCGGATCTGTCAGAGGCTCAAGCATATTATGCTTAGATCAAGGAGGCGGCCTCAGCAGCCACTTATGATGTGATCAGGTGTCATCCTACGCTGCTGTCACTGCTGAGCACCAAAATGCTAAATGAATTACCTCCACCAATACGGCTGTTTCAACTGAGACTGTTAAAGTTGACTTTTGTGCATGAGTTGGGTAACTAAACAATTACTTCAGACACTCTGTCAAGAGCTCCTGTTACGCGCAATCTGACACAGGCAGAGGAAGAAATTGAAAGTGATGTCAAAGTTTTTCGATGTTATAGTTCAAATCATCCATGTACAAAAGCAATGTTAAACGTGATAATAAAGAAAAAAGACGGCTGACCCCATCTTTGCTAAGCTCATTGCTATGAAACATGTTCTTCCACCAGAGCTGAGGCCATACTGGCCTGATAGAGAAAATGTTACTATAGTTGGAGAGCTCCTCCGAAGGAGCCAAAAGGCCATGATTCACCACTGCATGAGATAGGAATTTTTCCACAACTTCTACAAAGGGCCATTGTCAGGGTACTGTCAAGTGCGTCAGTCTGTACTCTGGTCAAGACTATGCACATCCATAAGCTTGTGGGAATCTTGCTCACAGTATAAGGCAGAACACAGAGAGCCCTTGTTGCCCACTCCAGCAGCAGAGAGACCATGGTAACGGGTAGATTCAGATCTATTTTTCTGGAAGAAGACTACATAGCTCTTAGACATGAATTGTTTTTCACACTACATTAAAGCTTGTTGCCTCCTCCAACACAGTCAAAGCCATTGTGAGGCATCTGAAAGAGGCACTGAGCCAACATAGTTCCCAGAGAATGCTATGTTTGACAATAGTATAGTTGTGCACTCTTTAAGGACTTAGTCAGTGAATACGGGTTTACACACATCTCCTGTCTGAGACAACCATATGCAAATGGAGAGGTGGGGTGTTCTGTAAATACAGCTAAAGGAGGAGATTGGAAAATAAAGTATTATGCAACACCTCTGGAATGTGGTAACTCTCCAAAAAGAGGACAAAGGAGAAACTACAACACCAGTACAATCTGCAGCATAGAGCAAGTCCTTTACCAGCACTTCAGTCTGGGCAAAAAGTGTGGCTGCCAACAGAGACATCACAAGGGACAGTTATCAAGCTAAACACGCAAGTCTACAATCATAGACACTGATGAAGGACTGATCAGGAGGAACAGCACACATATGTGTGTACTTGATCGGCCACAACCCTATGGCCTTAACTGTAGAGGACCCAGTGCCAAGTAACACATACTTTCTCTACACAGAGGACATGGACAATTTCAGAGACACTGACTTAGAAAAATTCATGCAGAGTTAGACAATAAAATCTAATGTATACAGCAATAAATAAATAAATAATATATATTATTGAGCAGATTTAATAAATACATCATATTACTGTAATTGTTGTGGTGTTAAAGGTAGCTGTGCTTCAGTATTTTTCTTACTTCAGTATCTTCAGCTCACACACAGGATTCTTCAGTCCCTCACAGATCTGTTTCACTCCTGAGTCCAGCAGACGGCTGTTGTTCAGGTTCAGCTCTTTCAGGATGGTTTTGGAGGAGAGAACAGTAGCTAGAACTGAACGGCTTTTCTCTGTCAGCTCACAGTTATTCAGCCTAAACAGAAACAGTCCAGCACATATTCAAGACATCAGATCAGAAGCTCTTCATATCTGCTCACACATGTGACCTAAAGTCTTTCATAATGATTAAACAGTTATGTATAAAATTATATTTACTGACTTCATTTTCTCCACTTTGCTGTGAGAGTCCATTAAAAGAGCAGAGAGCTTCTCTCCATCCAAATCTCCCAATTTATCTTCACTCAGATCCAGTTCTGTCAGTAATAATGGACTTTTACCTAGAACTTTAGTGAGATAGTCACACGCTTCCTGTGCAGAAGGACTTTTCAAAAACCTAAAGGAAGTAGAAATGGTAGACGGCATAATTACTTAAAATTAGTGATTTAATTAAGTTTTGCCATGAAAAATTTTGGAAATTAAATTCAGTTGTGTGTTTTTGTGAATCTTCTTTGAATTGAAATTAAGTAAATTCCTCTTGTTCCAACTCCACACTGAATCATTTGACCCATTTATCTAGTTTCATACACTAGACTTCATGTCTGTCGATACGTTTTACAAATGTGAGCGTTTAATCACCTGATAGTCTTCAATTGATTATGTCCATCTTGTAGTAAATCATTGAGCTCCTTCACTCCTGATTGTCCAGGATCATTTCCTTTGAGATCCAGCTCTATCAGGTGGGAAGGGTTTGATCTCAGAGCTGAAGCCAGAGCTTTATAACCTTCTTCTGTGATACTGCAGTCTGAAAGTCTAGAGAAAAGTGTGAAATAAAATGTATTACACTATACTACTGAAAAACATATCTTATAAAACCAACATCGTGTTGTGAAACTATTATTTTACATTGTTAAAAATAAGTCAAGAACATTTTGGTAACACTTTCTATGAAGGGTATTCATAATGCATTATAATGCATTATAAACAACATTATAACATGTTGTATCAACTGATAAATTATCATAACAGTAGTTTTAATACATTATGATATGTATATGTTATTTGTAGTCATTAACTATTAAAAATATGATTTAAAAGACAAGATGAATAATTTTATCCACTTAAGTTATAATGTATTATATATCTCATAGTTTAATATTGTAATTTAATAAGTCTCAAATCTTGACATTGTTTACTGAAGATCTGAATAGTATCATACTATATTGATACTACTACTATTGGCTTGCTTAAGTTGGGGACACTTGCTTGATATTCAGCAGTGTTTTTTATATGCCTGCATTGACGCCGTTGTATGTGAACTGAGCTGAGCCGGACGATTACGTCACTGTTTTCTCCAGTGCTGATATACATAAATTAACTAGACTTATAACTATTTATCTTTGCAGTGGAATTAATCAATAATATATAGAATAAGCTGGACAATGACACCATTTTCTCTGGGAGCTGCTGTGCAGCCAAAATTATTTGCCAATTATTAATGTAAAGCTGCTTTGCATTGTAAAAAGCGCTATATAAATAAAGATGACTTGACTTGACTTGACTTAGGCCCTTGTCCCCGATCTCTCATTTTGACTGGGCGGCCTGCTCTAGGAAGAGTTCTGGTGGTTCCAAACTTCTTTCATTTATGGATGATGGAGGCCACTGTGCTCATTGGGACCTTCAATGTTATAGACATTTTTCTGTACCATTTCCCAGATCTGTGCCTAGATACAATCCTGTCTCGGAGATCTACTGACAATCCCTTGGACGTCATGTGTGCTCTGACATGCACTTTTAACTCTGGGACCTTCAATAGACAGGTGTGTGCCTTTCCAAATCATATCCAATCAACTGAATTTACAACAGGTGGACTCCAATCAAGTTGTAGAAGCATTTCAAGGATGATCAGTGGAAAAAGGATGTACCCCAACTAAATTTTGAGTGTCATGGCAAAGGCTGTGAATACTTATGTACATGTGATTTTTTTGTTTTTTTATTTGAAATAAATTGGCAAAGATTTTAAACAAACTTCTTTCACATTGTCATTATGGGGTATTGTTTGTAGAATAATGGAAAAAATAATGAATTTAATCTCTTTTCGAATAAGACTGTAACAAAAAGTGAAGCGCTGTGAATACTTTTCGAATACACTGTATCATGAATACGTTTAACTTTTTTTAAAATTTTTGATAAGTATTAAATAATCTTATGTAAAATCAACAAAACAATACTGGAGATATTTACTTGAGTTATAACACTTATAAATATCAATTGTTTTTACATAAAGCGTTGTTCCACATGTACAGTGCATTTAATTTCAATAATTATTCACTAATCACTATCTTAAATCCCGTGCAAGCTTTGAATTTCCATGCCAAGAAGCATTAAGACGCTAAACTTTACACAAAATAAAATGTATTTTGACATTTAAAAAACGTTTCATGTAAATCACTCACCTGAGTTTCTCCAATGTGCAGTTTGTATATTCTAATGCATTCTGGAGTTTCTTCACTCCTGAATCCTGCAAATTATTGTTGCTGATGTCAAGCTCTTTCAGACTGGAGTTTGATCTCAGGACTGCAGCAAGAGCTGAACAGCTTTTCTCTGTTAGATCACAATCACGCAGCCTAGAAAGATGAACAGGAGAGGAAATTTTACAAAGTACCCGATGCCATTCAGTGATTGCTGAAGATTATTGTGTTTGGGTCACCTGATTTATTTAAGATACTTTAAACGTGTAATCATAAATAAAAACAAAACTCACGTCAGTCTGTTGAGATGAAAGTGTTTATCCTGCAGTAGAGTAGCGATCTGATTCACTCCCGTGTCTCTTATTTCACATTCACTCAGATTCAGCTCTCTCAGGAGTAATGGATTTTCACCCACAAGTCCAGTCACATACCGACAGGTTTCATCTGCAGCAGGACCCAAAAACCTGGAAACCGGAGAAGAACATTACCTGCCACTTAGTGACTTATTTTTAGTTTTGATTTGAAGTTTATTTGCCATTTGTACACAAACAATCAGTATGAGTGCATAGGACTTTTTTGAACAATGCTTTGGGGTCAGCAGTAGAAAAAATATAAGAACAAAATAATAATAATAATAATACTAATAATAATAACAAGAGCTGGCAAGGCTGTGCACACAATAAATAAACAATAAGACTATTAAAACACACTATAGACCACTGATATTCAAATGGTAGACTGCGGTCCGTATCCCGGCATGTTTCTGTGAAACTTATCGGTAACACAAATTTACTATTTGAGTGGCGTATCAAAACAATGGAGCAGATCACACCACAAGTTCTCAGCATCATTTATAGCAATGATCTTCCAGCGCTATATACTCTAGTAGTTTTATCTAAAGCCAAACACACTTCATTCACCCCATTTAGCTTTGCGTGGATTCACTCTCTCCTGACACGAGCCACATTAAAGAGCTGCAGATGACACGGTTATTTTAACAACAGCAAAAACACAGTGAGCAGCAAAATTATGGATAGCTTACTTTCACTAAAATACTGTAGAAAAAAAATAATGCTAATATAGTTTTTATATTTATCAAGCTTAACCTATGACTGACCGTTCAAACCAGGTTTGTGACAAGACATTTTTTGATCTGCATTTAGCATAACCAGCATCATAAGAGCATTTCAAAAGAATTATGTTGCTTTAATTGGGAAAATTGTTTGTAGATGGCAAGGGAAAAAACTTCAACTTTGAAATTGCAAGTTGTCTCTGTTTTCTGCTCATGATGTGGACGTTGATTATTATGTACTTTGTTTGTTTTTAGTAAGCAAAATATTAAAATGGTCCAGATTTCAGGAGGAAAGCCCTGAAAGCCATTGAATCGGTGCTTGAAAATGTTTAATTCAGTCCTTTGTAAAATTCAATAGTTATTTAGTTATTTTATCTATCTATCAGCACTGGAGAAAACAGTGATGTAATAGTCCAGCTCAGTTCGGTTCGCATACAATGGTGTCAATGCAGATCAAAAAGATACGCACAATAAAAGACTGTTTCACAAGCTTGTGAAAAAGCCTTTTCATTTCAAAGCTTTTTTCATGATTTAATCTCGTTCATCTAAAGTTTTAAAACCATTGGACTTATTTAGGAACACTCACCTCAGTGTCTTCAGTTGACAGTTTGGATCTTGTAGTAAATCACTGAGCTCCTTCACTCCTGATTGTCCAGGATCATTTCCTGTGAGATCCAGCTCTATCAGGTGTGATGAAGGGTTCGATCTCAGAGCTGAAGCCAGAGTTTTATAACCTTCTTCTGTGATACTGCAGTCTGAAAGTCTAGAGAAAATATGTAAATATTTGATAAATGTAACATTTTATTTAAATAAAATGTTTCTATTTCTCTTCTGATCAGAGAAGAAAAACATAATTCATCATCTAACAGAAGAGAAAGAGAAAAGAGGTTTGTAATAATAATAATAATAATAACAATAACAAAGATTTGTATATAATGTAAGTGAAACTGATATTTTTAAAACACTTTTGTTCCCATTTTAACACTTTTGTTCCTCTTTAGGTCAGTGACAAAAAAAAAAAAGAATTCAATTCCTGACAGAAAAAAATCTTCTATTTCTACTAGTTTCCTAGACTAATTTTAATTAACAACAAAAGTGAATGTTTTAATCATTAAAAAGATACAAATCTGTTCATTTAATCAACTTGCCTAAGTATCTGCAATGAGCAGTTTGCATTTTCTAATCCATTCTGGAGTTTCTTCACTCCTGAATCCTGCAGATTATTGTTGCTGATGTCAAGCTCTTTCAGACTAGAGTTTGATTTCAGGACCATAACGAGAGCTGAACAGCTTTCCTCTGTTAGACCACAATTACGCAGCCTAAAAAGAGGAACAGGAGAGGGAGAAGTTACAGACAGTGCTTTCAGTGACTACTGAGAATTACTGTTTTTGTCACCTGATTTCTTTAAGATAATTCATTACCACACATTTAAATTATCAAAATACTCACATCAGTTTGTTGAGTTTACAGTGTTTATCCTGTAGTAGAACAGCGATCCGGTTCACGTTTATGTCTGCTAGTTCACATTCACTCAGATTCAGCTCTTTCAGAAGCAATGGGTTTTTACCCACAATTCCTCTCACATACTGGCAGGCTTCATCGGCAGCAGTACTCAAAAACCTGCAGAAGGAAAGTTGAAGAACAATTCAATTGAATTAACTAAAAGGGATGTAATAAAACTGAATTTAAATGCTAAAAAACCCAGTAGTAAGCTTTCTTTTTAACACTATTTTAAATGGATAGGTCACCCAAAAATGTAAATTCTGTCATCATTTTTCCCTCTAATTTTTTTTCCCCTGTCATTCCAAATCCATAATATTTGAAGGTGATTTAATAATGCTAGAATTTTCACGTCACATTTCACCTAAGTGCCTTCAGTTTACAATTCCGATCCTGTAGTAAATCATTAAGCTCCTTCACTCCTGATTGTCCAGGATCATTTCCCGTGAGATCCAGCTCTATCAGGTGGGAAGGGTTTGATCTGAGAGCTGAAGCCAGAGCTTTATAACCTTCTTCTGTGATACTGCAGTCTGAAAGTCTAGAACATGAATGAATATGTAACATTCATTTGATTAATCAGTTTTTCTAGAAATTACTTGAATGATATTAAATCATAAAAGAAATGAAGGATTTTGTTCTTTTTACAAATGAATTGATAATTATTTTCAAACAAAAACCCATGACATGCATGGCAAGCAAAAGGGCAGGAAACCTTTAACATGTTAACTCACTTGAGCTTCTCCAGATTACAGTTACTTTTCAGTCCATCTGAGAGCAGCTTCACTCCGGAATCCTTCAGATTATTATTGCTCAGTTCAAGATCCTTCAGACTGCAGGAGTCTGAACTCAGAACTGAAGCAAGAGATGAACAGCTTTCCTCTGTTAGTGCACACTTACTGAGCCTGAAAACAAACAGCTTGTCAATTATGGGGAAAAATACACAAAATGGAAATACGCAAAATACGAAACACAAAATGTCATACGAAAATACAGTCTCGGGCCACATGTTGCTTTTTGATTAGTATATTAATCTTAATCATTACCATTTACACTTGGTATTAATGTGCAAATATGTCTCCTGTGACCACTTATGTTCCGATTTCTTTGAAACACACCCCTCTTATTTTGCTATTATTATAAATTCAACTTTACATTAATCAATTAATCAATCAATCTAACAAACTTTATTTATAGAGCACTTTAAAACAACCGAAGTGGACCAAAGTGCTGTACAGAGACATATATAAAAACATAAAATACATAACTCATACGAGACATAAAATACAAATAAAAAAAATTAAGAGAGAAAACGTAAGAAAAACAGCCATATCATAGACACAATAAAATAAATAAACAAAATATCAATGTCATGTGTGAAAAGCCAAAGAGAAAAGGTGGGTTTTAATAAGTGATTTAAAAGAAGGCAATGAAAAGGCCGGTATAATGGGCAGTGGCAGATCATTCCACAGTTTAGGAGCTGCCACAGCACAGGCACGGTCAGTGAAGCCATTGAAGTGAGGCTAAAATGGGGTAAATGTGCTCATATTTGCATGTTCCAGTTAAAATATGTGCTGCAGCATTTTGTACCATCTGCAGATGAGCAACAGAAGATCCACTAACCCCCACATACAGTGTGTTACAGTAATCCAGCCGAGTGGTAATAAAGGTGTGGATTACTGTCTCAATGTGTTGCCTCGAAACAAATGGCTTCATTTTGGCCAGTTGCCTCAAATGAAAAAATCTTGATTTAATGACTGCCCTGATCTGACTGTCAAGCTTAAGTTTAGTGTCAATGTTAACCCCTATGTTAGGAATGGTTGGTTTGATGTACTGGGCTAAGGCAGTCAAATCAACAGGAGGGGTCCCAATGGTGCCATCAAAAACCATCACTTCTGTCTTTTTTACTTTAAAATTTAAAAGGTTAAGAGACATCCAGGCCTTTAGACACTCGAGTAGCGGTCTGACAGTGTCATTATTTTAAAGAGGCACATAAATCTGGCTATCATCCACGTAACAGTGGAATGACATTGCCATGCTTCCTTATTATTGAACCAAGCAAGAGCAAATAAAGAGAGAATAGAAGAGGGCCTAAAACTGAGCCCTGTGGGGCACCACAAGAGACAGGAGAAGAGGAGGACTCAGAGTCTCCAGAGCTGACACAGAAAGTCTGACCTTCCAAGTAGGACATAAACCATTTGAGCACTAAGCTCTTGATTCCCACCCACTGCTCAAAACAAGAGATTAGGATTTGATGGTCCACAGTATCAAACAAAACAAAATTAAATCAAGAAGCACAAGAATAACACAATCACCAGAGTCAGTAGCTAAAAAGACATCATTAAAAACTTTTAAAAGAGCAGATTCTGTGCTATGTAGAGTTTTAAAACCGGACTGGAAAATTTAGAGTACAGGTCTTTCAGAAAGGGCATTAACTGACTGCAGACTATCCTTACAATGATTTTTTAAAGAAAGGGTAGTTTGGAAATAGACCTAAAATTTACGAGATCTGCAGGATCCAGACCAGGTTTTTTAATCCGAGGTTGCACTACTGCATGTAGGACAAACCTGACAAACCCCACACCTGAGGACAAACTGCAGAAATAGAAGTCGAGCCACACACACTGGCTCCATCTTCCTAGTAAAACCACTTATCTCCCCATATTATACATCATTTAACATACACTTTTTCAGGGTTTTTCCTTGCTCAAAACAAGGTGGAGGTGGTAAAATCCTGATCATGGCTGAAAAAAGCCCTTTCACATACATGTATTTTAGGTAATTTAACAATAAGATCAGTGTCTTCCCACTGGATTTTGTGAAACTGTGGTTGGTGGACCACAGTACCTCTCGGGGTGTCTTTTATACAATGTACACTAGGTGGTGCTCTAGGCATATGTTTTCTTTGATTGGTTATCCCTGAAGAGAAATATTTTCAGTTGAAAATGAAAGTAAAAGAGTGACGCACGTTCGTTGCATCCACCTGCTATTATTTGGAATTAATTTGGAATTAATTTTTTTATTACTTGGCCCGCCTGCTGTGCAGATTATCCACGGCATCTGCGTACCCGTGATCCGCGCATCACTATAGAGTGGGTAGAGAATGGACACAGGCTGGGATACCGCAACAGAACCGTGTCAAAAGAAAAGGGGTCTCTGAGCACATAACTGCCACATAACACAACACATAACTTTGTCCACAGCCAGAGGCAGCACGAAAGGGCCACCTCATAAATCTCTATGCAGGAAAAACCCGGTACACTTTTTGTCTGTTGTGTCACAACTTACCCCAGTATCTCTAATTTACAGTTTATGCTCTTCAGTCCAGTGCAGAGCAGCTTCACTCCTGAATCCTGTAGATTATTATTGTTCATGTTCAGCTCTTTCAGACTGGTATCTGATCCAAGAACTGTAGCCAGAGCTGAACAGCTTTTGTCTGTTAAGTTACAATCATTTAACCTACAAAGAGAATAATAACAAAATACAAAATAAGGCTAAATACATAAAACATAAAACATATTCACTAAATGAAAATATTAAACATACATTTTATGTACTATATTTAGATACACCGGCCTTGCTCCTTTCCCATGGGTCTCTGCCTTGCCCTGCTTGTTACAGCATTTTAAACAGACGTTAAGAGAATGACATACTAGAGTGGCAATTACTGTTGGCCAGTGTGTTGTATATTTTGTCGATTTACATGATGATGTGCTTCTTTTTCTGATAAGCTAAAGTACACACTTTGCAGAAGAACATGATTTTGTCAACAATACATAGAAATAAATTTGGTAAATATGATCACTGGACTGCATTCTTTAAGGATATTCACACATGTCATGCACAAATAGAAGAAGGAACACACTGGTAGCACTGAGCCGAGATTTTATTACCAGATCATATCCAACAGTGCAAATTAGTAAGCAGGTGAGTGAGCAATATGGTAACAAGTAGACAGTTAATTAGCTAATGGTAGCTTTCTCTTTGCAGGGAATGGCAGAGCACTTTCAAGTGAGCTGGGATTCGATGAGAAGAGGAAAGACGAAAATGGTGAGCATACAGGTAAGTAGAGTCAGGCAGGTTTTCACTCAAGTGAAATAGACGAGATTGGGACATGGGGGGTATTTGTAGAAGTTCTGATTACATGGAGACATGTACAACTGGCTAGAACTTGGCTAATTGTATACTAATTTTTGGTATTGATTAAATAATAACTATAGATGGCTTTTAGAAATTAATAATAAATGTACTTCTCAGGTGAGTGCAAAAATGTTATTAATTTTACTAATTAGATGACTTACAGAGCTGTTTTGGAGGTTTTGACAACTTCCAGTAGTCTAATGAAACACTCGTCTGATTTCTTGAACTTCTGTAGGTTAAACTCCTCCAGCTCCTCTTCTGATGTCAGCATCACAAAAGCCACAGCAGACCACTGGGCAGGTGAAAGGTCAGCAGATGAGAGACTTCCTTCTCGAAGTTGAGTCTGAATCTCTTTCACCAGAGAATGGTCGTTCAGTTCATTCAGGCAATGGAAAAGATTGATGGATCTCTCTGAAGATAGATTATTGTCTAATTTCTGCTTGATGTACTGAACTACTTCTTTGTAGCACTGGTCATTGCCATCTTGCTTTGTCAAGAGACCTCGTAAAAGTGGACTATTAGACTCAAGTGACAGACCAAGAAGGAAGCGAAGGAAAAGATCCAGGTGTCCATTGTCACTCTCAAGCGCCTTGTCCACTGCAGTCTTGAGCAAATCAATCATGGCTTCATTTTTGTTTTCCTGTTCCGAGGGCTCCTGGTCAAACACACTTTTCTTGTTGATGTCTAGAAATAGATGTGCATAAAGGGCTGCAATAAACTCTTGAACGCTCAGGTGAACAAAGCAGTACATGGTACCTAGAATGATCCCAGTTTCCTCCTTAAAGATCTGGGTACACATGCCTGAATACACTGATGCTTTAGAGACACCAATACCACATGATTCCAGATCTGATTCATAGAAGATCAGATTGTTTCTTTCCAGCTGATGAAATGCCAGTTTCCCCAGTGAAAGTATGGTGTCTTTATCCCAGCAAACATCATACTTCCGTCGGCTCTGCTGGATTTGAAAGCGAAGAAAGTGTGTGTACATTTGTGTCAGAGTCTTGGGAGTGTCCTCTGTATATCTTTTCTCTTCCAGAATGTTTTGGAGAACAGTGGCTGAAATCCAGCAGAAGACTGGGATGTAGCACATGATAAAGAGGCTCTTTGACTGTTTAACAAGCTCAACGATTTTGTTTGCCAGAGTCTCATCGGTGATCCTTTTCTTGAAGTACTCCTCCTTTTGTGCATCATTGAATCCTCGTATCTCTGTTACTCGGTCAATACAGTCAGGAGGAATCTTACCAGCAGCTTCTGGTCTGGTGGTGATCCAGATGAGAGCAGAAGGAAGCAGATTTCCCTTGAAGAGGTTCGTTAGGAGAACATCAAGAGAGGCTGGTGACGATACATCACGGCACGTCTCATTACTGTCGAAGTTTAGAGGAAGTCGGCATTCATCCAATCCATCAAGGATGAACAAGACTTTGAATTTGTCATTTCTTGCAAGGTTCAGTCCTTTTATCTCTGGGAAAAATTGAGTTATAAGGCTCATCAAACTTTGTGTTTCTTCCTCCTTTAAGTTCATCTCTCTGAATGGAAGAGGAAATATGAAGCTGATATCTTGATTTTCTTTTCCTTCAGCCCAATCCAGAACAAACTTTTGTACAGAGACTGATTTTCCAATGCCAGCGACTCCTTTTGTCAGAACAGTCCTGATCTCCTTGTCTTGTTCAGGTGCTTCAAACAAATTTTTGCATTCAATCTGTATGTCTTCTGATTCTGCACACCGGAAAGCAACCTCAATCTGTCTAACCTCATGTTCAGTATTGATCTGTTCACTGCCACCCTGAGTGATATAGAGATCTGTGTAGATGTTATTCAGAAGTGTGGAGTCACCATGCTTTGCAATTCCTTCAAACAGACACTGATACTTCCTCTTCAGGTTTGATTTTAGCTGTCGCTGATGAATGAAGACCAGCTCATCTAAATATACAAACATGAACAAAAACACAAAGGAAAGCACGTTTACATCTTTTACAATTGTAAAAGTGACAATATGTCACATATGTATGCCATGAGCCTCTTACCTTCTAGAGTATTTGCAAGTTCGTATTGCTTCATATCTCTTAGGAAGTAGAGTGCAATATCAAGAGCTGCTTCTTTGATACTACTCATGCCCTCATTGAAGTCCTGCACAAAGTATTGTGTGTTCTCTTTTTGTAATATTTTCTTAAACTTCTCCAGCTCATTCTTCAGAAATATGATTATTTTGTTCTCAACATCCTAAAAGCATGCAAAAAATGATTAGAACAAATTAAACATGCTTGAAATATAATCATTTTGCATCTAGAATGAAGTTTCTGAGATAAAAAATAACAAATAACATAGGAAATTAAACTTCTCTTCTAAATATTTTAATTTTGTGTAAATTTTGGCATAGTGATCTAAAATGAAAGCTGCCCAAAAACCAAATACAATAATTGTATAGAATAAAAAAAGAGATTTTTAGAGCACAAGTTAGCATGAACTAAAAGTTAACAGTTTAAAAAGAAACATTAATTAGCAATTAAAAAACAAAACATAAAAAACACACAATTTTACATTTGTTCAATATACTATGTGTTTGTTATAATCAAAATATTAAAAATGTGTTCATTTCTTTCCAACCTGGAAGATCCATAGGCGATTTTCACTGAACTCCTTACGGAGGCGGTACTTCTGGAAATCTGAGTCTGATTTTTCATATTGAACCCTGTTAGCAAAATAAAATTGGCCAGAGTTCACAGAAAATTAAAGTACAATGCTGTGGTTACAGATAAAAGATAAATATATCCAATATCTCTGGAAAACGGCATATTTTTTTGTGAAAAAACACACATAATGCTGAGAAGCAGCTATAAACGTAACACAAGATCATCCTTGTTATCAGCATTAACTGTGCAACCCTTTTTTGGGGGGGTGGGGGGGGGGCTTTTGCCCACTTTCGCAAGTGACATAATTAGACTACTGTAATGCGTTAAGTAACATGCAGTAGGTCAATTTAAGGTTAACATTAGCATTAATTTCACACTTTAAGGTGAGGAAGTCAACTCACAAAATGGTAATGCTTCAAACAGAACCTTAAATGTCAGCAAAGTTATAGAAGTAGAATTTGAAATCAGAACTTTATCAGGCTAATTAACATTTTCAAGCATAACATATTCATACACAGTCATATATAATAAATAAGGTTATCATAACTCTACTTGAAAGAAATTCTTAGCTTAAGGCATGCACTGTCAGTAGATGGTAGACTACCCAGTCACTGCACTCTTCATTCACTCTTTTCAAGTGCTTTACACATGTCAAGCATTGAAAATTGAAAATGTTTTGGTTTACAAGAAACATAAATTGGCTATTTTAGATTCAAAGCTGCAAATTTTGCATCCCTGCAAAAGCCATGTTACATGTTATGGCCTAGTCAGTCTCTTGCAAAAATAAATGACACATTTGACAATGGTATTTTAGTTAACAGTGGTAATTAAACAGTGCGAGGCAAATTGTGGTATTTTGTGTTCTAACCTGTTGAGAAGAAAGGATGCCAGTTCAACATCACTCTTCCATCCCTTTTGTGCTTTAAGCATTTGCCATCGTGTGAATTCTGCACCAACATTTACTGTTGTCTTCTGCTCTTTGATACTAAACCACACACAAAAAAAGTCTTCTTTATTTGCGTCAAACCATCATCAAACCAGCAGGTTATTCCTACCCAGCATTCATCAATGGGTTGATAGGAAATGTAGTTTTATGAGTGACCAACAACAAGAAATGCATGAAATAAATACCTTTTGGTAGATGATGGTGTTTCCTCACTGAATAATGGTGGTATTTTATTTATTGACCCGTCACTCTTCACAGACACAGAACCTAAACTATATGAGCCTGGTTTTACACTAATGACACAAAGAACAGAGAAAAGCAATACTTTACTTCAGGAAGTTGAATAAGTTCAGACAGAGATCATAAAAGGGTCATGAAGCTCTCTTACAATTTTGAAAAATGTGAGAAAAGTGGGCTTTGTAATCTGTGGAGTGGAGGAGCAACAAAGGGATTCAACATAATCCTGCAAAAACACAGTTGTTAGGAGCCGTGCGACACCATGGAAATAAACAACTATGACCCACAATAGTGTCTCTCAGCAAATGTAATGCGATCTTTCACACTTTCAAGTGTCTGTTATGGGAAAGCATCACTGTGCTGTCATGAATGCATGAACACAGCGTCTTCTCACAGGATAAAAACATGTCTTAACCAGACGTGACGCGATGTCACAGCTTAAACAATAAACAAAAACATACATGTATGGATTATGTGCTTTATTTAATGTTAAATGGACTTTGTATATCATTTTGTGTAACCATTGTAGAAATAAGCTATAAATTTACATTTTGCAGTATTTCTGTTAACAGTTAATTGTTTACTTGTTTGTTACTTTTAAAGGGCAACTATTAAGCAAATTTTGGTGTTGTAGATGTTGCTTTGTCGGACAACCCATACGCTCTCACGCCACACATCATGTTCTCACGCAGTGGAAAACACATCGCGGAGCAAAGAGGACACTGACAACGAGTCGACAGACAAGACAGAGCATGTTTCATATTTAAAATATTGAAATGTTTTAAAGAAGTTTCAACAATAAATAGCGTCTAGTATCTCTTTTATGTGTGGCGACAGATCGCTGTAGCTCCTCGTGAACCGATCATCTCTTCATACTAGTTCATTTATAGCATCAAATAAACATGAATGAACATCAGAAGGAATGTTGTTTCAAGCGCGGAAAGACGTGAGTACACACAATCTTTCAAGTTCAAGTTCACCAACGTTAATCTACTAACTCCCCTGACTGCTTTGACGGACAAAATGGCAGATTCTGGGTTATGATTGGTCAGATCGCCTGTCAATCAAACTGTCGGCGAAGGGTCAATTGAGGTGTTTTGTTGTTGAATTTAAGAGTGAACATAACAGTCTTCATTTAGTCTCAACATCTGAGCTGCTGAAGACAGTGGATCCGTTTTATTTCTGAAAAGAATGTGCCACATTTTCAATAAACATGCAATTTCTGTCGCTGCTGTTTACGTACACAGAGAGAACCAACTGTTTTCTGTTTTTGACATAACCTTGTGTCTATTTGGCAGTTTAAGCACAATAAAACATGAAAGAGTTAGTTTAGTATGAGTGTGCTGTCTGAAAGCAGTCTGTTCGTCTGCTTCAGAAAACGATCAATTAAGCATAAACTGATATAGCTTTAAAACTTTCACGATGAAGAAGAACTGCACTGTCTGTGTGCATGATCGCGATATAGATGATAATCAAAACCAAGCAGATGTCTTGTTAGTATTTGGCAGAGAATCTGACTCAAGCTGGCAGGAACTGTGATCGTGGAAAGGGGGCGGAGAGAAGCAGCTCATTTGCATTTAACGGCACATGCACAAAAACAGCATGTTTTTGCTTGGACTCAGAAATGGGTATTTACAACTTCCTGTTATACATGCTCTGTGAGGTATTTTGTTAACACAAAATTAACACAAAGTTAACACAAATCTATAATGCAAAACACATGGAATACCTTTTGGAAGCTGATGGTATTTTCTCTCTTAAGTCTGGTGGTTTAAGTATTGAACAGTCACTCTTCACAGACACAGATCTGGACACATGTGAGACTGATCTTCTACTAATGACACAAAGAACAGAGAGAAAGAAAACACTTTACTTCAGGTCATTTATAGATGTATTGTTTATACAATGAAGATCTACAGCATACAACTCAGCAGAGAAATTGGCTATCACAACGATGTGATTGAAAACACATGAAATACCTTTTGGTAGGAGATGGTGTTTTCTCACTGAAGTTTGGTGTATGACCTTCATTTGAATGGTCACTCTTCGCAGAAAAGCTGAAAACATGTGAGCCTGATCTTTCACTAATGACACAAAGAACCGAGAGAGAGAATATAAGATAAAGTCTCAATATGAAGAGTTTAAGTACCTCTGCAATTTAACAAACCATATCTGAGACTTCATCCTAATAAGTAATCAGGTCTGCAACAATGCAATCATGGTTAAAGTACAGCCAAATGAAGCGCTTTTGATGTGGTTTTCAACTGAAGCAACTTTGCGACAGTGCGTCCAGATGTGCATTAGATGCAAAAGTATCAGCAAAAAAAAAATGCTTGTTTGTTTCAACCCAAATTTGGGTCAAATATGGACCCATCGTGTTAAATTTTCAAATGTAATTTTTAACTCAACCCTTGAGTTTGTCCATATTTTACCCAAATTTGGGTTGAAAAAACACAGATTATGTAAGAAAAGAGACTAAATCTACCTCCAAAAGTAATTATTAGTGTCCATTGCCTAAATTTAGCCATTCATATTCCCAAAACATCTACATTAACGGTAGGCGCACATGGCATGTTAGTTTGTATGTATATTTTTCTATTTGTTCAAAGTAATTTTTAACCCATAAGTACAACATGTTTAGGCTTTTCTCAATTTTGCACAGTATTTGCAAATATAAAACCCAGCGTGTATAAAACACTCCTTTTGTTCTTCACAGGAAAGTAGTGTAATTGAAAACAGTCTTACCTCTGTTCTTCAGCGAGTCTCATTTCAGCGGGACAGTCCTTTCCTCGCTCCTCTGACATTACTGCAGCAAAGTATTGATCTGTGAAAACAATCGGCTATTCAGTACGATCTGAAGATGACAGCATGTTACTAAGATTAATAACCTGGCAGTTATTCAAGAAGAAAAAAGTAATGTAAAAGTACTTCTATTCCGCCTAAACACAGAACAGCAGCCTAAAACAAATGGGGTAAAAGTCCTTCAGAAACATCTTCAAGATTTGTTCTTTGTCTGTTCAGAGTATAAACAACCTCTGGAATAAGAACAGCGCAAAGTTTCTAGTGGAAATGCAAAGTATAAAAAAAGAATTGTCTTCTTATGTGATCTCATAGTTTTTTCCTCCAACATGTCCTTGTGGGATCCATAAATTCTTTCAGTCGTTTTCAGCCCACCACTCGTGATCCCGAGGTGCTTGAAACTCCTCCGCCTGAGGAAACAACTCATGCTCCACCCAAAGACGACAAGTTTTTTCCACTTAAATGAAATTCAAGTTTTTCATATAGCCTATATAGCCATCCATCCAACATATGGGAATTCTGGTGCAAAGGTCTCTAAAAGCCACTTCGGTCAAAAATGAAATAGAATATGAATTCTCTCGGCACATAGCCAAATCCAAGCCTCAGCCCAATCAGGCAAAAATGATCATCTTAATTTTTTTGCATCTGAACTCTTCATATAATTTCTGATTTTCTAAATATGATTAACAGTGTTTTAGCCCTTGTGACCCCAACATAAGATCATCTTCATGTGAAGGAACCGTATGCTGAAATTTAAAAGGCATCTGCCCAATTAATACATCGGAAAACTAAAAAATTAGTTTCTATTAAGTTACATTTTTTATAAATCTTTTCTACTCACTGTAATAAAATACTGTTAAATGTATTTCTTTAATTAAATACAATTTTTATTTATATTTTATGTATGTTAATTTAATAGATTAATGATTATTATTTAATTATTATCACTTTAATTTATTCAGATTTCTTTATTTCAGTTTTCTTTACCTTTTCCTCCACATTATTTTAATCTAATTTATTTTGTGTTTATATTTTTTAATTTAACATTTAATAACTTTTATTTATTTTAATGTGCTGCAAGTAATTTTTTTATGTATTTTAACATTTTTTTAAACTTTTTTTTTTACAGTTTTTCTGTTATTTTACTTGTCTTCATTTCATTTATTTGTTGCTTTATTATTATTATTATTATTACAGTTTTTTTTATTACTCTAGGCTTTTCCAAATGTATTCATTTATTTACTTATTGTAAAGTAATTTATTTTGATTTTATTTATTCACTCTAAAAATGCTAGGTTATTTCAACCCAAAATTTGGAAAAATATGGACCTACCCAACCGGTGCGTTAAAGCTTAATTTAAAAATGTAACCTAACTGTCAGGTTTGTCCATTTTTTTACCAAATTTTGGGTTGATTTAACCCAGCATTTTTTGAGTGTTGTTTTATATTTTTGACATATGCTATTTTTAATTTAATCCCTTTTTCTACTTCCACTACTACAACTACTACTTCTACTTCTACTACTACTACTTCTACTACTACTATTATTATTATTATTAGGCTATTATGCGGCTCTATGGGGGTCCCTGGACACCAGTTTGTAAACCCCAGCCTCTGTTTCATAGATTTAAAGAGACAACAAACAACACTAATACAACAACTTAAGTTAAATAGAGAACAGTAAAGTAGTAGTTATGATTTATCCATGCTACAGGAACTGTCATATGTTATATACACATGTGTGTGCACAAACAATTAATGTTTTAACAGACTTTTACAAAGCTTAACATGAAAGCACTTCACATGGATTAATGCAGGCAATTAAGACAAGACAGTGATATTCGGAAATCTAACACGCCTGCAACAACAACAATGCAAGACTGAGATTCTCTTGCGTCTTTAAACCCCAAGAATAAGGGCTTCTGGAATTTGACATTCATTGCCCTACCCCAAATGTCAAGCTGCAATACGCCTACGCAAATGCCTAAGCAATGAAACTCATCCGGAACTGCCTCCACAAATACTGGAATATCATTATGGGTCTTACTCAGATAAAGTCGTTTGGCTGTCATGTATTCCTGGTACAATTGACTTAAACAGCTAAATCTGACATTACGTGACCACGCAACAACTCATGGGTCGCTGTTGTGCACAAGTATCTCTGTGTAGTGATCGAAAGCGTGATCAAAAGATCTTAAACTAGATGGAACTGGATAAAATATTTTGACTGTTGCGATTCCAAATCGGTTTAATGACCTGTAACTCTGAGTATCAGACAAGTGTTCACTGTTGGCCAGAGGAGAACTGGCCCCCCGACTAAGCCTGGTTTCTCCCAAGGTTTTTTTCTCCATTTTGTTGGAGTTTTGGATCCTTGCCGCTGTTGCCTTTGGCTTGCTTAAGTTGGGGACACTTGCTTGATATTCAGCAGTGTTTTTGATATGCCTGCATTGGCGCCGTTGTATGTGAACTGAGCTGAGCCGGACGATTACGTCACTGTTTTCTCCAGTGCTGATATACTTAAATTAACTAGACTAATAACTACTGATCTTTGCAACGGAACGAATCAATAATATATAGAATAAGCTGCACAATGACACCATTTTCTCTGGGAGCTGCTGTGCTGCCAAAATTATTTGCCAATTATTAATGTAAAGCTGCTTTGCCACAATTTGCATTGTGAAAAGTGCTATATAAATGAAGGTGACTTGACTTGACTTGTAGTTTTACAGGGGGTGAATTCAGGGTGATTGGGATACTTTTTGCACACTGAGATGACTTGGAAAAAGTGCCCATCACCCTGAATTCACCTTGCTTTTTGTTAAGTGTATAATTAATCACTGCAATTGGGTTGGATTACATTGTTGGGAATAAATACTTTACAGCAATAAAAACAATTCTCCTTGTCTTTCTTTCTTTCTTTTCCTACATGAGGAAATAACACTTAAAGTGCTGAATTTGGTCCTCTATTATCATGGATTGAACAATAAGGCACGTTAAGTGTTTCAGAATGTCCCTTTTAACATGCATGGCCTTCAAAAGTACAACACTAAATACATGTCTAAATAGGGTCTAAAAAGTTTTGAGCTTGTCTACTTTTGACCACTTCCTGAGCTGGTCAAAAACGCATTTGACTGGATTGCTTTTGTGCTGTAGATGACCATGTGCTCAAATATGTTTGAACAGCCACAAAAGACCACCAGTTCTCCACATACTGACATAATGCGTAAACATTAAGGGAAGTGCACTATCCATATGACATTTCACCTTTGCCAGCTGAAGACCTGAGTTTGGTTTGAAGATGAAAAATTGACTGAAATTCTGAAATGACTGAATTTAAACAAAAGGCCCAGTTCAAAAGTTGATTCTTAGTGTCGTTACCTAATTATTAAAGGTTTTTTGAATATCAGTGAATGTTTGCATCTTTTGTAATAGTGGTGTAAGAGTTTCTTGGATCTCAATATCAAAGATTCACTGCTGGAAATTGTTATTGAAGGATTTTTCTGAAAAACATTATTCATTATTCATCAGGAAACAACACAGTGTCAAGAATCA
The DNA here is from genome assembly GCA_038088235.1 of Zacco platypus. Classification (NCBI taxonomy): domain Eukaryota; kingdom Metazoa; phylum Chordata; class Actinopteri; order Cypriniformes; family Xenocyprididae; genus Zacco; species Zacco platypus. The sequence goes on from CM076083.1 coordinate 3,436,938, forward strand.
AGAGTTTCTGTCAAATAAATGTGTGACACAAGGATAATCCTTAGAACTGGCCCTAATAACCCTAGTGAAAAATATTTCATGATAAGCATACTAAAATACATTGAAATGTCTATGTACTAACTGAAAGTACACGGTAAATGTAGTTATTTCATGCTTCCATCAAGCACAAACTTACTACACTACACATCAATCTGTATAGTATATCTTTTACAAATGCAATTGGGGAAGGATGAAATATATATTAATCTTTAAGAAAGTACATTGACTAGGTTACTAATTCCATCTACAACATGTTTGAAGGCTTGTTGAAATTGATTATCATAATGATGTTCTCTGAGCACAAGCATATCTTAAATATGACCTACAAACTCATATTTCTTGATGTAATATATACCCACCCATTGTATGTGTTAAACTAACTGTTTGAAACTTTTGAAAGAGGATGCCCACTTCATAATCTCGCTCAGCCCAACAACTAGTCTCGGTAAGGGACTAGCGACTCATCTTATGTTCCTGTAAATGTGTGAAGGCCATATTAATGTGTGTCCGTTGTCATATCATTCAAGTAAACAAGGCTGCTGTATGAGTTCTCACCTAAGTCTACGGCATAAGAGACAATATCACTGTTAGGATTACCTGCTGGAGTGCTCTTTAACAGCCACCAGAGGGCACTCCACCTTGAACTATTGCCACACCATCGGACTCCATTTCCCACAATTCATCATACAGGAACCAATCACATTCACCTGTTTCCCATCAGAGACTTTACTCACACACACTACATTTCCCATCAACCCCGTACCTCATCCAGATGCAATTCATCACCTGGACTATTTAAACTGCATTCAGGCTTGTATTCTTTGCAAAGTCTTGTATTACCACGATTTGCATTTCTGAGCGTTTAATCTAGTTTTGTCAAGACCCAGTCTTGTTCCCCGTTGATGATTGTTCTCTGCCTGCCTTTTGGACTGTTTTCTTTGTTTTATGATCTGTGATTGTTCTCTGCCTGCCCTGACCCTTTGCCTGTTTATCGACCACGACTGTGTCTACTCTCCGTTACTGTGTTTGTTGGTGATTGACCTGATGCCTGTGCGACTACGCTTTTCTGATGTATAAAGCCTGCACGTGGATCTACACCTACGTTGTCCTGCACCCTTTCATTACAATCACATTCTGCGTGTTGATATTTGTTCCTTCACCCATTAAATGTGTCTGAAGTATTGTAATAATGTGATTTTAACATAGGCCTAAATATAGGCTACAGTTTGTTTGTTCAGTGAAGGGGGTAGTTTTTGTATATGTATGATAAGTCAATCTCTCCTCTTTCACGGGCTGTGAAACAGAATTCACCAACAATCGGTTTTACTGTACTTCTGCTAAACAACCGAACTCGCTAGTGCACACTATTGGGAATCTGTGTTGCAGATTTGACACATTTCTCAGAAGGAAACCTTTAGAGTCTGGAAGCTCACTGCAGCTTAAGACACAAGTCTCACCATATTCAAATATGAGAATGATTCAGTTATTTTCAGATGCTTTTTTTTTTTTTTTTTTTTTTTTAGATGAGACTTTGTTTTTGTGCAAGCCAAAGAAAATGCGAGGAATGAACTGATACATCTAGTTTGCTTCTGCCAACATGTGCTATAATGGCAGGATTTTCAAACACAACTTTTGCCTACAGTGCAAATGTAATAATGAGCAATTTGCAAATAAAGCGATTTATTTGTTAAATATTTACGTACTACTTCAGTAATTAATTCTTGTTGAATCCTCGGTCGACCTGTTATGATTAAATGTACAATACAATTAACATTATTTGAGTTTGAGTATAAAAATAGTATAGATAAAAGTTTACAGGAAATGTGTTTTGGGTAGCAAAAAATAAATAAAAAAATTCATAATCATGAATGATCATAATCATTTCTATAGTGCTTTTCACAATGGTTGGTTGCAAAGCAGCTTTACATACATATAGAAAGTAGTTACAAAAGTAAAGATATGTAATTATGACAAATAAATAAAATAACAGTCAGATTGAAATGCTGAAATAAATCCACATACATGTACTTGATCAGACGGGTTATTACTTTAGTGTATTTCTAATTTTCTAATACACTCGAATCCATTAACTGTACTTTGATGCACTTTGAAATGTGGACTGCGGTCAAAATATTATGAATCATTAAATGCATTATTAAAATGACCAGTCTTCAAAAATTACACAAAAAGTTAAAACGTCAAATAAATTCATAAACGTTAACTGCATGAAAAGTAACAATGTAAAAAGTGTTAAATATTTTCAATCCATGCGTCACATTTAAATCTGCAGCGTAATGCTAAACCGTCAAATCATTTCATTGCGTTTTGCATCAAGAGTTGAAGTTCGCAGAGAAATGTTACAGATGGTTTATTCCATCCGCACGCACTGAAACACAATCAGTTCTGCACGCTTATTCCTCCACCATCGAACGGATCAGTCTGTGTTTTATGTGTGCACAAGAATAAAACTAATGTTGTGCCGGTTTATGCAATTGCTTCCTGCAGCGTTAATGACAGATCATGTCAGGTAAAAGAGAAGCAAAACTTATTTAATGTTGTGTCTGCTGTCTTTATTTCTTCAACAGCTTCAGGTTTAATGCACTTTATTTACAGGTTGTGTTACGTTTATTTTCATGCACTGCTTACTGCACCTATACTGAGACCTTTCTCAGCGATTCGCAGTCTTTAAATCCATATCCATAGAATTTGTGCTGTCATTGATGGAAAAATCTGTTTGTTTGTAGTAGTATTTGCAACAGTATAAAAAGAACACAAACCAACCCCAGTTTTTGCGTTGTGTTTGAATCCAATGTTTCCTACATTCATTGTACATATCTATTCCCATTGTCTCACTGATGTTCTCTATATAAGCGAGTTTGGTTGTCTGTAAAAGGCAAATTCCTAAGCTATGCCATTACTTATAATCGTTTATTACAAAATTAGTTGTTCTAATTAAACAGACTTTAACTATACCAATTTATAATGTGCCACAAATACATTTAGCTATACTAAGCACATACAAGTAAATTGTGCCACAATTTATTTTTTCATTAGGGAACATTCAAATTCAAATTTAAATATTTTCTGTATATAAAGCACAAGACAGATATATGCAAACATATAGAAATACAAGATCAGATTATAAGCAACATATGAATGTCTTCATTATGGCTGAGTTTATTCCGGATATCATTTCCATGGATCCATCTCTTCTTCCTCCTGTATTCAACCTGTAAAACACAAAATCATCATGTTTCCATTATTGCTGCATTATTACATTTGTAAGTCTGATCTTCCAGCTGTATGCATTAGCTATCATTTTTAAATAGTAATAATTACGAGCTAAGATAATAAACTTTACATTTGTTGAAACAGTTATTTGTATTAACCGATTGTTTGGCAACATCTCCATAAAAATCCATGATCTGACACAATTTATATTAAACATATAAAAAATATGAAGATATTACAGACATAAAACCTATATAGACATCGAGTTTTTTTTCACTTTTTCTTATTTTAATAAAGTAAACTTTAGATTGTTATATAGAAATCACATTCATTTTGTCTTATAGATGCAGAACAATATTGAGGCTCTTCAGAGGATCTTCACCTGATAATGATGGACTCATTCATTTCACAGGTTTATAAGATTAAAACCAGGATTTAACCCAGCCACCAACCCGTTTTAGCATGCTTTCACTGTCAAGTCTGTAAGAAGGAATCAGAAGACAAAATAATTAATGTTTAGTTCCACATATTTCAATTACTTTGATTACAAAGAAGTTTAAAAGATTACGCTAACATGACGTTTAATCACATTATTTGGAGTAGATATTTCTGAATCTTCTAAAATATAATACATTTAAAACATGAATTATATTAATTTTTCTGTTTTAGATGTGACCACAGAAGAGCCTGTGACTCCTATTGAGTCACTGTGAAGGAGAAACACATGTTGATGAGTGAACAGATAAGTGAAGGATAAGGAGGAGCAAATGTTCTGAATTAGAAGGGGTTTCAGAAAGCAACTTAAACTAAAGCAGTCGAGTGACGTGTTGCTTGTGAAAGTAAAAACACAGAGACATTGATCATGTGAGCTGAAGCTGGAATCTGCTCTGATTTTAGCAGAAGGGCAGCAGTTTCTGATGTTCACAAAGGTAAATCTATCAGTATTTTTAAATTAACTTTAATTAGCCATTTCTTTTGAAACACTTAATGATAATTCTGTCAAATATCTGAAACACTTCATGTATCAGAGGGAAATGAAGCTCTCAAAGAAAGAGGCATTTACTCACCTCAGTTCACAGTTTGAGTCTTTTAGTGCTTCACTGAGTCGATCCTTTGACTTTCCTATTTTATTGTAACTCAGATCAAGCTCTTTTAAATACTGCAGTACTTTGGCTTTAGTCAAAGACCGAGTTAAAGAAGAAACATCTGTAATGCCACATTCATTCAGACTAGAAAGAAACAAGCACAAATGAAAATTTAAGATAAAGAATTTTCCACAAATATAATATGAACTCAGGCTCTTCGCAAGATGAAATCAAGACTTTAATCATTTTGATTCTTGTGTGTGAATGTTACTGACCTCAATCTCTCCAGTTTACAGCGTGAATCCTCCAGTACGTCACATAAGTGATTCAGTCCAGAGTCTCCTAGTTTATTCCCACTGAGGTTCAGCTCTCTCAGGTGTGACAGGATTGATTTCGGAGCTGAAGTCAGGATGAAACACTGATTCTCTGTAATACTGCAGTAACACAGACTGAAGACAGAAAGAAGAACAAAGATTCAGATTCATGTTAAGTTCAAATACATCATTAGTAAATGCCGTACAGTACAATTATTCACCGCCAAAAACCTGATATAATTGTATAACCATTAACCAGAAGAGAAGCTAACTAGGGTCTGAGGATACTAAGGGTTTAACTAAGAGTTGCTTGTGATTTTTATGAATGTAGACCAAGATAAAAGATTAGTTCACCCCAAGGTCTTTATTAACCCTCCGGAGCCGTGTGGAATATGTTTGATGGATGGATGTGGATGGAGACACTTTCTTCAGCTCGTTTGGTAGCTCATTACTGCCATTATAAAGCTTGGATGGGTCAGGATATTTATAAATATTTCTCAGAAATTCTTCGTCAGAAACAAGACTCATATACACCTAGAATGGCTTGAGGATGAGTAAAGCTTGGGGTAATTTTCATTTGAAAGTGAACTAATCCTTTAAGATTAACTATAAAATCAACTTCAAAAGTATCAATTTTAATATAAGAATATCAAGATAATCTTAATGAATCACAATTTAATTGCTTAATAAGAGTAGATTTAGTTAAGAGAAAAGTATCATTAAATCATGTGACTCTGACTGTAATCTACTGTCATTCATGTAATGCTAGTTTTTAGTCTGTTCTCAATTCTGTGTTTATCTGTTATATTTGGCAACTACAAAGTTTCAAACACATCAGTTTAGTGGTCTTTCTACTGATACACAAACCATTTGCTATAAGCTGTATTATGGACTATATCAGTCTATAATAGTATTTGAATCTTTCTTCACATGCCAGAAATTACAGAGTTATTAATAATGCAGAGTAACTTCAGCTGTTATTTGGGATGAAACAAAAGGTTTTCTTTAAACAACTTTAAAAAAAAAAAAAAAAAAGATGTTCAAAATATAACCATGTAATTGCAGTTTAAATTGATTTATATAATATTACTAACTCAAGTTTCTCCAGTTTGCATTGTGGGTTCTTCAGTAGATCACTGAGGATTTCCACTCCAGAGTCTCCTAGTTTATTCCCGCTCAGCTCCAGCTGTCGCAGGTGTGACAGGATTGATTTCAGAGCTGAAGTTACAGCAGAACAACCTTCATCTGTCATAGAACAGCCTCGTAAGCTATATTGGGGGAAAAGAGATGAACAAACTCTTATTCTGTTTCATTAAAATACCAAAACACTTCCTTGTATGTGAATGTTACTGACCTCAATCTCTCCAGTTTACAGCGTGAATCCTCCAGTACGTCACATAAGTGCTTCCCTCCAGAGTCTCCTAGTTCATTCCCACTGAGGTCCAGCTCTTTCAGGTGTGAGGGCTTTGATTTCAGAGCTGAGGTCATGGTGACACACTGTTTCTCTGTAATACTGCATCCACACAGACTGAAGAACACAAAATGGAAACTGTGTTAGAGCTACAATGACCACCTTATTGAAGTGCTTCAGGATGTACAGAAATTACTTTCATTTCCACAGTTTGTTTAACCCTGCTACAATAAAACTGTATGCTGTAAATGATTAATTGTGAAGGTTAACACTTTAAATAAATAACTACACAGTAAACATATAGTAACTGCTTTACAGTATAATCCAATACAGTGGGGAAATAATATGCAATTTCCCAACTGCAGGACTGTCACGCCGGGTCTGACAGGAGACGAAGGTATATTCCGAACAAACACGTTTAATATAATGTTCACAGAAACAGATAGCATACGCAACAGTGTGCAGTAACACAAACAATAACCGACAACTGGACGAACAACAGGCAGGAACTTAACTACACAGATGACGACTACTAAATGAGAACAGGTGATAAGACTTAACTAATTAGACTTAAACGAGGACAGGTGCAGACATGACGTAACTAAACAAGACAAGACTATACCGAACTAAATTTATATGTGACAGGGACAAATTAAGGCTTTACAAACTAATGATACTAACTGTAGTTTCTCCAGCTTGCATTGTGGGTTCATCAGTAGATCACTGAGGTTTTTCACTCCTGAGTCTCCTAGTTCATTCCCACTGAGGTTCAGATCTCTCAGGTGTGATGGGTTTGATTTCAGAGCTGAAATCAGGATGACACACTGTTTCTCTGTAATACTGCATTTAAACAACCTGAAAACAAAAATAAAAACAATTGATTCATGATGACACAATCATGTGTTTGTGCAGCTTCACGAAAGCAAACATACTGTACATCTGTGTTGTACTCATTTACGTTGATTCTTTCAAATCCCTTTCTAATTACTTTCTTTCTAAATAAATATACACTTATTTCCATGTAATTTAATATTAATCTGATATAAAATAATATTGAAATATTATGTTGTGAATCTTGTGAAGTCTTCACAAGTAAGTTTTCTCCCTATACAGAAAATGAAATCACAGAATTAATAATGTAAATGATTACTATCTTGCTCTGCTAGTTGTTTAAAGCTTGACAACACTTCTTTTCACAGACCTGTAGAAGCTGTATAAGCTCCAAATGAGGAAAAAAAATTAACTAAGTAACACAATATTAAAATAATGTAACAATTTAAACTGAAATACTCACGTCAGTGTGTTGAATTGACAGTGTTTGTCCTTCAGTAGAGCAGCGAGATATTTTACATTTGTTTCTCCTAGTTTATGGTCACTCAGAATCAGCTCTCTCTGGAGTAATGGGTTTTTACCCACAAGTCCCGGCACATACTGACAGGCTTTCTCTGCATCAGGACTCACAAACCTACAGAAGGGAAGCAAAATATATAATGCTTAAAATTCCCAGTAGTCTGTTTTTAAAACCCTGAAATCACTTTAATATAACGGCATATTGTATTACTGAAATAATATTTCTATAAATATATTGTTCATTTCATCATGACTCACCTCAGTGTTTTCAGAGAACACCTTCGATCCTGTAGTAAATCATTGAGCTCCTTCACTCCTGATTGTCCAGGATCATTTCCTGTGAGATCCAGCTCTATCAGGTGTGATGAAGGGTTTGATCTCAGAGCTGAAGCCAGAGCTTTATAACCTTCTTCTGTGATACTGCAGTCTGAAAGTCTAGAGAAAAGAGATTTATATGTGAAAATGTCAGATGCATTTTATTTCATTTTCTGATCAGAATGATAAAGCATGTCTTTCCCTCTTTCTTCAGTTTACTACAGTAATACTTTAACTTTGTTCAAAAAGAAATGTCATTATTAAAATCAAACAATGGTTCACTGAACTCACCTGAGTTTCTTGAGTTTGCAGTCTGTATTTTTTAATGCGTTCTGGAGTTTCTTCACTCCTGAATCCTGCAGATTATTGTTGCTGATGTCAAGCTCTTTCAGACTGGAGTTTGAACTCAGGATTGTAGCGAGAGTTGAACAGCTTTTCTCTGTTAGACCCCAATCACGCAGCCTAGAAAGACGAGCAGGAGAGAGAATTTATAAACAATGTAAATAATGCCAACATTTGGTGATACCAGTGGATTTTGTCACTCTATGGTTCATCCTTCATTACTTGCAATAATAATAAATGAACACAATACTCACGAGAGTGTGCTGGGTTTGCAGTGTTTATCCTGCAGTAGAACCTCAAGCTTATTCACTCCGGTGTCTCCTAGTTTATGTCCACTTAGATTCAGATCTCTCAAGAATAACGGATTCTTGCCAAGAACTCCAGTGAGATATTTACAGGCTTCTGCAGCAGGACCTTGTAAAAACCTGGTGATACAGGAAATACAGTAATATTACGTTTCGGTATGTGATTTCAACCGATTAACTGAGAATTTGCCATGAACACCTGCCATACAAAGAATCCGTTAAGCCCCTGTATAGTTCTTTAAAGCTAATGTAACTGTCACTGCATGACGAACTACACAGTTTCTGCTTTTAAATAAAGAAAAATGCAGCATAACATCAATGTTTCTTCTCCTCCTGGACCGAATCACAAGTTCTACTCTTCAGCACAATGTAACCTCAAACAAAAATGATCCTAAATAGCACTAAAAGTGGTTCATTGGCTTGTAATCATAGGGAAACCACTTTAAGTGCTATATAGCACCTATCTTTTAAAAAGGTTTTATAAAGCACATTTGTCAAATGGTAGAACCATAAGAGTCTCATGTGGGGATAATTCCGTATAGGGTGGCTTTGTGGGCAAAACGGCTAAGAAAAAAAAAACTTAACTTCAAGAAATACACTGTATACTGTGAAAAATGAATGAATAAATAACTGTGATTTTTTCTTTTTTCTAATCAGATGATGTTGGTTAGTTATTGTTAATGATTCAATCATCGAGGAGTGGTCTAATTCACTGATATCATCCAGAGTCTAATCTCTGAATATAGTGTTTGGAATGATTAATTTCACTTCATTGTAGCCTTATTATACTGCATAAATACTGTATAAAATCCAGATTCTCTTGCATATTTTGCTATAACAAATATGCTTTACAAACACACAGCTACAGCAGCCAACCAAAGCAAACACTGACACTCACAAACTTTATTATTTTCAATAAAATATCAACATCTAAACCTCTGTTAATTCTCATAGAGAAATTTTGCATGAGAGAAATAAAGTCAAACTGGACTGTAATAAGTGAAGATGCTGAGATCGAGAGAGATCTGTTATTGTTTAATATTTTGTTGCTGCCAGTCAGTGTTTTCAGCTTATAAACAAGGAGATTTTACTTTAATTTTAAGGTTTTTGTTTGCTGCCAGTCATTTGACTATTTTATCATCTAACTGTTTTGTTATTATATTAACTGAACATTATATTTCGTCATTTCGAATACATTAAGAAAACAAAAAATACTGTATAAATGATGTATTACAATAATTTGTCATTACATACATAAAATAACAGCCAAGTTGTTAATTTAGAGATAATTTTACAGAGTTTACCAGAACATACAGAATATACAAGAACACAAATGGAAAATATTGGTTATTTTCTATAAAATTAGGATTTTTTTTTTACAGTGCATTTCTTGAGGATAACATGGTTCTCAACCCCCCCCCCATTAAGGAAATATTCCTGGGCCGATACATGAGACTCTTATGGTTCTACGTTGCACCATTTGACAAAGGTGCTGTAAAGAACCTTTAAAGCAAGGTGCTATATAAAACTTAAAGAGATTCCTGTATGATTGCAAGCCAATGAATCACTTTTACTGTTATTTAGCACCATTTTTGTTTAGAGTGTTCAATGGCATTAGTCAAAGAAATTTTTAAGGTGGGTTAATTGATTATCTAGCAACATCTTTACCTGCTAAGTAATTTGTCCCAAAGCTTTCATAATTGTTTTTAAGTACACTCACCTCAGTGTTTTCGGAGAACACCTTCGATCCTGTAGTAAATCACTGAACCCCTTCATTCCTGATTGTCCAGGATCATTTCCTGTGAGATCCAGCTCTATCAGGTGCGAAGGGTTTGATTTCAGAGCTGAAGCCAGAGCTTTATAACCTTCTTCTGTGATTCTGCAGTTTGAAAGTCTGTGGATTTACGAATCAAGTTTATTAATTGCATTCTGATGCACATTCAAGGAGTATATAACATTCCTGTCATGAAAGTGATGGTTTTTGTTTCCATGATGTGGAAAAATGTACTCACTTGAGTCTCTCCAGCTCACATCCACGATTCTTCAGTCCCTCACAGATCTGTTTTACTCCTGAGTCCAGCAGACGGCTGTTGTTCAGGTTCAGCTCTTTCAGGTTGTTATTTTTGGAGAGAACAGTAGCTAGAGCTGAACAGCTTTTCTCAGTCAGCTCACAATTATTCAGCCTAAACACAAAAACAGCATTATTTATTAAACACACATCAGATCATCAGCTCTTCATATATACTCACACTTGTGGGTCAATATCTAAAAGTGCTATCTTCTCAAGCACTTTAGGTGCTGCTGCAGATAAAACATCACAAATTTAATTTAGTTTAAATTGCCCCTGAAGAGCAATTGCAATCTTTTACTGCAATAGGACAGGAAGAACTACAAAACTGATCATTGCATCAAAAGCAACAAAATATCTACTAGATAGCCCCTCCAAGATATTTGTGGTTATGATGAAAACGATGTTGATATTCATGCACAAGCATTACTGGTGGATGGTTAAGATATTATCTGTCCAATTGTTAGATCTAACAAGTCAGAGCTAGTGAAGCTTATGGAGTGCCACAAGGATCGGTCTTAGGTCCTTTTTTGCTTCCATTATACATGCTGTCCATTGAAAAAAAAATTAGAAAACACAGCATTACTTTTCATGGTTATGCTAATTATACTTCAACACTTGCATATTATCCAAGTCCAGACAAGTAATTTCTTTCTATTACACTCCCCTGAAGAAAAAGACCTGAGTGTTTTGGTTGATAGCAATTTGACAACCATTTTACCTACAGTACATTGCATTAACTGCCTTCACCTACAAATGTTTGCAGAGATATGATAAATGTGACCACACAGTAACAGAGCATTTATAATGTTTAAATCAACAATCACTTACTTTATTTTCTCCACTGTGCAATGAGAGTCCACCAAAAGAGCAGAGATTTTCTCCCAATCCATGTCTCCTCGTTTAATAATGCTCAGATCCAGTTCTTGCAGTAGTAATGGATTTGTACCCAGAACTTTAGTGAGATACTCACACGCTTCCTTTGCAGCAGGACTTAAAAAGCTACAGAAATTGGAAGAGTATTTTAGATTACATAATTGTGCTATGTATTTTAGACCCTTTGCAATTCCTATCCTCATCATGGGTCCAGTGTAGTAATAAAGTGCTAATGCTAATTGATAACTGCACCTAGTTTCAATGAGAAAATACACTAATAACTGATTTTAATGCTTTTATTACCTGACGGTCAATCCACCCCCTATTAAATTAATGAGCCAATTTAGTCCAAAACGTCCAGGGTAATTTCCTGTGAGATCCAGCTCTGTCAGGTGTGAAGGGTTTGATTTCAGAGTTGAAGACAATTTTTTGTAACTTTCTCCAGTGATACTGCAGTCTGAAAGTCTGTAAATAAAAAAGGTTTATGTTAAGTACTGCATGTTCTACACTAAATAAAATACACACACACACAAAGTAAAAGGTCATTTTTAAATAAAAGAAAATCAAAATCTAAAAATAAAAAAATCTTAAAAACTTTCAAATTGTGCCAATAGAAAAAGTGCCTTCATAATATGTTCTTAATTGAGGCTTATTATTTAAAAAAAAAAACATTTTTGTTCCCTGAAATAAAGTAAACATTCACTGACAAAAAGGCTAAAAAAAAAACTAATCTAACATAAAATATTTTTATTAATAATAATTGTAAATTAATTATAATAAAGTAACTTCGGGTTCATTGGAATTTCAAAATCTGTAATATTTAAAAGTGCAGTATGTAATATTGACAGCTAGTGGTTAAAACCATGGTTGAATCCCACTAATGCAGGTTGGCAGATAAAGGACATGCAACAGGAACGAGTGCAATTGATAATGGATGCAATTAGCATTACACTAATTTGATGAGTTGATTTTCCAGATGCGGACGAGCTTTTAGATGGATGCTGCTGAGGTTATTTAGGTTGTACTGACCTACATGTTTCAGGAAGCGGCCATTAGAAAAATGTTACGAACATAAAGTTACTGTAGTAATACATTTTAACAACTAAATTCCTTCGCCTTTGAAGTCAATGTAAATCCATTTAAAGCAGGTGTTTTCTGTTGGATAAATGAACTCACATTGGCATAGATTTTGTGCTTTACAGATTGATCAGATGCACAAACAGCTGTATTACACACTACAGGAAAGGCAAAGTTAAAAAAGAGCATAATAGGTTCCCTAAATACAGCAATGAGGATAAATGAAAAGACACACTTTAGTTTCTTCAATGTGCATTGTGGATTTTCCAGCAGAAGACAGATATTGTCAATTCCTGATTTTCCTAGTTTATTTCCACTCAGATCCAGCTCCATCAGGTTTGAAGGGTTTGAAGTTAACGCGGAAGTCAGAGCAGCACAACCTTCTTCTTTAATGCTGTTATTATTCAGCCTGAAGAGAAAGAAAACAAAGACATGAAACATTCTTTAATTTATCTCAAGACCCACTTTAATGAAAAGCAATGACGTCCTAAACTGCTTCTGACAGTATTGGGTCTCATTCATAAAAACAAGCAGAATTAATTTTTGGGGAAATCATTCATAAATCCATTCAGAAGTAATTTTGTGAATTCATGAAAGCATTCGAATTTTCTAAATGTTAGCTGGTATAAAAAAACTACACCTCTCAAACACATGTAAATGCTGTGTAAATCATGTAGGGTTTTTCAGTCAAACTGATGCAATCTTAAATTATCAAGCCATCTCTTTGGTATCTGGCTCACTGTCTGCAGTGGAGCAACTAGAGGAAGCAGCTTCAAGTCAAGCTTTGATATATTTCCAGGAACTATTAGTACTTGTAAGATAAATATGCATTACTATATTCTTCTATTACATTAGTGGAGTTGAGGAGGGGCAAGAATGGCAAAACAGCTGATGATGGAGTAAAGTGAGAGGCTGCTTAGGATCTGGCAGCTGAAACTGTGTTCAGGTATTTAATAACTTACATTAGTTAACCAATAAGTGAAATATGAAACGTAAAATTCATTGAATATTTGTATTTGGCATATGTCCAATTAGTCTCTTTTACATTTGTGAGGATTATGTTAATCCTGAATGAGCGTGCTCAAGTGCCCTACTGTATATACTTTACTATTGATTGGATTTTATAATTATACTATATCAAAAGAATAACCATCAAGTCTGAGGTGTATGAAGTATTTGTAGTTGGAGTTGGAGTACAATTTTTAAGAAGATTCATCCTATGTGCAAAGTACTCTGAATTTATGAGACCAATTATTGTTTTATGTAAGTTGTTCTGCATAAAAATATCCGCTAAATTAATACATATATCACAAGTGTTAAAAATGTATATTTTAAAGACATTTTACCAAGATGCTTTACTGCACAAATATAAAACCACTTGTATACTCACTGAATTATGTTTAGTTTACAGTGTTGATCCTCCAGTAGAGCAGAGAGCTGCTTCACTTTCTTTATGTCCAGATCATAGTCACTCACATTCAGCTCTCTCAGGAGTAATGGATTTTTACTCGAACCTCTGGTCAAAAACTTACAGGCTTCATCTGCTTCAGGATTTAAAAACCTGTAGAAGTGAAGTTGAAGCAGGATTTGATTCAGTTCTCACATTTTAAGGTAAAATGGATGATATAGAAGATATGGTTTAAAAAAATCGATTTTAAAATCACTTTAACTTTGATGCAACAACATGCTGTATTTTAGAAAATAATAATATTTCCATAAATAATTCAATTGCATATTTATTTTTTATGATTTCATCAAGTCTTACCTCAGGGTTAGTTTACAACCTGCTTTTTGTGGTACATCATAGAGCTCCATCACTCCTGATTGTCCAGGATCATTTCCTGTGAGATCCAGCTCTATCAGGTGTGATGAAGGGTTTGATCTCAGAGCTGAAGCCAGAGCTTTATAACCTTCTTCTGTGATTCTGCAGTCTGAAAGTCTAGAACAGGAAGGGAAATGTAACATTCAGATGAACATTCAGTTATTCTAGAAATGTTTTAATATCAATAGCCGAAAAATTAAAGAGCTAGTTAATTGTGTTCCTTGTACGAATGAATTAAAAAAATGGCTGAACATGAAGCCAAAAAGGCCTCAAAGACCTTTAATATGTTTAACATCAATATGTTAGACATCATAAACTCACCTGAGTTTCTCCAGTTTACAATTCTCTTTCAGTCCATCAGAGAGCAACTTGACTCCTGAATCCTTCAGATCATTATCGCTCAGATCAAGAAACTTCAGACTGCAGGAGTCTGAACTAAGAACTGAAGCAAGAGCTGAATGGCTTTCCTCTGTTAGATCACACTTACAGAGTCTGATAATAATAATAAAACATCAATAATGAAGATATGTGACAGTACTGTTAACTATGCTTACATTTGCACAGAATTTTGCACATCATCACATAAAAATATCCTGTGATTGCTGTGCTGCTAAATGTGTAGCTGATGGTGAAATGTACTCACTTGAGTATCTCCAGCTCACATACAGGATCCTTCAGTCCCTCACAGATCTGTTTCACTCCTGAGTCCAGTAGACGGCTGTTGCTCAGGTTAAGCTCTTTCAGGATGGTTTTGGAGGAGAGAACAGTAGCTAGAACTGAATAGCTTTTCTCTGTCAGCTCACAATTATTCAGTCTAAACACAAAAACGCCATTATTTATTATTCAGCACATATTCAACACCCATCAGAACAGCAGGTCTTCATATCTGCTCATGACGGAGTCTTTTATAATAAACAGAAGTTATTATGTGTATAATATAATATATTATGTGACTCACTTCATTTTCTCCACTTTGCTGTGAGAGTCCATCAAAAAAGCAGAGAGCTTCTCTCCATCCAGATCTCCTAATTTATCTTCACTCAGATCCAGTTCTGGCAGTAATAATGGACTTTTACCTAGAACTTTAGTTAGATAGTCACACGCTTCCTCTGCAGCAACAGTTTTCAAAAATCTAAAAATCAAAGTAGATTATAATTTTGTATCACATAATATTACATTTTTTTATGATTTTTGCAGCAAAGATAGTAAAACATATTTAAAACAGTTCATGTGAGTACAGTGGTTCAACCTTAATATTATATATATTAAAAAAGACTTTTCAACAATATCTAGTCATTAATTACTCACCCTCGTGTCATTCCACACCCATAAGACATTCGTTCATTTTCAGAACATAAAATAAGATATTATTGATAAAATCCGATGGCTCAGTGAGGCCTGCATTGAAACCAAATTTACTATTTAATCTAATAGTTTTTGCTGCACTTTATCTGTATATGGGGAGGGTTCGTTTTGTGTTTTGCCTTGTGTAGTGATCTGTATTTTTTTATTTAATTCTTTTATATATTTGCTTGCTTGTGTGGTGACCTTGGGTGTTTTGAAAGGCACCATTAAATAAAATACATTATTATTAAAACTATTAAACACTTCTGCTTGCTGTTAATGCTAATACAAAAAAACACTGGCTCCTGCCAATTTTAATTTTCCATATTGTGTGTCATGGAAAGATTTTCTTATAGTCGCAATTTTAATAAATATTTAAAGATTTGGTCTTAAATATATAGTGTCCATCCAAAGTACTGAACTTTATCATTTTAGGAGACTCACCTCAGTGTCAGTTTACAATCTGGTTTCTGTAGTAAATCATTGAGCTCCTTCACTCCTGATTGTCCAGGATCATTTCCTGTGAGATCCAGCTCTATCAGGTGTGATGAAGGGTTTGATCTCAGAGCTGAAGCCAGAGCTTTATAACCTTCTTCTGTGATACTGCAGTCTGAAAGTCTGTAAAACAAAAATAAGTTGTTCATTTTTTGTTTGGACAAAGATTTTGAAAAAGTACCTGGAACAATATTAACTAAACCACATTACACCATTTATTCAGTTACATAATTTATTACAATATTTACAATTAGTGAAAAGTCAAACTGTCCAAATAGGGATGAAAAGAGATGAAAGCAGTAAAGCTGAAATTCAGACAGACAGGAACATTTACAAATGTATATTATAATCAGAAACATTAATGTATAAAAATACACACTTGAGTTTCTCCAATCTGCACTGTGTATTTTTCAACAGAGGACAGATCTTCACTATTCCTGAGTTTCCGACTTTATTTCCACTCAGGTCCAACTCTATCAGGTTTGAAGGGTTTGAATTAAACGCTAAAGTCAGAGCAGCACAACCTTCTTCTGCAATACTGTTATTATTCAGCCTGAAGAAGAAGAAAACAGACAGGACATTCTTCAGTTTGTCTCATTCATAACACCTTCAATAATAGATAAATATATATGATGGTTCATCTGGCCCCAAAGAACTTTAAAGAACAGCAAGAATAGTATTTGATTAGACTCTGAAAATGATAAAATAGTTTAATTAATAGTTTGATTAATAGTTGAGACTATAAAAATATAAAATACTCACTGAAGTATGTTGAGTTTACAGTGTTTGT
The DNA here is from genome assembly GCA_038088235.1 of Zacco platypus. Taxonomy (NCBI): domain Eukaryota; kingdom Metazoa; phylum Chordata; class Actinopteri; order Cypriniformes; family Xenocyprididae; genus Zacco; species Zacco platypus. Next base: position 3,453,802 of record CM076083.1, read on the forward strand.
CTTCCAGTAGAACAGCGAGCTGCTTCACATTTGAGTCTTCTAGTTTATGTCCACTCAGATTCAGTTCATTCACGAGTAACGGGTTTTTACCCACAACTCTATCTACAAACTGACAGGCTTCATCTGCAGCAGGACTCAAAAACCTGCAGAAGGGAAGATGAATTAACTGAATTAAAAAAAAAAAAACATCTTATTCTGATGGCAAAATGTGTAAAATATTTTTTTCTTCAATAAATGTTTATCCAATAGGCAGTATTAGTTAAATCATATTTCTACAAATATTTCACCTGCATATAATTTTTGTATTTTTTCATTGTGTCTCACCTCAGTGTCTTCAGTTGACAGTTTTGATCCTGTAGTAAATTATGGAGCTCTTTCACTCCTGATTGTCCAGGATCATTTCCTGTGAGATCCAGCTCTATCAGGTGTGAAGGGTTTGATCTCAGAGCTGAAGCCAGAGCTTTATAACCTTCTTCTGTGATACTGCAGTTTGAAAGTCTGAATAATAAAACTGTATTCAATTACTCATTTAATAAAACAATATTTCATTATAAGCATTACACCATCACAGCACCTCATAGAGATCAATATGTTCATCAATAGTTGTATAACGTTTCTATGCATATTGTGCAGCAATGCATTCACTGCTACTATAGTACCTGCCAAATAGTACGAGTACCAACATTTGAAACTTTTTTACAGGCCAGCTTTAGGTATCAACTTTATTGATTCATGTTTACATTAACCAAAGTCAAACCTGAGTATCTGCAGAGCACACTGTGAATTTCCCAGTAGAGTGGCGATTTGTGTTACTCCAGAGTCTCCTATTTCATTCTCACTCAGATCCAGCTCTCTGAGGTTTGAAGGGTTTGAATTAAAAGCTGACGCCAGAGCAGCACAACCTTCTTGAGTAACACAAATGTGATGAAACCTGTAGAAACAAAGAGAAAACATTCAAATCTTAGCTGTGCATACAATTATACAACTAATCAATATGAGATTTGAACACACACAAACAGACACGCACACACATTCATATCTCATACTGAAGATGAAAAGCACAAAGCAATGATATGTCTTGCAAAAAGCAAAAAACTACTAATATTTTATGAAAACTCTGTCAGATAAAGGCTTATTAAAGAAAGTTTCAGTCAAACAAATTAATTGCATTAATTGCAGCTGTAAAAAAAGCTACTGCTCAGCAGCAAACACCCGAGGTAAAGGTTTCTCTTTGTAAACTTTGTTTAACAGTGGATAAAACACATCTTAAAGCACAACTTCCAGCCATAAAAGTTTGTTTGTTCGTGTCTTTAAAAAAACTGTTTGTTTGTATTAATAGTCCATCTAATCTAAAATGACAGTGAATGAATGAAAGACTTAAAGGTTTTTTAAAAAAACACGTTGGCTAGCAACGTTAACATTCCACCGATGAAGTGGTCGCTGCAGACACGGGCATTAACAGACTCTGCTCCTCCCGACCGCAGACGTACGTTGGAAATACACATTTTACTGCTTGTCTCAGTGAGCTTTTGACATTTCTCACCTTTATGAGTACTGCTCAGCAGCAAACACCCGATGTAAAGGTTTCTCTTTGTAAACTTTGTTTAACAGTGGCTAAAACACATCTTAAAGCACAACTTCCAGCCTGCATGGAGACATTCTTGAGTCTCCAGTAGCTTAAAATAACTGTTTGCTGCTTAGCAGTGTTTTTTTGTTTTGTTTTGTTACAGCTGCCCTTTTAATACAATTAATTTGTTTGACAGAAACTTTCCTTAAAGAGCTCACCCAAAAATTCAATACTGTGCCTTTGTATTGCACATTTAGATTTACTTACTTCAGCTTTTCCAGTTTGCACTCTGCATTTGAAAACAGAGACGAGATGATCTTCATTCCTGAGTCTTTGAGAATACTCCAACTTAGATCCAGCTCTTTCAGATTTGAAGGATTTAAATTTAAAGCTCCAGCTAAAGCATGACAATCTTCTTCTGTTATAGAGGAATTATTCAGACTGTATAAAGAGAAAAACAAGTTTCAGTATTACCCAAGTAATGATGTGTAAGTTAATACAACGTCACCCAAAGCTAGAGCAGCCTAAAAATCCCCAATGAAGTCCACATTAGACTACCGCTAACTTAATAATCATTACGAAGTAAATGAGCATTTAACGACAACCTAATGCTATATAAACACAGACACAATAAAAAACAACAAAACTCCAGTTATAATTTTGGACATTCTTGTGATTCTTTAAAGCACATGTGATTCTTACGAGAGCGGATTGGTTCGCTTGAAGGCTTGAAAATGTTTATTGGAGAATATTTTAAAGTGTCTTTGGAGAAAATGAACGTGAAAGAGGTCAGTCACTCTTGTGTGCTTTTTATTACAGAATAACTGAATCTTGGGGAGTCAAACACACCTGTGAATGGAACATTTCTGCAACGCATGATGTGATGCTTCATCCGCAAACATCACAAAAAAGGGACATAAAAGTTTGTTTGTTCGTGTCTTTAAAAAAACTGTTTGTTTGTATTAATAGTCCATCTAATCTAAAATGACAGTGAATGAATTAAAGACTTAAAGGTTTTTTTTAAAAAAACACGTTGGCTAGCAACGTTAACATTCCACCGATGAAGTGGTCGCTGCAGACACGGGCATTAACAGACTCTGCTCCTCCCGACCGCAGACGTACGTTGGAAATACACATTTTACAGCTTGTCTCAGTGAGCTTTTGACATTTCTCACCTTTATGAGTGACAATCTTCGGTACTCTATAAAAACTCTTTCTTTTTTCTCGATTTAAACGATTGGAGCAGCCGTAAACTACACAAAACATTGGCATTTTTTCAGACGGCAGATCCTCAGCTACTCACTTCCTGCCCTCCATCTGAATTTCGCGCTCTCGTGATATAGCAGCGTGACATCACGTGAAACCAAGCTATTAATGATAATGATGGTGCCAGTACAAAAGCATCATATGGTAATTCACTCATATGATCTGTCCATATAATAAATAAAATGTAGTTTTAACCCTTTAGAACCTAAAGCTAAAATTGCCGTTTTCACATATTACGATTTTTTTTTTATAAAATTCTCACACAATGTGCTACATTGAAATTGTCACGATTATCAGCTGGAGTGCCCGTAATAGCCACAAGAGGGCACTCCACCTGGAAACTGTTGTTCACTACCGGACTCCATTTGCCACAATTGAAAAATGTCACTGCCATTTGTTGCCGAAATTATCACAATAACTTTTATATATGTTGTCTTCTGTCTATAGCAATTTGAATTGTTACAATGCCACAAATGGTTTAAAAGTTACATAACATGAATACAGCTTGGTTGGACGTGTCACCGACGAAACATCCAGGTTTTAAAAGGTTAAAAGCTCTTAAACTTGACATTATAATGATACAACTTACATCATTGTGTTGAGTTTACAGTGTTTATCTTCCAGTACAGGAACAAGTTTCTTCAATCCTGAGGATCCCAGCTGACATTTATTCAGATTCAGCTCTCTCAGGAGTAACAGGTTTTTATCCAGAACTTTACTCAGTTTCTGACAGACTTCCTCTGCTTCAGGACTCAGAAACCTTGAGAAGGCAAATTGAACCAAATTGAATTTATATCCTCAATTAAGCTTGATGTATCATCTGATTCTAATGGGAAAGGTGTGAAATTGTAATCTTGAATTTACTTTTATTGAAATATTTGATACAGTACTTTTACCAAGTAATTTGTCTGCATATCATTAATATGTATCATTTCATCATGTCACCTTATTTTTAGTTTACAGTCTGGTTTCTGTAGTAAATCATCGAGCTCCTTCACTCCTGTTTGTCCAGGATCATTTCCTGTGAGATCCAGCTCTAGTTCATCTCTCAGGTGTGGATCTGATCTCAGAGTCTCAGAGTGTGATCTCAGAGCTGAAGCCAGAGTTTTGTAGCCTTCTTCAGTTACACTACAGTTTGAGAGTCTAGGAGATTTTAATCAAAAATTGATCACTGAATATAGAGACAAACAAAATGACCATAATTGGACACAGTAGAGTTAGAGTACATTAATATTTTAGACATCAACTCACTTTAGTTTCTCCAGTTTACAATTCTTTTTCAGTCCATCAGAGAGCAGCTTCACTCCTGTATCCTTCAGATTATTATCGCTCAGATCAAGTTCCTTCAGACTGCTGGAGTCTGAACTGAGAACTGAAGACATAGCTGAACAGCTTCCCTCTGTTAGATCACACTTACTGAGCCTGAAAAAAAATAGTCTGTCAATGTATTCGATTTAAACCAGCTTCACCAGCATCAGAGGCATGAATGCTAGTAAGGACAATTGAAGGCACCTCAATGTTAAGGGAGTGAGATTTACTGCACAGCCAGTCATGAAATATGTGAGAGACAATCACATTCTTTACTGAATCTAATTGCTAATCACTTTTTATTTTAATCTTGCCACAAAAGTTCTTATGCAATAAATTTTGGTTTCTACAATATAGAAAAATCTAGTAAATTAAAATCTTAATTTTGTAGGTTCAATGAATTCGTTATGGTGAACTACCATTGACTCCCCTTAACAATTAAAAAGAAGCAAATGTAAATTAATATTTTTTTCTGAAACAAAGTAGATTTTAAAATCATAAAATAATTATTAGTCAGTACAATTTCTATTAACTGATGGCATTGTCTGCTGTCACACAACTTACCTCAGTATCTCCAATTTACACTTTACACTCTTCAGTCCAGTGCACAGCAGCTTCACTCCTGAATCCCGTAGATTATTATTGTTCATATTCAGCTCTTCCAGACTGTTATCTGATTCAAGAGCTTTAGCCAGACTTGAACAGCTTTTGTCTGTTATGTTACAATCATTTAACCTACAAGAAACATTAAATGCAGAATAAAATGTATTTATTTATTTTATATGAACAATACTCTAGGATGGTGAGCTATATTGCCAAAATAACTAATCTTATTCTGCAACATAAAACAAACAAGCATGTTTGTATAAAATAGTGGGACATTGTAAAATGCTAAATCTAAAAGAGCGCTTAACAAGCTTACGACAGTGATATTAAGAGATCATATTCATTATAAACCCATATATAACACGCTGTATGTCACTATAATTTGCAGTTTTTAATTTTAACGATGTTTTTTAATGATCTTAATAACCAATAATGCTTATAATTAACCATTAAATTGTAAATTATTATTGGTTAATAACATTCATATACTTACATCTGGAATGTGATTATTACTCATTTAGGTTATTTATAAATGTATTTTTCTTTTGAATTACTTTTTAGTGTTTAAATCATGGGTCTTCGACCTGGCTCCGGGAGGCCCACTGTCCTGTAGAGTTTAGCTTCAACCTTAATTAACAAACCTGAACCAACTGATCAATATCTTCAGGATTACTTGAAAATCACAAGCTAAAGCAGATTGGAAAGAAACTTTGCAGGTTACTGGGCTTTCAGGAGCCGGGTTGAAGACCCCTGCTTTAAATGACTTACACAGCTCTTTTGGAGATTTTCACAACTTCCAATAGTCTAAAGAGACACTCATCTGATTTCTTGAATTTCTGAAGCTCAAACTCCTCCATCTCTTCCTCTGATGTCAACAAAACAAAGGCCACAGCAGACCAATGGGCAGGTGAAAGATCAGATGAGAGATTTCTTTTTCTAAGTTGATTCTGAATCTCTTTCACCAAGGTTTGGTCATTCAGTTCATTCAGACAGTAGAACAGATTGATGGATCTCTCTGGGGACAGATTCTCTTCTAACTTCTGCTTGATGTACTTGACTACTTCATTGTAGCACTGGTCATTGCCGTGCTGTGTCAACAGACCTCGTAAGAGTGGACGATTGGTCTGGAGTGACAGGCCGAGGAGGAAGCGAAGGAAAAGATCCAGGTGTCCAGTTTCACTCTCAAGTGCCTTGTCCACTGCAGTCTTGAGCAAATCAATCATGGCTTCAGTTTTGTTTTCCTGTTCTGTAGACTCCTGAGCAAACACACTTTTCTTTTTGATATCTAGAAACAGATGTGCATACAGTGCTGCAATAAACTCTTGAATGCTCAAGTGAACAAAGCAGAAAGTGGTACCGAGAATGATCCCTCTTTCCTCCTTAAAGATCTGGGTACACATGCCTGAATACACTGATGCTTTAGAGGCATCAATACCACATGTTTCCAGATCTGTGTCATAAAAGAGCAGATTGTTTCTTTGCAGTTGGTCAAATGCCAGTTTCCCCAGTGAAAGCATGGCGTCTTTATCCCAGGAAACATCTGGTGTGTATTTTCCCTCATATTTTCGACGGCTCTGTAGGATCTGAAAGCGGAGAAAGTGTGTGTACATTTGTGTCAGAGTCCTGGGAGTGTCTTCAGTATTTGATTCCTGCAGTGTTTTAGAGGTGTCATCAGCCTTATTATTTTTCACATCATTATTTCTTTTCTCCTCCAAAATGTTTTGGAGAACAGTGGCTGAAATCCAGCAGAAGACTGGGATGTAGCACATGATAAAGAGACTCTTTGATTGTTTAACATTATCAATGATTTCATTGGCCAGAACAACATCATCAGGGAATCTTTTTCTGAAGTACTCCTCCTTCTTTTGTGCATCATTGAATCCTTGAACTTCTGTCACGCGGTCAATACATTCAGGAGGAATCTTGATGGCAGCTGCTGGTCTGGTGGTGATCCAGATGAGAGCAGAAGGAAGCAGATTTCCCTTGATGAGGTTTGTTAGGAGAACATCCAGAGAGACTGGTAACGACACATCACGGCACGTTTCATTACCATCAAAGTTCAGAGGAAGACGACATTCATCCAATCCATCAAGGATGAAGAGGAATTTAAATTTATCGTTTCTTGCCAGGTTCAGTCCTTTTATCTCTGGGAAAAACTGACTTATAAGACTTGTCAAGCTTAGTGTTTCTTTCTCCTTTAAGTTCATCTCTCGAAATGCAAGGGGAAATATGAAAGTAATATCCTCATTTTCTTTTCCGTCAACCCAATCCACAATAAACTTTTGCACAGAGATGGATTTTCCGATCCCAGCAACTCCTTTTGTCAGTACAATTCTGATCTCTTGGTCTTGTTCAGGCGCTTCAAACAAATTTTTGCATTCAACTGGTATCTCTTGTGATTCATGTCGCCTGTCAGCGGCCTGAACTTGCCTTATTTCGTTTTGGATATTGACTTGTTTACTATCACCCAGAGTCATATAGATATCTGTGTAGATGTTATTCAGAAGCTTGGATTCACCTTGCTTTGCAATTCCTTCAGATACAGACTGATGCTTCATTTTCAGGTTTGATTTTAGTGGTCGCTGATGAATGAGGATCAGCTCATCTAACACACAAACAAGAACAAAAAACATAAATATATGCATCATTTTATCTTATGACAAATTGTTATGGCCATAAACCTCTTACTTTGTAGATCATCTGCAGTCTCAAGTTCCTTAATTTCTCTCAAGAAAAAGAGTGTCATATCAAGAGCTGCTTCTTTGATATCACGCATTTCCTTTGTAAATTCCTGCACAAAATAATCTGTGTTCTCTTTTTTTAATATTTTCTTAAACTTTTCCAGCTCATTCTTCAGAAATATGAGTATTTTGTTCTCAACAGCCTGAAAACAAAGCAAGAAAAAATGAAAAACACAAAGATAATAAGAACCTGGTATGGATCGAATCAAATAATCAACATGATTTCTTGGTATCTAGCTTCATGTGTTTTTGTATTCACTGTCATGTGGCTGAAACATAACTACCATTTTATTTTTGAGTTGTGATTTCAAAAATGAGGGATTATAAGAACATCAGTTAACAAGACACATTTAATAATAAAAATTGAATACAATTTTCCATTTGTTTAACAACCCATAAGTTTGTATAAATAAACACAATCATACATACATACATAAATCTTGAGCATTTATGATTTTGTTACTTGCCTTGAAGATCAAGTGACGCTTTTCTCTGAAATTCTTCCGGTTGCGGTAATTCTTGTAGTCTGAGTCTGACTTCTGAATTTGAACCCTGGTAAAAAATAAATAAATTAATAAAGTTGGATTTTTCTTTTTTTTGCAATTCAATTCATAGAAGGCTCAGTTACAAGTCAAGTCAAGTCATCTTTATTTATATAGCGCTTTTTACAATGCATATTGTGGCAAAGCAGCTTTACATTAATAATTGGCAAATAATTTTGGCTGCACAGCAGCTCCCAAAGAAAATGGAGAGGCAGAGTTATTTGGAGACACAATCCTCTTGACTGTGTTAATAGTCTTTACAATAGTTGCTTATGTCTTGAACCTGATGACTCAAATTCGTGTTCTAATGGAAAGGTGCTGAATTTAACTTGAAAAATTTTCAGTGTGGTTCATATTTTCATTGTTATATTGATCATTATCCATGGTCAATTTGCTTCAAAAGGTACATGTATATTATATTTAAATAACCATGTTACATATAGATTATTAAGTCTCTAGAAAAAAAATAATGAAACATTTTGGATAATTAAAATACATTTACGTGGTAATTTAAATTGTAAAAAGTAAACTGTGGTATCTTGTGTTCCCACCTGTTGAGAAGAAAAGCTGCCAGTTCCTCATCACTCTTCAATCCCTTCTGTGCTTTAAGAGTTTTCCACCGTGAAAATTCTGCACCAATATTTACTGTGGTCTTCTGCCCTTTGTTACTAAACAACACACAAATTGATGAAAATCACATAAAAATTAACAGGTTTGCAGGTTTGTCAGTTTCATTTGTTCAAATGATTGTCAAACCAGCAGCATATTACTACCTACTTCATCAGTACAGAAAAGCAGTTTATGTGAAATTCAGTTTTATGATTAAAAAAAAAAACACAAGAAATACCTTTTGGAAGGTGATGGTGTTTCCTCACTGAAGTTCGGTCCGTCACCTTTTGAATGGTCACTCTTCATAGACACACAGCTGGATACATGTGAGCCTGATCTTACACTGATGACACAAAGTGCAGAAATAACACTTTACTACAGGAGATACTTCAGTCTCATATCAAGAGATTTGATGATGCAAATAATACTTAGATGCAATGTAGCACCTGTATGGAATGTACTGTATATATGCTTGATTGCCCGTTCTCTATTTCCACTGTGAATTTACAACCCCTAGCGTTTACCAGTGTAATTGAATGACCATGTTAACATCGCTATAATGCAAAACAAATGAATAATAAATTTTGTTAGATGTTTTGATGCTATTGCAGCACAATGAAAGCTAAACAATTCAGTAAATATTACATAATGGCAGGTTTAAACTTTATGTTAATTTAATCCTCCATATTATTTGCCCATGTTTATTCTATTTTTGTTTCATTTTGGTCTCATTTTCACACCACTAGTTACTTTCCTTCCAATTTTTTCAGTTTTTTGTTCAATCTCATTTATTTACGTATATAATGGTTGTTATTCTATCCTTTGCTCCTGTGATTTTTGCGCATTTGTTTTGGATTCTTCACTGTATGCATAATATAGCCTCACACCCTGTGACATTTACATGTTATAATAGTTTTGACTTATTTAATAAAAATGAATCAACCGATCACCTGTAAGATGCTTTGAGAAAATGAAATACCTTTCGCTAAATGGTGTTTTCTCACTGAAGTTTGGTCCATCACCTTTTGAATGGTCACTTTTTATAGACACAAAGGATACATGTGAGCCTGATTTTTCACTAATGACAAAGAGACGAGAGAGAGAGAGAGAGAAAAAAACACTTTACTACAGGAGATTTTTCAGTCTTGTGGTTATGGTCCTCGAGGAACTTTTTGCAAATTTGTGGACCATACACTCGAGCCCCTTAACTGCAGAGCTTGGTCCACAGCAGACCCCAGCCATCACTGCCACCACAACAGAGTCTCTGGCCATCATGGCTGCCACACCAGAAGCAAATAAGCCGTCCTGAGGCGTTCAAGTTTGGCAGCACTCAGCTTCAGCACTTCCAAGCCCACCTGCCTCAGTGCTCTCAAGCCCGCCTGTCTCAGCACTGCCTACCCCAGAGGCCTTTCCTTTGTCCTCAATGCTCCCAGTGGTGACAACAGCCATTTTGTGTGATTGTGCTGCACACAAATCTCCAGATTCTGCTAAGGCAGTGGTGACTTTTGCATCTGCTCTCAAGCTGTCAACGGACGCTAAAGATCATTCTCGACTAGGTGGTGACCTCTGGTGATGCTTTCCAGGTGGCAGTGACCACTCCTGAACCTTTTGCCTGCTCTTACATGGCCAAGAAGGCCATTCCTTATTGAGGTTGTTCCTGAACTCTGGTGGTCTCTAGCTCTTCCTGATCCACCGTGGTCACTAACCTTGCCTGCTGCGTCATGGTAGTCAACAGATCTGTTTCTCTGCATTGGTGGTCTCCAGCTCCGCCTGCCCCGCCTTGGTGGCCTTCAGCTCCACCTACTACACCTTGGTATGCTCCTGCATGAGGGCTGTTCAGGTTTTTGCTTCACCATGGCCTCATGACCTACCAAACACGCCATGGGGAACTACTACACCAGCGCTGGCCTGGTGGCCTCCAATGCTGCTGGTTCTGCTATGGCCACCTGATCCTCCGTGGCTTCTTCGACTGTTTCTTCCATGGCTCCATGGCCCAGGCCCAACATTGTTCCACGATCCACGGTCTTGCCTACAGCTCTACAGCCCAGGCCCACCACTGCTCCCCAATCCTGGCCCACCTCCACTCCACAGTCCTGGCCTATCTCCGCTCCATGGTCCAGGCCAAGATACAGGCCCTTGTCATCTTCACAGGCTTGGCCTGTAAACTCGGGTTGCCCAAGGTCTGTTTTGAATTCTGTTTTAATAAGCTACACATGGGCTCTCACTTTCAGCTTGCCCCCAAAGGATTCATATTACACAGGCACTGTGCTCAGTGATTTATTCATGTTTTTAGTAAATTTACAGACAAACACCTGAATACATATGAGCTCGAACTTGCAGTAATGACACAAAGGGCAGAGAGAAATACACTTGACTACAGGAAATTCTTCTAGCTATATTTTCAAATGTTCACATAACAGCTCACATACAGTAATCAAGTCTTTTGTTAGATGTTACCTTTTTTTAGATGGTGTTTTCTCACTGAAGTTTGGTCCATCACCTTTAGAATGGTCACTCTTCACAGACACAGAACTGGACACATGTGAGTCTGATCTAACACTTAAAAAAACACCACAGGAGTTACTTCAGACTCATTTGAAGGAAGTTCCAAATGGTAATTAAATACAGAATAGCCTTATTATTCATTCAAGTTCTGGTTTCAATTTACTCTATTGTCCACATTGTGAAAAATTTAAAAAGCCTATTTACAATTTAAATAGTGTAATGTAAAACATGTGGAATACCTTTTGGTTCCTGATGGTGTTTCCTTACTGAAGGACACACGTGAGCCTGATCTTTTACTAAGAGAGTAAAAGTTAAGAAACTTTTTTACTGCAGTCTCAGATTTAGTTTTTGCAATTAAGTTGATAAATGGAATTTACTGTATCAAACTACAGTTTAAACGTGCATTATAAACTAGAAAGTTTTATGAAAAGTTTATATTGAAATACTTTATAACAGTCTAGGTGTGGCCAACAATAAGCAACATACTAAACACCTTTTGGTAGATGATGGCTTCTTCTCACTGAAGTTTGGTCCATCACCTTTTGAATGGTCACTCTTCACAGACACAGAGCTAGACACATGTGAAACTAATCTTTCACTTTTGACAAAAAACAAACAAAAAAAAATTACAGGAGGTTCCTCAGTTTAATATATACATGCATACTATATTATAATCATTCATTATTAATCTTTACTCAACTGCAAAAGGCGAAATTAGTTAACAATGCATTCAACACCACTGCAAGACTCACTGGCTTTTCCCATCTATATATCCTATGACAAATTCAGTATTGGTTTCAGTTTCTGCTTCCTTGGTTGTCTTAATTGCGTACATTTTCAATGGTTGTCATGGTTATTCATGATTTCATTCATTTCACACACCTGTTTCTTATTTTGATCATTAGCTTGCTCTATAACCTTCAGATTGTTGTGTTATTTGTCTGGCGTTGCTTAAAGGGATAGTTCACCCAAAAATTAAAATTATCTCATAATTTGCTCATCCTCAAGCCATCCTTAAAAATATCCTTAGTCCTCCAAAGTTTATAATGGTGGTGAATGGTAGCCCGAATTCTGAAGACAGAAATTCATCCATCCATAAAATATGAATCCATACGACTCCAGAGGGGTAATAAAAGGCCTTTTGAAGGGGTAATCGTGGCCTAGTGGTGAGGGAGTCGGGCTTGTAATCAGAAGGTTGCCGGTTCGATTCCCACGCCGGCAGGAATTGAAAGTGGGGATTGTGAATGAACAGCACTGTCTCCACCTTCGATACCATGACTAAGGTGCCCTTGAGCAAGACACCTAACCCCTAATTGCTCTCCTTGTAAGTCGCTTTGGATAAAAGCGTCTGCTAAATGATGAAAAATGAAGCGAAGGGAGGTATTTTTGTAGGAAAAATATCCATTCTCAAAATTTTATAAATTCAAATAACTAGCTTCCGGAAGAGCAACCTTTGGCCCCACACAATGACGTAATGACGAACACAGAGGCGCAGAGTAGAGAGCAAAACAAAACACCATTCACAAGAGAAATGTTAGAGGATTTCGATTTAAGAGAAGAGGAGCTTGAGTTTGTTGCACAGCCCTCTTTGTTTGAATCATGAGAGGCGTCTAAGCTTACGATACTCCTACATCCTGCCTTATATACATCACGTCACGGGTTACTCATTTGGCGTTGACTTGCACATTCTGCATGCGGTCGTCCGCCGGAATCTAGTTGTTTGAATTTATAAAGTTTTAAATATGGATATTTTTCTTACAAAAATGCACCCCTTTTCTTCAAAAGGCCTTTATTACCCATCTGGAGTAGTATGGATTCATATTTATATGCATGGATGCATTTTTTTCTGTCTTCAGAATTTGGGCTATCATTCACTACCATTATAAACCTTGGAGGACTAAGGATATTTTTAAGTATGTCTACGATTGTGTTCATCTGAAAGAAGCTTGTCATACACAGCTAGGATTGCTTGATGGTGAGTAAATCATGAGATACTTTTCATTTTTGGATGAACTATCCCTTTAAGTTTAGAGCACACTGTTATGTATATTCCATGTTTCGCCTTGCTTGTATCCTTATTATGATTTGCTTATTAAAGTATACTGGTGCATTTAGATATGCTTTGCCTCGTCATAAGCTCATTTCTACGATCTATATAAGCTTATAATCCCTGAGCGTTAGTAATCTATTGACTCTTTATGACTGAGATAACAAGGTTATTCCTTTCTTCTCAGCCCATCAACAGACAGTTTCTTCTGATGATTTTGGCTTCATAACTTCGTATTTATGATTTCAGTTAATTCTCTTGTAATAAACACAATAATGAACACTTGGATAATTATTTGACAAACCAGATATGATTACTATTTAGCTGCAAATTTGAGAAACAAAACTATTAAACATTTTATTGTGTGGCCAACATCAACGAACACATTAATTACCTTTTGGCAGGTGATGTTTTGTTCTCACTGAAGTTTGGACCATCACCTTTTGAATGGTCACTCTTCACAGACACAGAGCTGAACACTGGTGAACCTGATCTTTCACTAAGAAAAAAAAAAAAAAACGCCAGGAGGTTCTTCAGTCTTATTTGAAGAGCATTTGTTCTCCTCAACTATGGATGGATGTATGCATTTATGTGTGGTTGTCTGTTGTCAGTCAAGATCATTCACATACACCACAGTGAATAAATTTAAATAATGTAATGAAAAACACATGAAATACCTTTTGGATTGTGACAGAGTTTCCTCACTGAAGGACACGTGTGGGCCTGATCTCTCACTAACAACACAAAGAAGGTTCACCTCAACAATTTCAACATTTGTTCTGCCACTATAAACTACCAATGAAATCTACTATGTCCTTCATCCCTTTATAGACTTTAGACTCCAGAAAAGCTCATTTCTGTCTTCTATATATGCTGAGTGTTGGTTATCTACTGAGTCAGTATTACTGAGTTACTTGGTTATTCCCTTCTTCTCAGTCAATCATCAGACAGTTTATTCTGATAATTTTGGCTTGATAACTTCATATTTATGATCTCAGCCAATTCTTTTGATGACTAGTCCAATATGGTGTAATGAACTGAATACTTGGACAAAATATTGACAAACCAGCTGTGTCTAAATTTTGACTGCAAATTTGTGAAACAGAACTCTGAAATGTTCATTGAAGTATTCATTGAATTTCAAAATTGTTCATGTGTGACCAACAACAAGAAACACATTAAATACCTTTTGGCAGGTGATGTTTTGTTCTCACTGAAGTTTGGACCATCTCCTTTTGAATTGTCACTCTTCATGGACACAGAGCTGAACACTGGTGAACCTGATCTTTCACTAAAGACACAAAGAACAGAAAAAAAAAAACACCATTAAAGGAGGTTCTTCAGTCTCATCATTTTTTGTGATCATGGCATTGCTATTGCCATGTTGTACTGTTTTGGGAACATGAAAATAGGAACAAAGTTGTGGCACCTGGCAGATCCTTAATGTTTAAACACCTCAACCCTTTAATCATTTGTTCTGCCACTATAAACTACCAATAAAATCTACTGTGTCCTTCATCTCTTTATACACTTTAGACTCCAGAAAAGCTAATTTCTGTCTTCTATATATGCTGAGTGTTGGTTATCTACTGGCTCAGTATGACTGAGTTACTTGAATGGACTGAGTTTCTTCTGATGATTTTGGCTTGATAACTTCATATTTATGATCTCAGCCAATTCTCTTGATGACAAGTCCAATATGGTGTAATGAACTGAATACTTGGACAAATATTTCACAAACCAACAAGGCTAAATTTTGACTGCATATTTGTGAAACAAAACTCTGAAATGTTCTATTGAAAAGTACTCATTAAATTTGAAAATTGTTCATGTGTGACCAACAACAAGAAACACATTAAATACCTTTTGGCAGGTGATGTTTTGTTCTCACTGAAGTTTGGACCATCACCTTTTGAATGGTCACTCTTCATGGACACAGAGCTGAACACTGGTGAACCTGACCTTTCACTTAAGACACAAAAAGACAAAAAAAAAGCACCAGGAGGTTCTTCAGTCTCATTTGAAGAGCATTTTTTCTCCTAACAACTATGGATGAATGAATGTGTTTTGAAAAAAAACATTTGGAAGTGTCTCAGGCTCAATGCGAAAAAAAATCAGATATCTTGCGGACTTCTGTGCAACAAATTCCGGGTGCTCAGGGCGCCATGGCGAATCAGGAAGGCACCATGATGGTGTGCCCCAGACACCAAGTTCGGCCACTACGGCCACGGGTATAATCCCCCCTCACCAAAACATTTTCTTGGGAGGAGCTCCATACATATACATAATGGGCCTTGTGGTGGATGGTGGCATCATTTTTTCACCAATAAAACAGCAACATCTAAACCTCTGTTAATTCTCAACTAGAACTTCTGTAGACGTCTGACAGAAATAAAGTCAGTCTGGTTACTAATAAGTGAAGCTGGTAATGCTGTTTGTGGAGTTAATGAATCAGATCTTCAGAGATGTAATGTCTTTTATCTTCAGTTGATTTCATCTAAGGCAGTGACTGAAGTTAGTTGTAGTTCTTATGTTTCTCTGTCCTGTGATTCTGCTTGTTAACAGCAGGTGTTCATCACTAAGGCTCAATCGTCATTTAATTAATTACTTAATTATCTCATTAACTTTAACTCTGCTTCAGTGTTACTTTAACACTATAGAGAGAAGGGCCAAATATTCTCTGAGCAGAGTTGATTTAACTCTGAGGATTTTTCTGTGTAGTGTGATCTGCCGTGGAATACAGTGAAATTATACGCAAGAGATATGAAAAATAAAGACAATGATGTGACAAAAGAGAGCATGAGATTTGAAACTTTTATGATGTGAGCCCTCATGTTTTGCTTGTATTATAGAGCTGTCTCTGTAATACTTACGAGTTTTGACACATCACTGTCCTTCTACTTACTACCTTAAACATCTGTCAACATATTGAAGAGGCACAAATCGGAATTGAAATGATCAGATTCCATGTGGTTTGTGCTGTTCACACTGTCATGGTGAAAACATATCGAGTCAGATGTGGGCAAAAAAACAAAACAAAATCAGCTGTGGGCCACATTTACCTGCAGTGTGAACGTAGCCTAAGAGACCAAACTGGAACACATTGGGAAACTAGTTAAACTTAGAATGAGAGGGAAAACAGGCAAACAGGAACAGGGAAAACAGAACCAAAACACAATGAAACTAAACAGACAAAGAATTACATTTGGCATTATAACTGCACATGTTTGTTTTTTTTCTTTTGAAATTATGTTTGATTGTTTATCAAGCAAGTAACTTCTTACTATTGTCATGCTGAGTAGGATTGGATGGGAAGAAGTCCTTCTTAAAAACCTTTTTGTACACTACCACCGCCAAACTATCCTCAATTTGGATGACACTTTTATCCAAAGCAACATATACTTAATTCAAGAAAAATATTTTATCATTTTTTGTGATCATGGTATTGCTACTGCCATGCTGTACTTTTTGAGAACATGGAAATAGTAAAGTTGTGACACCTGACAGATCATTAATGTTTAAACACCTCAAACCTTTAATCATTTGTTCTGCCACTATAAACTACCAATAAAAGCTACTGTGTCCTTCATCCCTTTATAGACTTTAGACTCCAGAAAAGCTCATTTCTGTCTTCTATATATGCTGAGTGTTGGTTATCTACTAACTCAGTATGACTGAGTTACTTGGATGGACTGAGATTCTTCTGATGATTTTGGCTTGATAACTTTATATTTATGATCTCAGCCAATTCTCTTGATGACAAGTCCAATATGGTGTAATGAACTGAACACTTGGACAAATATTTCACAAACCAACAAGGCTAAATATTGACTGCAAATTTGTGAAACAAAACTCTGAAATGTTCATTGAAGTATTCATTGAATTTCAAAATTGTTCTTGGGTGACCAACAACAAGAAACACAAACCTTTTGGCAGGTGATGTTTTGTTCTCACTGAAGTTTGGACCATCTCCTTTTGAATTGTCACTCTTCATGGACACAGAGCTGAACACTGGTGAACCTGATCTTTCACTAAAGACACAAAGAACAGAAAGAAAAAAAACACCATTAAAGGAGGTTCTTCAGTCTCATCATTTTTTGTGATCATGGCATTGCTATTGCCATGGTGTACTTTTTGAGAACATGAAAATAGGAACAAAGTTGTGGCACCTGGCAGATCCTTAATGTTTAAACACTTCAACCATTTCAACATTTTTGTTCTGCCACTATAAACTACCAATAAAAGCTACTGTGTCCTTCATCCCTTTATACACTTTAGACTTCAGAAAAGCTCAGTTCTGCCTTCTATATATGCTGAGTGTTGGTTATCTACTGACTTGATAACTTCATATTTATGATCTCAGCCAATTCTCTTGATGACAAGTCCAATATGGTGTAATGAACTCAATACTTGGACAAATATTTCACAAACCAAAAAGGCTAAATTTTGACTGCATATTTGTGAAACAAAACTCTGAAATGTTCTATTGAAAAGTACTCATAAAATTGGAAAATTGTTCATGTGTGACCAACAACAAGAAACACATTAAATACCTTTTGGCAGGTGATGTTTTGTTCTCACTGAAGTTTGGACCATCACCTTTTGAATGGTCACTCTTCATGGACACAGAGCTGAACACTGGTGAACCTGATCTTTCACTTAAGAC
Organism: Zacco platypus; assembly: GCA_038088235.1. Classification (NCBI taxonomy): domain Eukaryota; kingdom Metazoa; phylum Chordata; class Actinopteri; order Cypriniformes; family Xenocyprididae; genus Zacco; species Zacco platypus. Next base: position 3,471,659 of record CM076083.1, read on the forward strand.
ACAAAAAGACAAAAAAAAGCACCAGGAGGTTCTTCAGTCTCATTTGAAGAGCATTTGTTCTCCTAACAACTATAGATGAATGAATGTGTTTTGAAAAAAACATTTGGAAGTGTCTCAGGCTCAATGCGAAAAAAAAAAATCAGATATCTTGCGGACTTCTGTGCAACAAATTCCGGGTGCTCAGGGCGCCATGGTGAATCAGGAAGTTTGTGGCACCATGGTGGTGTGCCCCAGACACCAAGTTCAGGTATATTCCCCCCTCCCCAAAACATTTTCTTGGGAGGAGCTCCACACATATCCATAATGGGCCTTGTGGTGGATGGTGGCATCATTTTTTCACCAATAAAACATCAACATCTAAACCTCTGTTAATTCTCAACTAGAACTTCTGTAGACGTCTGACAGAAATAAAGTCAGTCTGGTTACTAATAAGTGAAGCTGGTAATGCTGTTTATGGAGTTGATGAATCAGATCTTCAGAGATGTAATGTCTTTTATCTTCAGTTGATTTCATCTAAGGCAGTGACTGAAGTTAGTTGTAGTTCTTGTGTTTCTCTGTCCTGTGATTCTGCTTGTTAACAGCAGGTGTTCATCACTAAGGCTCAATCGTCATTTAATTAATTACTTAATTATCTCATTAACTTTAACTCTGCTTCAGTGTTACTTTAACACCATAGAGAGAAGGACCAAATGTTCTCTGAGCAGAGTTGATTTAACTCTGAGGATTTTTCTGTGTAGTGTGATCTGCCGTGGAATACAGTGAAATTATACGCAAGAAATATGACAAATAAAGACAATGATGTGACAAAAGAGAGCATGAGATTTGAAACTTTTATTATGCGAGCCCTCATGTTTTGCTTGTATTATAGAGCTGTCTCTGTAATACTTACGAGTTTTGACACATCACTGTCCTTCTACTGACTACCTTAAACATCTGTCAACATATTGAAGAGGCACAAATCGGAATCGAAATGATCAGATTCCATGTGGTTTGTGCTGTTCACACTGTCATGGTGAAAACATATCGAGTCAGATGTGGGCAAAAAAACAAAACAAAATCAGCTTTGGGCCACATTTACCTGCAGTGTGAACGTAGCCTAAGAGACCAAACTGGAACACATTGGGAAACTAGTTAAACTTAGAATGAGAGGGAAAACAGGCAAACAGGAACAGGGAAAACAGAACCAAAACACAATGAAACTAAACAGACGAAGAATTACATTTTGCATTATAACTGCACATGTTTGTTTTTTTCTTTAAAAATTATGTTTGATTGTTTATCAAGAAAGTAACTTCTTACTATTGTCATGCTGAGTAGGATTGGATGGGAAGAAGTTCTTCTTAAAAACCATTTTGTACACTACCACCACCAAACTATCCTAAGTTTGGATGACACTTTTATCCAAAGCAACATATACTTAATTCAAGAAAAATATTTTATCATTTTTTGTGATCAATGCATTGCTACTGCCATGCTGTACTTTTTGAGAACATGGAAATAGTAAAGTTGTGACACCTGGCAAATCATTAATGTTTAAACACCTCAAACCTTTAATCATTTGTTCTGCCACTATAAACTACCAATAAAAGCTACTGTGTCCTTCATCCCTTTATACACTTTAGACTCCAGAAAAGCTCATTTCTGTCTTCTATATATGTTGAGTGTTGGTTATCTACTGACTCAGTATGACTGAGTTACTTGGATGGACTGAGTTTCTTCTGATGATTTTGGCTTGATAACTTCATATTTATGATCTCAGCCAATTCTCTTGATGACTAGTCCAATATGGTGTAATGAACTGAACCCTTGGACAAATATTTCACAAACCAACAAGGCTAAATATTGATTGCAAATTTGTGAAACAAAACTCTGAAATGTTCATTGAAGTATTCATTGAATTTCAAAATTGTTCATGTGTGACCAACAACAAGAAACACATTAAATACCTTTTGTTCTCACTGAAGTTTGGACCATCACCTTTTGAATTGTCACTCTTCATGGACACAGAGCTGAACACTGGTGAACCTGATCTTTCACTAAAGACACAAAGAACAGAAAGAAAAAAAAACACCATTAAAGGAGGTTCTTCACTCTCATTTTAAGAGAATCTATCCTTCTCACAACTATGAATTGATGAATGTGTTTACATGGCATTGCCTGTTCAGTCAGTCAAGATCATTTATACACACAGGAACAAAAAGTTTGAATAATGTAACGCAAAACACATGGTCGTTACATACAATTTAACAAACTATAACGTTCATTAGCCCACTATTATTCTCCCACCAATGGAAGATGAAATTATCTAATTACAGTGAAATAATGAAAGTGTTTATTTCTGAAACAAAACTTGAAAGTTTTATGATAAATACTCATTGAAATGCTTTAATACAGTCAGTGTGTGACCAATAGTGAGAAACACATGAAATACCTTTTGGTAGGCGTTTCTTCAGTGAAATATGGTGGATCACCTTTCGACTGGTCACTCTTCACAGACTCAGAGCTGGAATCCTCTGAGTCTGATCTTTCCCTAAAACACAAAGAGGAAAGAGGAAGGAAGAGAGAGGTTTATGTTGAAGAGGTTTAATGTTGCAAACAATAGTTTAACACAAAGTATAACTGCAATACTGTCATTTTGCTTTATTTTTATTCAGTTTTGACTCCAGACACGTTTATACAAAGCAACACACATTTAATTCAAGATAAATACTGTATTAATATCCGTGATCTTGTGATACTCTGAATTACAGCAACATGAAAACAGGAACAAAGTTGTGACTCCTGAAGATCTCTAATGTTTGAACACCTCAGCCAATAAACCTCTGTGACCTCATGAATGTAAAACACCTTTAATGGCAGAGAATCTAAAGTTGTAACGGAGCTGAGAGTTCATGTTCAACCCTACACCTCTACTGGACTCTGGACCAGCCAGTTTCTTCCTCTCACTTTATTCCTGAGTGTTTGTTGTGTTCTATAGAGACTTTTATAAACTAACTCTAAATCTTACTGAGTTTCTTTCTGCTGCGCTCCTGGCATGATCACTTTAGTTCATCATGATTTCAGTAAAGCATAAACTGTAATGAAATGTTTACTCAAAATTTATGACTGTTTGAGAACAAAAACTAAAACTTACTCTGTCTTACAGTAACGCTACAATTTTGTCACTTCAGTAGAGTTTAAAACGACTGAAAGCAGAAGCAGTCTTACCTCTGTTTCTCTGAGAGACTCATCTTAGAGAGAGAGTCCTTTCCTCGCTCCTCTGACATTACTGCACATAAACTGCCATTGAAAACAGATCAAGATCTTCGTGTTTAAGACATTCAGCTGCTCAGAATGACCTGGACATGAGGATAATAATGACGAATGTTGAGTTGAAGACAAAAAAAAGGTTCATAAAAATAATATGGGCTCAGTTTCAGGATAACTCTTCATCGCTCTAATAAATATAAGTACACTATGTATGGAGTAAACATTATTCACTCCACCTGACGGTGAAAGGTTTATTCATGCATTTGTTGCTTCCAGGGTTAATTATTGTAATGCACTATTTGCTGGTTTACCTGCTAAATAAATCAATCAAACTTCATCACAGCACAGATTTTCCTTCAGTCGCGTGTTGTTTTTAAAACTCTCACACTAACATACAAAGCTATGCATGGAAGAGCTCCTTCCTACATCTGTGATTTAGTCACTGAAGTGTGACTGATTCTCTTCCTCTTCAGCACCAGATTTATGAGAGAGAGAGAGCTTTCTGTCGCTGCACACATTGAACGCATTACTACTGTTTTTAGGATTTTAGAAAAGGGCATTAATGTAGTCTACTGTGCAAATTGAAATGAAATATTTCATGTAATCATACCTGATATTCTTGTCGACACAAAGACTTCACAGCATTAGTCACCGCGAGCTTCAGCTCACAACTTACTTTCGATTTCGCATCATCACAAAACAATGTTTTTTTTTTTTTTTTAAGTATCCTAATACACTTATTTAAAAATGGTTCAGATTATTTACATAATGATCAATAACTGTGATCGAGGACGTTTTCAAACTTACGTGCATCAATCCGGTCTGGAGCATCACTGAGGACTGAACGGTTTCTTTTTCTCTTTACGGATAGTCACATGACACACTTCCTGTAAGACCTTTGGTTACAGCCAGACTATTTTACTGTGATTTATGAGCTTTTATGTTTAGATTTGTTCCTGGTTAAGCATTGACTGGCGGTTGTAAAATCCTCATTTTAAACCATTTTAAGAATGGTCACTTTTCATCAAGACCTTCATCAAGAGTAAATCATGCAAACAAACAAAAATGGTGCTTCCTCAGCAGGCTAATTTAACTCCACATCATCTTTATTAGCCTGAAGTATAAAATAACACTAATTTTATTTTAATTTATGTTTCATTACTTCCAGATGATGAACAGACTCTGTTTCTCTTCAACACTTTCAGTTTCATTCACACAACATGATTCAAGCCTTCAGACATTAGTTTAGCAGACGCACTTTGTGAATAATACACAAATGACAAAGATTTCAGTATTTATTCATTTATATTTATTTATTTTTAATCAACGTGACGTCATAGGACTGGTTGAGCTGTAAAACCAGAAGCAGGAAGAGCTTCATTTCATCTTTATGCCCGTTAGATGGCGCTAAACTCATGGTTCATAACTACAGATTTAAAAGGATTGTTCACCACAAAATCAAAATTCTCTCATTTACTTCAAACATTATTAGTATTAATTTCTTTCCTTGGCTGAACAAAACTATAATACATCAAGATTAGTACAAATTATACTCATCCTTACAGTAGTTTACTTTTCCTTTCTGTGTGGAAAATTGTTTTATTAAACTATTTTTTATCTTTTTATTTTTAATTGTTTACAGTATTACACAATTACTGTACAGCAGCTTAACATGTGCATTATAAATATAGTCTGATTTTATAATAACTTTCAATAAGGGAATTAGATCATTAACTTCTGTTTTGTATGTGAAACCGACAATGATGACTTTATAAAGACACCAGAAAATAGACACGAAGAGCATTGTACCTGAAGAAGAAAACATTCGATGATCATGAAATGTTGATTAAACTGTAAAGTGTATTTTATATTGTAAAGATATGAAACTCCTCAGCTCTCCTCAGAAGACTCATGTTTAGTACAAACAAGATCATCTTAAGATTGGTGCCAAATTGTCAGTAGAAATATCGATAGTTGAAACTTCTGTCATCATTCACTCACCCTCAAGTTGTTTCAAACACATATTCATTTCTTTCTTGTGCAGAAAACAAAAGAAGATATTTTTAAGAATGTGTTTCAATGAGGACCAGCAACTGTTTTGTAACCATTATTCTTATATAGAGAAGAACAAACTTCATGCAGGTTTACAACAACTTGAGGATGAATAAATGACAGAAGTTTCATTTTTGGGTGAACTGTCCCTTTAAGACTCGAGGAATCGACTCTAATAAATAACTAGATAAGATGGTTTGGGGTGTGAGTGTGTGAAGTTTAACCTGCTTTGTAAAATAAAAACATCAAAGTATCGTCAAGTTAGACCTCAAATTGAACAATCCCATTATAAAACCCTCACAAAAATAAACCATGGTTTCATATTATTTAAGTGGAGCAAAAACACTTTTACAATAATATGGTTAAATTAATATTTTCTTTCATTTATTGTAAATTAATACTAAACCCTATTAATGTAATCCAGACCGCTGTCATTCTCTGCACTACATTAACAGAAAGCCAGTTAATGTAAAGATTTGTAATACCGGCGCTAAACCAGAGACGGACGCGCTCAGCGCTTTTCATACATCACAAACATGTTTTCAAACACATAAAAGTTTCAGACATTTCTATACACATAAGTACTAACAAAATAATATATTTAGAGTTTGTAAAATGATGTCTATAGAAGCGGCAGTAACAATCCTTTCCATAATAATTAGACGACACGCTTTATTCAGATACACATTGTGTAAGAAACTTATTCTTCTCTCAGTTCACCGGCTCTCTTACTTTCATGTATTTCGGGAGAAGCGGATCATTCGCGTGTAAATCCAACAGATCCGATTCTCTGTAATGTGGCGCAAACTACACTGTTAAAAAATTACTGTAAATTTTACAGTATAATACAGGCAGCAGGGTTGCCAGCCAGTTACTGTAAAATATACAGTAGAGTTACTGTAATTTAATTTACAGAATGTCCCTGTATTCTCTGATTACAGTAAATAACTGTATTTTTTTAAATTACGAAGGGTCAGTTTACAGTAATATTCTGTAAATTTGAGTCAAACCAACATGTGACCCCAGAATGCATTGCAGTTTACAGCAATATGCTGTATTATTAAAAAACAGCCAGCGGCTGTAAAATAATGCTGTAATTTTTACAGCAATTCATTACAGTGTAACATATTGCGCATTTAGCTCAACTAATCAATCGTTATAAAAGTGTTTAAACAGCTAAACTCATCCACTTGCACATATTTGACAATCTGAATATCTAATGCTGTAGTTAATAAATTTTTGAATATTTTGAATAAAAAAACGAAAAAATGAGATCATCAGTCGTACAGCGCTATTGTGGCTGCGGTGTGTCACGTGACAAGTAATGAAGCGTCACCATGGAAACAATAAGTGATATATTCAAAATAACAGTCGCCTTGAAAAACTCACGCTGGGATCAGCCAGAATATTTTAAACGTGTGAAAGTGCTAAAGGCTTTTTGAATATCAATGAATGTTTGCATCTTTTGTAATAGTGGTGTAAGAGTCCCTTGGATCTCAATATCAACGATTCACTGCTGGAAACTGTTAGTGAAGGATTTTTCTGAAAAACATTCATTATTCATCAGGAAAAAACACAGTATCAAGAATCAAGAGTTTCTGTCAATAATTGTGTGACACAAGGAGAATCTGCCCCATAACAACTTACAAATGCACATGTAAATATATTCTGTATATAAAGCACAAGACAGATATAACGCAAAACATAAAAATACTAGATCAGATTATGAGCAACATATGAATGACTGAGTTTAGTGCTGATATCATTTCCACTGACGCATCTCTTCTTCCTCCTGTATTCAACCTGTAAAACACAAAATCATCATGTTTCCATTATTGCTGCATTATTACATTTGTGAGTCTGATCTTCCAGCTGTATGCTAACATGAATATTGTTATGACCGTCTAGGGCCAGCCGCAACATAAATGAATTTGTACTTACTCAGTGGATGATAGTTTTTAAATGAAGACATTTATTCACAATAACATACACAAACATAATGATTAACAGAAACAAATGGGAGTTAAATTCAGGAGTGGACCAGGCCAAAACAAACAAAAATAACTAATGTTAAGACCCTGTAAACTACCTGAAATGAAAATACATAAAAGAAAGACAACACAACTTCTTTAACTTCCTTAGCCTAAAACATAGAATAAACGAGTATAAAGAAAATGGCGTCACACTCTCTACTTCCCCTAAATTAATTGATACAAAAATAATCTTTAAACAATAAAACTATAACCAAAGAAAAACTGAATATCACTCAAAGACGAAACAAGGTTTGGCCGACACAAACACAATAATGACTCGGGCAGAGCAAAACAAATGGCACGCATTCGGCGGCCCTTTCAGAGTGTTGGTGAGGTGTCCAGAAGGAACCAATCAGGAACACACCAATCATAGGCTCTGCTGACTTGGGTACAGGCCACGCCTTCTCCTGCACAGACACTCAAACAAAACACATGCAAAGACAGACCTAACAGTATTCATGATACTGTATTTCCCTTGTTGTGGGTGTGGCCTTGAGACAAAACGAAAACAAATGGAACTGAAAATGTCAGGGCACGGAACTCTCCTCAAATCGCAACTCATTCAATGGATTATTTCGAAAAGGTAATGAAGTTTCAATGTTCAGCATCACGTTTTCAAAACAATGAGTAATTTGTGTGATATGAAAAATCGTCTGAGCTGTTTTGCCTGATTTATTACAGACATTCAGATAAATAGGTAATGACTTAGCAGAGCAAATGGCTAGTACAGTTTATTAATTATTTGTGCCCTGTTTATAAGCTAGCCTGTTGTTATAATCAAATTTCTTGTTTATTTCACTGTTACATGTGTATGAATGTGTATTTTTATTCAATTAATTATTTGTCTGCCCTCTAGCGGCAGGAAAAGCATTTACCTGTTTAATTGAGTAGATTCCATACAGCTGTGGACCATCAGCATGTGCTTAAAAGAGGTCAAGTCGCCACATTTTGACGGCAGGACTTGAGCGGCAGTCCAGACACGGAGATGTGCTCTCCTTGGTCTGTGTCTTTTTGTGTTCCTGACCAATTTCTCTCACACTTTGTTATATATTATTTCAATAAATTCCCCTATTTGACCGAGCCTTTGTGTTGTTCCTCTTTTGTGTTATGGCAGTGGCTGTAACATTCATATATAGCCAGTGTTTCTGTTATAAACTACATACCTGAGGAAATGTTTTTATTAATCTTGTAGTCATCAAACATTGCAGTTTGTACTTGATTATAATATAGTGCATAAGGCTTTAAAGCGTATCTTGGACGTAGGCCAGCAGTTACTTCAAGCATATTATTTTTTAAATTTGGGACAGGAAAGAAATATATATGAGTATCACCATAATTGCTTCATTTAGCTTTTGTGATATATTCATTATGCAGAGTTATATACAGTATGCGTTGCTAATTATTATTTTGTTTGGAGTAATTATGTTTAGAGCCATGTATTTCATTTAACAGATCAATCAAAATCATATGCATATACAACCAGTAAATGCCAATGAATGAAAAATAATCTGTTAATCAGCAGCGTAAATACAGACAATCTTAAGGCATGTTTTATTTTTGGATTTCCTCTAGCCATGTTCAGCAAACATATCTGGAACTAAACCTTCGGCTCATTTCATGCTAACGATCTGATTTTACTCAGAAGAGACCAGACACCACCGCCAGACTCACAGTTCTGCTCAGCTCACTTCTTGTAGATCTGACATCATAAACCAGGAAAGCAACCGTAGCCACGCCCACCAGAGCAGAGAGAGCCAATCGGATCACAGTTTCAATGAAACCACAACAGTGGATGTGATCTAAAAAAAGAAAAACCTCTTTCAAATAGGCTTACAGACGCCACTTTTGGTTATTATTAGGAGTGCAAGCATTCATTAAAAAGGCAAAAGTTACATGTTTGAGTGGGTTTTCATGCACACTTTCTTTGCTTTGCCAAATAACTTGAATAATGAATATAATACAATTCTAGAACTTGATCTTTAATCTCAGCTCTCCTAGAAACCTGTGTGATTCTTTCTCTAATAACTTTTTTTGCAAACCAGCAAAAATGTTTTCTAAAGCAACACCCACACCCACACTCACGCTCATCTGCGGTCTGCTCTCTGTTCCAGAGAAATCGCAAACGAAAAAAAAAAAGCAAATGCACCACAGTGCACAAACAGGCACTCTTTCTGAATGCATGAACTGATCAAATGTAAACCTGAATGCATTATAAGTGTCTTTGGATAAGATGCGTAAGTGTTGTAAATGAAAATCTTGATATTTTAATTAGTTTCTGTGGTTGGTTATTTAGCACCTATCAGCAGTTACATAAAGCAACACTTCTGAATGTGCTTGACCACAACTGCAGGCGTGGTTTTCATTCTCACTTCAGTCTGACATTCAGAGTGAAAGCTTTACAAAAACTCATATCAAATGGACTGAACACATAAACAGAGCTCTCATGTATATTGCGAGTGAAATACCTGAACTTGGCTGATGGAGTTCAGTAATGTTGGCATCTTCAGTCTGGTTGAAAGATAAATTATCCACTGTACAACTGGACGTCAAAAAATTGGAGGTTGATGATTTTTCTGGTGATGAAGTGCTTTGTGGAGATTCTGATAATAACAGATAGTTTAACGTGAGTCTCATTACACACACGTTTGAGCTTTATTTATAGTAGATCCAAATTTAAAAGGGAACTAAAACACGTAACACACACGAAAAAAAGTCAGAATTGCGAGTTATAAAGTCAGAATTGCGAGATAAAAAGTCAGAATTGCGTGATATAAAGTCAGAATTGCGAGATAAAAAGTCAGAATTGCGTGATATAAAGTCAGAATTGCGTGATATAAAGTCAGAATTGTGAGATAAAAAGTCAGAATTGCGAGTTATAAAGTCAGAATTGTGAGATAAAAAGTAGAATTGCGTGATATAAAGTCAGAATTGCGAGATATAAAGTCAGAATTGCGTGATATAAAGTCAGAATTGCGAGATAAAAAGTCAGAATTGCGTGATATAAAGTCAGAATTGTGAGATAAAAAGTCAGAATTGCGAGATAAAAAGTAGAATTGCGTGAAAAAAAGTCAGAATTGTGAGATAAAAAGTAGAATTGCGTGATATAAAGTCAGAATTGCGAGTTATAAAGTCAGAATTGCGTGAAAAAAAGTCAGAATTGTGAGATAAAAAGTCAGAATTGTGAGATAAAAAGTCAGAATTGCGAGTTATAAAGTCAGAATTGTGAGATAAAAAGTAGAATTGCGTGAAGAAAAGTCAGAATTGTGAGATATAAAGTCAGAATTGCGAGTTATAAAGTCAGAATTGTGAGATATAAAGTCAGAATTGCGAGTTATAAAGTCAGAATTGTGAGATAAAAAGTCAGAATTGCGAGTTATAAAGTCAGAATTGTGAGATATAAAGTCAGAATTGCGTGAAAAAAAGTCAGAATTGTGAGATATAAAGTCAGAATTGTGAGATAAAAAGTAGAATTGCGTGATATAAAGTCAGAATTGCGAGTTATAAAGTCAGAATTGTGAGATAAAAAGTCAGAATTGTGAGATAAAAAGTCAGAATTGTGAGATAAATGTAGAATTGCGTGATATAAAGTCAGAATTGTGAGATAAAAAGTCAGAATTGTGAGATAAAAAGTAGAATTGCGTGATATAAAGTCAGAATTGCGTGAAAAAAAGTCAGAATTGTGAGATAAAAAGTAGAATTGCGTGAAAAAAAGTCAGAATTGTGAGATAAAAAGTAGAATTGCGTGATATAAAGTCAGAATTGCGAGTTATAAAGTCAGAATTGCGTGATATAAAGTCAGAATTGCGAGATATAAAGTCAGAATTGCGTGATATAAAGTCAGAATTGCGTGAAAAAAAGTCAGAATTATGAGATAAAAAGTAGAATTGTGAGATATAAAGTCAGAATTATGAGATAAAAAGTAGAATTGCGTGAAAAAAAGTCAGAATTGTGAGATAAAAAGTAGAATTGCGTGATATAAAGTCAGAATTGTGAGATATAAAGTCAGAATTGCGAGATATAAAGTCAGAATTGTGAGATAAAAAGTCAGAATTGTGAGATAAAAAGTAGAATTGCGTGATATAAAGTCAGAATTGTGAGATAAAAAGTCAGAATTGCGAGATATAAAGTCAGAATTGTGAGATAAAAAGTCAGAATTGTGAGATAAAAAGTCAGAATTGCGAGATATAAAGTCAGAATTGTGAGATAAAAAGTCAGAATTGCGAGATATAAAGTCAGAATTGCGAGATATAAAGTCAGAATTGTGAGATATAAAGTCAGAATTGTGAGATAAAAAGTCAGAATTGTGAGATAAAAAGTCAGAATTGCGAGATATAAAGTCAGAATTGTGAGATAAAAAGTCAGAATTGCGAGATATAAAGTCAGAATTGTGAGATAAAAAGTCAGAATTGCGAGATATAAAGTCAGAATTGCGAGATATAAAGTCAGAATTGTGAGATATAAAGTCAGAATTGCGAGATATAAAGTCAGAATTGCGAGAAAAAAATATTTATTTTTTTTCAGTGGTGGAAACAGGCTTCCATAGTTATTCCTTACTCACCGTAGACAGTAACACTGAAACTCTTGTATTTGGTCTCTCCACTGATAAGTGATAGTTTGTAAAGTCCAGAGTCTGTGGTTCTGGTGTTTATGATGGTCAGAGATCCGGTCTGATCTATTTTCAGTCTGTCTCTCAATCTCCCATCAGGACCAGCATATGTCGAGTTGGTTTGTGTGAGTCTGCTGACTTCAGCTATTCTTGTGCCTCTGAACATCCAGTGTATTAACAGATATTTCTGTACTTCAGTAATGTCTGTGTTTAGAGTGACAGAATCTCCCTCCATCACTGAAACTGACTTCACTTCATCTGCCACATCTATAGAACAAACACATTATGACCAAACTGTCAGTTATAGTTATCAGTTGTATTATGGAGGCATTTTCCCTATGCATGTTGAATGACTTGCAGTAAACAAAGACTTAACCATTAACTTTGTTACATAAAAACAACCATAATGCAAATGCATTTATTATTTCTAAAAATGCATGAAGGAACGTCATAAAATACTCATAACTCACCAACAAGACGCCACAAGCACACAAAGAACAAAATAAAAGCGTTAACCATATTTCTTGCCACACACTTGACTCGTGCAGTAAAGCACTCTAAAAACAATCATCACTTGACTTTGTCGCTGCATGTTGTCAAACGCCTCCAGTGGTGGGTGTGGCCTCTGCTGGTTTCCTCGCGGATGTCATGGCAAGTTGATGGCACTGAACACGCTTTCTCACTGCTTAAAAGTAAACAATTTTAAGGGGAATGTTGTTTTTATATAAATATAAATAGGATAAGTCCATAAAATGGACGTGTTAAGATGTGCGTTCATGAGGAACTCAGATTGGTCATATTTTTAGGGTCCGTGTGCTGTGTGCACTGCTCCCTACTGTTCCTCGAAGTTCTCTGTCCAGCTGACCGACACAGCTAGATTTTCGAACCTTAATAATCTTGTCATTTTTTGGAGAAATAAAGTTGAGAATAAATATTTTTATGTGAGGTGGCTGTTTAGCTACATGACATAATGTTAAAACTATGTGGAAAAAGTATATAATAAGCTACTCAATCAAAATTAAACACAACTACAAGCCAAGTGTGCTTAGAATACTTAATTATTCTTTTAAGTATATTTCAGTTAAAAGATTGAGTGCAAGTATAGACCAAATATACTCGGACATTTCATTAAGTATAAGTCACTTTAACGCAATTGTAAGTAGCCAGTATTTCACTGCGGTCAAGCCAGCCGCTAAAAACAAAGTGTGTGCGCCTATTACTATGAATACGGTAATTTCAGGATCAGCTATTTATAAATAAATATTTATATTTTTCTTTCTCTCTTTCTCTTTTTTCTTTTTCTCTCTTTTTCTTTCTTCCTTTCAAATGTGTCTTTTTTTCTTTTTTCTTTCTTTCAAATATTTATATTTTTCTTTCTCCCTTTCTTTCTCTCTTTCTCTTTTTCACTCTTTCTTTCTTTCTTTCTTTCTTTCTTTGTCTCTGTCAAATTCAAATTTGCTTTATTGGCATGACTTACAGTTTTGCCAAACCGGTGGCCATTACATGAGCAATGACAAATAATGATATAATACATAAACAAAATTAAAATAAACACATGGATCATGTTTTATATGCAAGGTTTAACAAGAAAAAAAAAGAATTACTGAAAGAATGACTAGCTGTGTTACAGATTGGAGCTTTAAAAATATACATTGTAAAAATAGTACCAAAGCAATTAAAAAAATATATATTTTATTATGCCATTATTTGTCATTGCTCATTTAATGGCCGCTGGTTTGGCTATAAGTCATGCCAATAAAGCGAATTTGAATTTGACAGAGACAAAGAAAGAAAGAAAGAAAGAAAGAAAGAGAAAAAGAGAAAGAAAGAGAAAAAATAGAAAGAGACAAAGAAAGGAAGAGAGAAAGAAAACTAGAAATATTTGAAAGAAAGAAAAAAAGACACATTTATTAGAAAGAAAGAAAGAGAAAGAGAGATAGAGAAAGAAAGAAAAAAAGAGAAAAAGAAAAGACATTTGAAAGAAAGAAAGCCATATTAGATAGATAGATAGAGTCAGATGATAGATAGATAGATAGTTAGATAGATGGATAGATAGATAGATAGATAGAGAGATAGATAGATAGATAGAGTCAGATGATAGATAGTTAGATAGATGGATAGATGGATAGATAGATAGATAGATAGATAGATAGATAGATAGATAGATAGATAGATAGATAGATAGATAGATAGATAGAGAGAGTCAGATGATAGATAGATAGATAGTTAGATAGATAGATAGATAGATAGATAGATAGATAGATAGATAGATAGATAGATAGATAGAGTCAGATAGATAGATAGATAGATAGTTAGATAGATAGATAGATAGATAGATAGATAGATAGATAGATAGATAGATAGATAGATAGATAGAGTCAGATGATAGATAGTTAGATAGATGGATAGATGGATAGATAGATAGATAGATAGATAGATAGATAGATAGATAGATAGATAGATAGATAGATAGAGTCAGATGATAGATAGTTAGATAGATGGATAGATGGATAGATAGATAGATAGATAGATAGATAGATAGATAGATAGATAGATAGATAGATAGATAGATAGAGTCAGATGATAGATAGATAGATAGATAGATAGATAGAGTCAGATGATAGATAGATAGATAGATAGATAGATAGATAGATAGATAGATAGATAAATGCAACTCAAGTGCTCTGAAAGCGCATTCTCTTTCTGCACTTCCTGAAATTACCGTAATCATAGTAATAGACGGCTAGCGGCTGGCTTGACCGTGTATTTTTAAACCGTGGCTGGTTTGACCGCAGTTATATTTCTGAGAAGTACATAAAAAGTAAACTGAAAGTGTACATTCTCACTTTTAGCTTAAAAGAAGTATACTAATAACAAACTTGAATAAGCTTCTTTTTCGTAAGGGTACCTAGAATCCTCAAACTCGAAAAAAGCTCGCGACGTCTTTGATGACGCAGCAGCATTAAAACTTTGTAGAAAAAAAATTAGACTGAATTTTTGGGTCAATATAAAAGGTCATAAAGAGAGTCATCCAGTGAAGGGAGTAGTAGAAGAATGCTGGGAACATGGGAACAAAAACATGAAAAGTTTGGGATGGATTGTTAACAGAGAAGCACAAGAAGCTGGTATTGCAGACTGTGACGTGAGTCCAAATGTTATATTGTCAAATATGCAGGGCTGGGTGGGTTACTTTTAAAATGTATTTCACTACAGATTACAAAATACATGCTTTAAAAAGTAATTTGTAACGTATTTCGTTACATTACTCAAGTTTAGTAACTTAATCTAAATACTTTAGAATACTTTGGAATACTAATAAGTGTGGAACAAACACAAAAAAGGTCATTGCAAGTTTTTATCTCACAATTCTGAATTATGAGATATAAACTCACATATTTAAATCACAATTGCAAGAAAAAAAGTCAGTATTGCAAGTTTATATCTTGCAATTCAGAGAAAAAGAAGTCAGAATTGTGAGGGAAAAAACTATTTGTGAGAAAAAGTCACAGTGACGAGTGAATTATAAAATGACTCACAAAACATGAAAACAGTCGTGGATCATCAGGTCATGACAGGACAGTTCAGTTGACAGTTGGGCATTTTTCTTTATAAATTCAGTCATTTTGTCTTGTTCAGGACAGAACTAAATAAAAATAACAAAATTTTTATGATCTCTTTAAATCTCTTAAAATGTTGATGAAACTGAACTCCGCTTTTTCAGACGGTCAGAGAATCACCAATCGCTGTTTAAATGACATTAAAACTCAAAGTAATCACTTTGGTAATCTAAAACACTTTTCAGATGTAACTGTAATCTGATTACCACCCATTTAAAATGAAATACAGTGACTCACATTTTGTATTTTAAATACGTAACTAAGTTACTTGTGTTTGCAAGTATACCACCATGGATTTATTTATAGATTATCTAGCTGTGTTGGCATGATGGTAGCACTCCTGTGGGTAGAGGATGTAAAACCAAGAGTAGTAGCAATATGTTCAGATTCTTATGTAGCAATTACAAGCCTAGTAAGAGGAAATAAAGCATCAAGGCAAGACATTATATATGAGATTCTTGCTAGTTTGTTAAGAATAAGTAGTGTAAGCTTAATCGTGTTCATGTGAGATTGGAAGCTAATGAAGTGGTTGATAAACTAGCGAAGCAAGCTGTAAAACACACAGAGATAAATATTCAAGTGACTCTGAGCAAAAAAAGAGATTAAAAGTAAAATGAAAGAATTCATAAACAACAAATGGCAAGAAGAATGGAACAATGATAGCATATGTACAGTATACAGAAACAAGTAGGAAATGTAAGAAGTGTTTTTAGGAATAGAAAAGAAGATACAATTATTTCTCGCACTTGAATAGGACACACTTGATTAAATCATTCATTGTTCAAAATAGGAAAACATAAAACGGGTAAATGTACTTATTGTGATCAGGTAGAAACAACTGATCATGTTTTAATAAAATGCATAAAATATGTAAAAGAAAGATTAGAACTTATGAAGGAAGTAAGTAAATTGGGTGTTGTATCATTTAATATGGAAAGTCTATTGAAAATGCATGCAGAACAAGAAAAAATATATAGTGTTATTATGAAATATTTTAAAGCAATAGGAGTAGAACGGAGAATTTAAAGTAATAGGTATAAAATAAATTAATACGCTTATTAGTGCTTCACACTCCAGTCCATTTGGTGACGGTAATGCACCGAAAGTTGGTTTGCCAACCGCCATAAAACACCATTAGAAGAAGAAGAAGAAGATGACGCAGCAGGGATGATGGGCGCGGTTTCGAGTTTGGTTTAGAATGACAAGCTCATCGGAGATTCTAAAATAACCTAATTCAGAATCTTCACAGCTCCACGCGCGGGACATGTTATCCGTCTTTCTGTTCTTATTGTTAATCTACGGTAAGTTTTGAACCGCTTTTTTTTTTACTTTCGGTTTCAATTTACAATGCTACACGAAGTTTTAGTAATCATTTCTACGCCAGGTGTATGGAAATGCGTAATGACATTAACATTTATGAATAATGTGAAGTGATGGTAAAGAAATGAGGAAAAAACACTGTTAGTAAGTCTATAATTAATGCAGTGTTCTCAAGTAGGCTACATTTATCTGGTTTTTATGCGTGGGTATTGTTGTGTAAGCTCTTCAATTTCATTTTTTTTTCCACATTGATCAGAAGTTTCATCATTACCAGCAGAGTTCCTCAGAACAACCGTAGTCAGCTTTGGGAAATGCGTCCCAGAACAGTAAACCAGTATCGGTTTGTTGAGCTGGTCGTACAATTGCTTCTGTTTGTTTTCCAGATGTGCGTGATGAAGAGACAGAAGAATCTAAGCCAATGACGGTGATGGAGGGAGATTCTGTCCCTCTATACACTGATCTTACAGAACTTCTGGACGATGATGCCATTGTGTGGCTGTTTGGACCTAAAGGCTCTCCTATATCTCAGATAAGGCGAAAGGAAGGCCTCACTCCAGTTTTTTTCACTGATGACGCTGCATTCTCAGGCAGATTGCAGGTGGACCAAAAGACTGGATCTCTGACCATCAGAAACACCAGAATCAGACACTCGGGACAATATAAACTCATCGTCTCTAGAGAAACGACTACGACAAAGATATTTAATGTTACAGTCATTGGTGAGTATCTCGAGTCTCTAACATTTTAATTTCATTACTGTTGTTCATTACGTGATACAAACACTGTTACTGCGTTTGTATCACGTGGTGTAAATATACATTCATTGCACTCGCGTCATGTGAGTTTCTTGTTGTGATACCTGACTTTTGCAACTAATCACACTGGTCAGGCCTCTATTTGGATGTTTTTGTATTAGCTTTTGCCGATTTTTAAATACAATAAAGAAGTTTATGATGGCATTTTCCTTGTTTTACGTTGTCGTACCACCTGATGTGGAAAGTGTACCTATTAGGGGTGTGATGAGACCCCTATCCCACGAGACGAGACGAGACACGAGATTGGGTTCACGAGACGAGATTTTTATAGTATTTTTAAGAAATCCTCATGAATGAAACGTATGAAGGGAAAATAGTCTTTTATTCAACTGAAAATCATAAAATGCAAAAATGTTGGTGCATTTTGAAATCAACTTGTAATGCATGTCATTTTACTTCTATTTTAATGAATTATTTGCAGTAAAACATGCAAACACTGCTAAATGTTTTGCCACAAAATCAACCGATTGTCTAATTTCACATGAGAAATCTCACTGAACTTCTTTCTACAGATTGAACATAAAATAAACAGTATAAATAAAATAAACATATAAATAAAAAATTCAAATAACACTTTAAGTGTCACTTTAACTGCAGTACAAAGTTGACTATTGATTGTGTGGCTGTAACTGTTATATAGCTCTGCGTACACCGAGAAGTCCAGCCGTCAGCAGTGATAGCGATGCTTTCTGCCTCTTTAGGGGTCGTTCACATATCGCGCCTAAAAAAGCGTGTAAAGCGCGGCCGCGTCGCTTCCTCCTACTTTTGCAAGCGTTCGGGAGCTCGCGCTTCTGTAGCGTCTGTCGTTGCTATGCAACCATGAACTGTGCTCTCCACCACCATCGCTTGGTTCTTGTCACATGACAAGACATTCTGAAATGTTGAGATGTTTTCATCTCGCCGCGGCACAGGCGCGCCAGGAAAAAAACGGGCGCGTCGTACCATATGTGCGTCGCGACCGCGTCGCTTCCATTTTGCGAATGAAAATGCGCGCGATATGTGAACGGCCCCTAAGAGTCTGTACAACCTTGGCCGAGGTGTACGGCATAGTTTTCTTACAATGTTTACACATTGTTTGTGTCTTGTGTGTTATTCTTGCGCCAAAAAACCGTTCAAAATTTGTGAAAGGCTGTGAAACACTTTTATTAACGTTCTGCTCGTTTTCCAGGTGTGGATGGTAAGATGGATGGAATGAAGTTCAAGTCGGTATCAGTGACGGAGGGAGAGTCTGTCACTTTATGTAATGATGCTGAAATACACAAAGATGCTCTGGTGCTGTGGAGGTTTGGAGATAAAGATGTCCTCCTGGCTAAAATGGATATTGAGTCCAACGAGACCTCATTAAACAATGAGAGATTCGTAGATCGACTGCAGCTAGATCCTACTGGATCTCTGACCATCTCAAACACCAGAACCACAGACTCTGGACTTTATGAACTACAAATCACAGGCATTGAGAGCTCACGGCGATTCCTTCTTTCGGTCAATGGTGAGTAATTGATAGATAAAGTCTTTTAATGAAATGGCACGAGTCATTTCAGACCATCACTCTGACCGACACCTTCACTGTCTCTATTTATAGCTGTCCCAGAACCACAGCTTTCTTCAGGTGCTAAAGCCGGGATTAGTGTTGGTGTTTTAGTTGCTGTTCTGCTGCTTGTGGCTGCGGCTTCAGCTGCGATTTACTACCGCCACAGGATCTTTAAATTAAAAAAGAAAATGGGTAAGTATAATATACTTTAAACAGGATTCCTATCTCCTCCAAAATATCACAACTTTCTTTAAATTATGGGCATCAGAGGTTTTCAACCCTGCTCTCAGAGAACCTTTGTCCTGTTCCAACCAGCTTCAGAGGCAGGGGTGCAGAATTCAGTCATTTTTCAAATATCCGGACATGAGTTCAAAGAATGCGCGTACGGACAGAAAACACATGTACCCTTTCAAGGAAAGTCTGTTCATTCGGCAGCCACATTTGCAACGCCTCAAAGCAGCTATTTCAGGCATGCAGGACCAAATCCTATCCATTTGAATGGGGGAATCCTGAAAGACCAAAAACTGTTTGGCGAACTCACAATTGACCCTTCACAAAGTCCCACCCCCTTTAGTTACTGTTGCCATGCGCTCTCACGCCACACATCATGTTCTCACGCAGTGAAAAATACATCGGAGCAAAGAGGACACTGACAACGCATGAAATAGTTTCATATTTAAAATATTGTAATTTAGTGTCTAGTGTGTGTTTAATGTGTCGCTGTAGCTCCTCGATCATCTCTTCATACTAGTTCATTTATAGCATCAAATAATCATGAATGAACATCAGAAGGAATGTTGTTTCAAGACGTGATTCAAGTTCACCAACGTTAATCTACTAACTCCCCTAACCGCTTTGACGTACAAAATGGCGGATTATGCTTTTTGCGTACAACTCTTACAGATGTGAATTCTATGAATGATCTTGAACTTGAACTGCTTTCAGTTCTCCACCTTAGATTAAATTAGATTTGTAAATTAAATTTGAAATCGTAAATTAGATTTGAAGGTGATGGTGCTTCTCAAAAGGAAGGCTGATTCCCAGTAAGGCTGCGAAGTCATCAAGAGTTACAAAAGAGTGTCTCATTTTGATGGATCTGTATAAAGCAGCCTTTGGGCCTCTCCACAAACCCACACTTGCAGTCTTGGCCACTTGAGAGTGCATGCATGACATAGGAAGTAAGCCTGCAAGAGGTCTGAAAAATGCTGAAGCTCAGTACACTTAAGGCACACTAAATCCATGCAATACTGATTCGGAGCGGTCTAAGCGTTTTCCATCATTCATCACATTCCAAGACTTAAGTGACCTGATTTTGCATCATGTTTGGGAAAACTTTCCAGTTTAAAGGTATAGTTCATCAAAAGTGAAAATTATCTCATGATTTATTCATCCTCAAGGCAGGTGTATATGACTATTTTCTTTCAGATGAACACAATTGGAGTTATATTTCAAAATATCCTAGCTCTTCCAAGCTTTATAATGGCAGTGAATGAGACCCAAGATTTTGAAGCCCAAAAAAGTGCATCCGTCCATCATAAAAGTAATCCATACGACTCCTGGGGGTTAATAAAGGCCTTCCCAAACTACTCTTTTTCCATACAGTTGGTGACCACAAAGTTCAAGCTTCAAAAAGAAAAAGTACCATAAATGCATTATGTTGTCACATATTCAAAGTCTTCCAAAGTCAAATGATAACCCTGTGTAACGAACAGACTAACATTGTTCAATCTTCCCTTCACATTTCTGTTCTCCGTTTGTGCTGTGACAGATGAAGAGAAGGTGTCAAAGATGGAAGGAGATTCCCTAACTCTACACACTGGTCTTACTCAAATACAGGGTGATGGTGTGATAGAGTGGTGCTATGAAGCTGAAGACAATCACATTGCTGAACTCAACAGGGGAACCATTAAGAAATCTGCTGGTGCTGATGGGAGATTCAGGAGCAAACTGATTCTGGATGATAACAATGGAGATCTCACTATTAGCGACATCAGAACCATACACTCTGGACTCTATATACTGAAGATCAGCAGCAGCAAAAGCGGCTGTGGCACCAAAAGCACCACAAGAATAAAATGCAAGAGATTCATTGTTATTGTCAGTGGTAAGTATATCTAATATGCAAAACGTATATGCAAATAACGTAAGCCGCAACAAGAACTGTGTCCTCCCCTTTACAGCACTGATATTTCACTGTGTGACTTCAGTAAATCGTGACAAAAAAGAGTTTGATAACTTGATGACTTTTTTTTATTTCTTTTTCTATATTTTTGTCTTCCTGTGACATGAAGTGAGGACATTGTCAGTGAAGGTAGGAGAGTCTGTCCCTCTCAAGACTGATGCCAAAATACAGAGCGATGATCTAATGTTGTGGACATTTGGACCTGAAAATCGTCTCGTTGTAAAAACTGATTCAGGAATAACTAGTATTAGTGAGCGTTTCAGAGGCAGACTGGAGCTGGACAAGGAAACTGGATCGCTGAACATCAGCAACATTGGAACCAAAGACTCTGGACATTTTAAACTACAGATCATCAACAGAGAGCAGACCACATTCAGAAGATTCAATGTGACTCTCAGTGGTGAGTAGAACGTCATTTATTATAATAACATACTAGATAGTTCATTTCTAGCATCAAATAAACATGAATGAACATCAGAAGGAATGTTGTTTCAAGCGCGGAAAGACGTGAGGACACACAATTATTCAAGTTCACCAACGTTAATCTACTAACTCCCCTGACTGCTCTGATATACAAAATGGCAGATTCGGGGTTATGATTGGTCAGATCGCCTGTCAATCAAACTGTTTAAGAAGGGTTAAATACTCTGAATCTCGCTAAACTTGAACTTGAAAATTATTAATTGTCTTGAGGAATTGTATAAACTCACACTTATCAAGCTTAGATTTGGTTAATAATTGTGGAGACGTCCCTATGTAATATAATTTAATATGTCCTTATACTTGCATATTATCATACAAATGTTTGCTTTATTATTCATAACACAATAAATGTCTTTAAAGAAATTTTATATTAAAATAAAAAAGACCAAATTGTCTCCATTGTCTAGCAACTTTATTGGGGTCTAAAGAAATTAAAAATTTAATTATTTATAAGCATTTCACAGATTAAATGTTTAGTACAAATGTACTAAATTAATTTACTTAGATTCAAATGGATTTGAGGTTTCAAGGAAAAGATTTGTAGTGATTTATATTTTAAAAATATTAGATTTGTTCAGTTTATTTTTTGGTGTTTTTAGCATGTTTAGGGGAACTGAGATTAGCTCATCTACATATAAATGTACAGCAAAACTTTTTTTTTTTCAATTTTTATGATTTATCTGTGGATTTTCTTTAAGGTTCCACAGAGGAACAAGTGAATGAAGAGACACCGCTAACCCGTGGAGATGTTCCTGATGGAGTAAATGAGCAGCAGGCGACAAGTTCAGTTTGATGAGATAAGACACACCCACCGCCAGTGTCAATCACTGTGACATCATCAGCAGTCAAGCTCAATGTTACGACCCTGTCTCTTCCCTGCCTGAGGGTGGCGGTATATTTGAACCTGCCGTTGTTAATTGGATGATTAATGGGTCGGGGAGTATAAATGTCTGGTTGATCTGTCCAGCGGTACTTTCTCTGGTAGAACACATTCTCCAGAGAAGTCATTTTCTCCAACGTTGTTTTGTTTATCATTTGTCAACATTTCTTCCCCATTGGATTATTATTTTCTTTTGTTTATTTTATGTCCTAGACTTTGTTATGTTTCTGTAATTGACTATTTTCTTTTAATAAACAATCTTTCAATATCAAACAATCATTTGTACATGTAGTCCTCTTTATGTGACGGTCTAGAACGAGCTGGCCGTGACACTCAACAACACGTGAAAAATGTGCTGCAAAAAAGTTTGAATTCTGGTGATGAGCACGTTTAACGGCAGGTCACAGAATACGCAATATCTGATGTGTCACGAGCAGAGAGTTTCAAGCCTCAAAGTTCACAGAAGAGCATATTGGAGATTAAAATATGAATATATAACCTTGTACGAAAATACCATATGAAAAGGTAGTGCAGGATTTAAAAATGTTTTACTGGACATGAGGACACATATTTAGTAGATAAATGCCCTGTTCAAATGCCTACAGTTGTTTGCACTTGACCACTTGTCTACTAACATGATGTGTTTCCTGTATTAGCTCAAGTGTTCGAGCAGGCGTGAAGACTGCTTTTTTACAATTTAACTTACAGTCCAATGTTTTCCTTGACATCTCGCGATTTCGGGGCATGCGAGTTCCCGAACATAATGCATCATGGGATACGTCCCGGCGATATGGAGTTCAGCATTGTAATTGCTGGGTCATTCTTTTGCTATGGCAAGATGTCTTAAAATGTATTTCTTTTTTTTTTTAACTTGATTTAAACTTAGACCACATTATTAGATACCCTTTGACTTTATGAATATATATACTGTGATACTAATGGACATTATCTGTGTCATGTTGTTCAAATTCATAACTTTCATTTCATTGTATTCATCAAATATTTATGGGTACAATACAAAGGCAGAAAATGATGTTCTTTTAGAAAGGATAGAAGAGAGATTTGTTCATTGGTTAGCCTCATGCACATGTGCTCACATGTGCTTGATAGATGGCCTCCAGGATCTTGTTCGAACACAAATGTAACTTCCTTCTACTCTAACACAAAGTTTAACAACTCTTATTCCAAAGCCTAAAAAATACATATTGTTAATTTATAATTGGCACCCAATTAGTTTTTTAAATTGTGATTATAAAATTATCGCCCAAAATCTTTGCAAAACGTTTGAAAACTGTTTAATAGATGAAACACAATCAGGCTTTCTAAAAACAGACACATCTCAAACAATATTTGATTAGTTCTTGATCTGTTAGACTATTCGGAGTTAGTAAGCGATGATAGTTATATGCTTTTTCTGGACTTTAACAAAGCCTTCAATTCTATCGAACTTGGTTTTATTTTCAAAACCTTTATATTTCCCATGGTAATTCTTCCATTAAGCTTAAACATGGTTCCTCTCCAAGATTTGAACTGCAACGGGGAATAGATGAGGGCTGTCCCATTTCGTCATACTTGTTTATATTGACTACTCAATTATTAGGCATTCACACCAAGAACAGTGCCTTGCAAGGGGTTAGTATCATGGGAAAGGAGATCATCATCAGTCTACTGGCCGATGATGCTACCCTTTTCCTTAAAAATTCAGACCAGATTTCCTTAGCTGTGAGGTCATTTTGTGAGTTATTAAATGCTAATTCAGGGCATTATATGTAGTTTGTTTTGAGGAGGTTCTGGTGTAGGGAGTTTTAGTGTGTTTGTGTGTGTGTTTATTTTGGTGCTCGAGTTGCTGATTTTGTAAATATTGTGTGATGTAATGAATGGTTGGGGTTTTTTTTTTTGTTTGTTTTTTTACATTTACATTTACATTTAGTCATTTAGCAGACGCTTTTATCCAAAGCAGCTTACAAGTGAGGAAAACAAACAAGCCATTCTTCATGAATTGGCAAATAGGCAAGTATATACAAGTATAATACAAGTATGTACAAATACAAGTTTCATACATTGCTCAGTACCATAAGCTAGAGTAGGAAGGGAAAAAGGGAAGGAAAGGTTTTTTTTTTTTTTTTTATTATGAGGGGATTAAGTGTTCACGGAAGAGGTGAGTTTTCGGCTGTCTCTTGAATATTGCCAGGGATTCTGCGTTCCTGATGAAAGTAGGGAGATCATTCCACCAGCAGGGAGCAGTGAAGGAGAATGTTCTGGAGAGTGATTTTGTGCCTCTCTGTGACGGTACCACAAGCCTTCGTTCCTTTAGTGATCGCAGGCTTCTGGTGGGGACGTAGCGTTGTAGCAGTGTGTGGAGGTAGGAAGGTGCAGAGCCTGTGGTGGATCTGTAAGCAAGCATCAGCGCCTTGAACTTGATGCGAGGGGTAACCAGTGCAGAGAGATGAAGAGGGGCGTGACGTGGGTTCTCTTAGGCTCGTTGAAGACCAGACGTGCAGCAGCGTTCTGGATCATTTGAAGAGGTTTGATTGCACTTGACGGCAGATCAGCTAGAAGAGCATTGCAGTAATCAAGCCTTGAAATGACCAGGGCCTGGACAAGCAGTTGTGTTGCGTGCTCAGTCAGGAAGGGCCGAATTTTCCTGATGTTGTGAAGTGCAAATCTGCATGACCGCACCGTCTTTGAGATGTGGTCTCTGAAGGTCTGTTGGTCATCGAAGATAACTCCAAGATTTCTGGTCGACTTTGATGGGGTAATGGTGGTTGTACCAAGCTGTATGTTGATGTTGTGTTGTAGAGCAGGAGTGGCAGGGAAGACTAAAAGCTCAGTCTTTGCCAGGTTGAGCTGCTGGTGGTGTTCTTCCATCCACGTCGAGATGTCCGCCAGACAGCTTGAGATCCGTGCAGCTACTGTGGAATCATCTGGTTGGAAGGACAGGTAGAGTTGTGTGTCATGAGCATAGCAGTGGTAGGAGAAACCATGTGCCTGTATGATGGGACCCAGTGATGTAGCATAAATGGAGAATAGGAGAGGACCAAGAACTGAGGAGGTTTTTTTTAGCAGTGGGATTACCCGAGCCTGCTTGAATGTAGTAGGGAAAGTGCCTGTGTGGAGAGACGAGTTAATAATGTGTGTAAGTGCTAGGATTTCAAAACGCTGTAGTAAATAGGACTCAAATGAGTTATAGTTATTGTATGGATTTTTTGAATTTGTTGGATTAATAATATTTGGGTTAAATTTTAACAAACTTTAAATTCTTTGTTAAAATTATATATTTGTATAGGGGAATGAAAAAACAGAGACTTTGTTTTTTTCCCCGTTTTTAACTTTGGGTCCGCATGATGACTTTTCTTATGCCTGTTTTTCTCCTATGTGAAAATAGTTCTTGTTTTATCTTGATATTCTTTTTCTTTTTTTTTTTGTTCCTGCATAAGATTTATTGAATTATATGTACTTGTACTTGAATTATTTAATTATTTGCGGATTTATTCGTCACTCATTTATTGTTGTAAGGTATTTAAAAGGTAAATGTTCCTTGGCCTGAAATTAAAATTGTTAGGATTATTTTCTTTTTCTTTCTTTCATTTTTTTTTTCTCCTCTGTTGTTGAATATGATTTATTGAATTGAGATGTGATGTAATATGATCAATATTAAGCTTGAATAGAAAAGTTTTACATCAATACTTGTTGTTCCTTGTTCTATTGGATTCCCGTAATAGAATGTATTCGGTGTCATCCCTATATGTGTTATGAATCCGGTTTATCATCTTGCATTCACTCACCACCAGATGTCGCCCTCTCATTCCATGGACTCTCTCACTCTAACTACATCTCCCACAACCCTCTCACCCAGTTACTGATCACCCCAGCCAGCTGAAGCACATTACGTAGATTTCATTACACTCACATCCTTCACTATAAAAGCACTACTCACACACACCCTCACTGCAAAATATTGCTAATCCTTGTGTTACAATTCTGAGCGCGTTTTCCCTGTCTGGTTTCCCTGTTTCCTGATCCTGCCCATTTATTGTTATCGATGTTTATCTGCCTGCCTGTTTGACCTTAGCCTGGATTATTACTACGAGTCTGCCTTCTCCCTGCTACTTCTGTTTGCTATTGAGTTGACCATTGCCTGTCTGACTACGTCTCTGAATAAAGCTGCATTTGGATCTAAACCCGTTGACTCACTCCTTCATTACAATATGAAGTATCTTTAATGATGAATTTAATTCAGTAATCGTGGTGGTTTTACACCTGGCGCCCAAACCCAATCTTTTAAAAGCCAAATACCGTCACAGAAGTGGCGAACAGAAGTGTTTCCCCAAAACAGGGAAAATGCTAAACTTTGTACTCAAGACATCCGTAAAGAGACATTAGTAGTAATGGAAAAAGCTCAAACTGATTTTTTGGAGGTTCTCAATGATCATATGCAAATTTTTACCAATCAAACAGTTGATGCTATTAAGTGCAATGCAAAACAGTCATGTAGTGAGTTGAAGGAATTGCTTGATGACGCTAACACGTCATTACTTTCTTCTTTTAAAACAGCTATCAAAGTCAAAGTGGAATGGAAAGGAGCAGATGGAAAGGAGCTGCAAGAAGAAGTGCGCAGTCTGAAGCAGCAAGAATTTACTTTGCAAACTTCCCTTGATGCTGTTATGCAGAAAAGTACTCAACTTGACAGTAAGTTAGTTGAACAGGAGGCTGTTGCCCCTTCTTCTCAGATATGTTTAGGTTCAACTTTACCGTGTAATACTGGTGATTTGGTCAGTCAGGCTTCTGTTTTCTGGATTTTTCGCTGTCTCTTTACCAGAAGACTATCAAGATATGTTGGAGGATCAAATACAAAATTGGTTAAATGGGGCAAATGAAAGTGTTCGTGACTTTTTCATTTAAGCGTTGGAAGAGGGAAGCTGCTGAGGATGAGGTTTTAAAAGTCTTACCAAAAGCTATGAACCCTTGTTTTGCTCATCAGCTTCGAGGTCGTGCACAGACTGTTGAGGAACTAGTGAAGCGAGAGACTCAAATAGACAGAGATTATGATCATCAGAGAAAGTATAATCAGCTTCAGTTGTCAAAGAGTATTACATCTGACCACAATTCACAAGCTAGAAAAATAAAAGGATACAAAATCTATAATACCTTCAGAGCAACGAAACCTAAGTTTGCTGTGTTGGAGATGTCATTAAAATCATTTTCCAGGTTCTTGTCCTAATTTCAAGGATTCGTTGAGTGAAAAACACTCTGGGACAGGCTCAGGGTAGTAAAAATTCCCAGTGTCGTTGTCATCAACAAGGTGTAGTATATGCTTATAATACACAATGACTTGTAAAGAAGGGCCTGACTGGCAGCAGACAGGACAGGAGAGTTGGCCCTGTAGTTCTTAAACAGTTAGTTGTTCCCTTAAAGGTGAGGAACTGTATTGGGAAAGCGCTTGTAGATACAAGGGCTACCTACACGTTATTGCATTTTGATTTATGGAATAAAATAAAAGGACCTAAGGAGCTACTTGATGCATGGCATGAAGGACCACTTTATCTGGGTAATGGTGATGCTACTGTTCCTCTTGGACAGAAAATGCTTGATTTTTACTTGCATGATTACCATTTTCAGGTTCCTACAGTAGTCCTTCCAGCTCAGAACCTTGTTTATTCAATGGTGCTGAGGTTAGATTTCATAGCCTTGACTGGCTTCCAGCTTAATATTACAGATCAGATGTACAGTTTCTCAGGTGACCTGGAAAATCGTGTTTTCCCCTTTCAGCCACCAATTACCCAAGGAGATTCTTGGAAGTCTTGTAAACCAACTGTGGATTGTAAACCTACTGCTTCTCTTTATTCCTCTGTTCCTCCTGAGCAGTTTGAGGGGTCAGTGAGTGAGTATATGGAGAAATATGTGCAGGAAGAAATTAGTATGGAACTTGTGAAGCTGGTGCAAAGCAAGGTCATTGAGAGTAATTTTCCAGATAAAGAGTCTCATGTTCTTTTTACTCTCTTGTATGATCATCCTGAACTATGTACTCCTATTCTTGGTAGAACTCATCTGGTCCAGCATAAGATCGCTGTTCGTACAGATGTGGTTGTTGCGCAAAAGAAATAGTTAAGGAACAAATTGACGATATGCTTACACGAGACATTATTCAGCCATCTCATTCTCCCTGGGCATCTCCTATGTACTGGTTCCTAAAAAAGATGGAGGCCAGCGGTTTTGCGTTGATTATTGACGATTAAATTCCGTGAGTGAAAGTGATGCATTTCCTCTTCCTACTATGGGTGAAATCCTGGAGTCCCTTGCTGGAGCCAGTGTGTTTAGTACCCTTGATCTTAACAGCGGGTACTGGCAAGTAGCAGTGGACCCAGACAGTATGGCTAAGACTACCTTTGTGTCCCCTTTTGGGTTGTATAAATTCAAAATGTTACCTTTTGGTTTAAAGAATGCGCCACATTTCAAAGTCTCATGAATAGGCGTTGGCTGACTGTTTAGGACAGTGTTGTTTGGTTTATCTAGATGACATAGTCCTTTACTCATCAAATTTCAGTCAGCATATCCAAGATCTCCAAAGAGTTTTGAGATGTTTGCAAAAGGCAGGACTAACCCTTAAATTTCAGAAATGTCATTTCGGTTTAACAGAAATTAAATTTCTTGGCCATGTGGGGACCACCAAAAGGGTGAAGGCAGATCCTGCTAAAACAGAGGCCATCCAGCATTTCCCTGTGCCAAAAAATCTAAAAGAACTTCAGCGGTTCTTAGGGATGAGTGGATGGTATCATAGGAATGTTCCTAATTTTTCAGCTATTGCTGAACCCTTAAATGCCTTGAAATGAAAAGGAGCCTGTTTTCAGTGGACAGCTGAATGTCAGACTGCTTTTGAGAATTTGAAAATGCACCTTTCTTCTCCACCTGGGACACCCTAACCATACTACAGATGCCAGTTCAACAGGTTTGGATGCTGTTCTTGCTTAGCGACCATCTACATTTGGTACAACTGAAGAAGTACTAGCATATGCAAGCCTTACACTTACTGGAGCAGAAAGGAATTATTCCACTACAGAGAGGGAGTGTTTGGCCGTAGTCTGGGCGGTTGAAAGGTGGCGGCATTGTTTTATTCTTGTGACTGATCATGCATATCTCTTTTGGGTGTTTAGCACTAGTAAGGCAAACTCTCGCCTGATTCGTTGGGCTTTGAAATTGCAAGAGTTTGAATTTACTCTTGAATACGGCAAGGGAAACCTAAAAAGGTGCTCGAGATGCTTTGTCCCGTGTCGGTAGCTCTGATTCTTCTCCAATGGTTGGTTATACCAATAAGCAAACCCAAGATAGTTTGGTCTTACAGTTTCCTCTCTCTGACGAGGATATCTGGACAGCACAGCAGCAAGATGTAGAGGTCCCTAGAGTCCTGATGATTCTGGTTCTAGATTTGTTATTTTAGAGGACAAGGTTTACCGCAAGGTGACTCATCCTTCCAAGGGAACCCATTTTCAAGTCTATGTCCCACAGATCCTTCCCCAGACTATGTTGGAAGCATATCATTCCAGTGGGCATTTTGGTCGTTATAAGACACAAAACAGGTTAATTGAAGTTGCTTTTTGGCCAAACATATGGAAAGATCTTTCAGAACTTGCAAGAAATTGTGTCAATTGTCAACAATGTAAACCTGAGTGTCATAAACCAGCTGGCATGTTACAGCAAACTGAAGCACGTGAACCGTGGGAATTGCTTGGCGTGGATCTTATGGGCCAATTGCCTCATAGCTCGCAAGGTAACACCCAGCTAATGGTTGTAGTGGATTATCATAGTCATTGGGTGAAGTTGTTTCTTCTTCGGAAAGCTACAGCTATGACAATAGCACAGACGCTAAGAAAGGAAATATTAATACAGTGGGGTATTCCAAAAATTTTGTTGTCAGACAGAGGTCCCCAGTTTACCCCAAAACAAACAAGTTGTAATGTTTTGGTCTCGTAATGAAAGAAATTAAAAGGAGAGAGGATGAATAGTTTCACAACTTCTCCAGCACTTCTTTATTCTCTTCTTCTCACTCCTTCTCAACAGAACATTAACTCTTGCAGCCTCTAGTGGACTGGCTCAGTATTGCAGTCTATGAGCATCAACACAACATTAACACAGGACATCACACAAATCATACAACTCTCACATGTTAAGGGAAAATATTGACACGGTGCAACCAGGCACTGGAGGACAAGTTACTTAGTGCCTCGATGGCAGGCAAATATTTCAAATCAGTAGAAAAATCACTCCTTTTTATAACATAAGTGTAGGATAGACTAGTGTGGGTGCTGGTGGATAGTGAGCAGACATAAGTCATCCGGTCAGAGACGAAGTATACTTTAATGACTTGAGGTCATGGAGGCATTTACAGTCTTTGTAATTAGATGAGTGAACAAGTAGCAGAGGATATGGCAGCATAGAACTGAGCAGTCTTCAGTATAGCTTTAGTATGAGTGAGTGGTTTTGAATATGAATGCACTCTGTAACAATAACAACAACAGTAGCCGCTAGGAAGTGTTGTCCATGCGCTCTGAACAGCGCTCTGTGAATACTAACCGTTAATGGGCAAATGTTGCGTCATCAGCATAATGCATCTTCAAGTCACAAGGGGGTGCTAAAGCCTCACTTTTATCACTGTATAGTGGGCCTTTTCTACCATAAGGATCACATCCAACACATGTTGTAAATCACAAGGAAACAGTGAGTAAGATACTGAATTAAACATGAATGACTGAAACAGTATTTTCTTGTCAAGAGTTCTCCAATAATCTTTGTTTTAGGCTATTTTCATTTTCACATTGTATAAAAAGGCAGTTGGGAAAACTATCTTAAGAAAATACACTATTTAAATGTTAAAACTAAGTAAAACTAAATGTAACTAAACTAAGAGAATAAGTGAGACTTATGAGGATGAGGATTATACAGTCTTAACTGGTTCTTTGTATGGCAGTGTTGCTAATATATATATACAGTGGGTACGGAAAGTATTCAGGCCCCCTTAAATTTTTCACTCTTTGTTATATTGCAGCCATTTACTAAAATCATTTAAGTTCATTTTTTTCCTCAATAATGTACACACAGCACCCCATATTGACAGAAAAACACAGAATTCTTGACATTTTTGCAGATTTATTAAAAAAGAAAACCTGAAATATCACATGGTCCTAAGTATTCAGACCCTTTGCTCAGTATTTAGTAGAAGCACCTTTTGATCTAATACAGCCATGAGTCTTTTTGGGAAAGATGCAACAAGTTTTTCACACCAGGATTTGGGGATCCTCTGCCATTCCTCCTTGCAGATCCTCTCCAGTTCTGTCAGGTTGGATGGTAAACGTTGGTGGACAGCCATTTTAGGTCTCTCCAGAGATGCTCAATTGGGTTTAAGTCAGGGCTCTGGCTGGGCCATTCAAGAACAGTCACGGAGTTGTTGTGAAGCCACTCCCTCATTATTTTAGCTGTGTGCTTAGGGTCATTGTCTTGTTGGAAGGTAAACCTTCGGCCTAGTCTGAGGTCCTGAGCACTCTGGAGAAGGTTTTTGTCCAGGATATCCATGTACTTGGCCGCATTCATCTTTCCCTCAATTGCAACCAGTCGTCCTGTCCCTGCAGCTGAAAAAAACCCCTACAGCATGATGCTGCCACCACCATGCTTCACTGTTGGGACTGTATTGGACAGGTGCCTGGTTTTCTCCACACATACCGCTTAGAATTAAGGCCAAAAACTTCTAACTTGGTCTCATCAGACTAGAGAATCTTATTTCTCACCATCTTGGGGTCCTTCAGGTGTTTTTTAACAAACTCTATGCAGGCTTTCAAGTGTCTTGCACTGAGTAGAGGCTTCCGTCGGGCCGCTCTGCCATAAAGCCCCGACTGGTGGAGGGCTGCAGTGATGGTTGACTTTCTACAACTTTCTCCCATCTCCCGACTGCATCTCTGGAGCTCAGCCACAGTGATCTTTAGGTTCTTCTTTACCTCTCTCACCAAGGCTCTTCTTCCCCGATAGCTCAGGGTGCCAGACGGCCAGCTCTAGGAAGGGTTCTGGTCATCCCAAATGTTTTCCATTTAAGTATTATGGAGGCCACTGTGCTCTTAGGAACCATAAGTGCAGCAGAAATGTTTTTGTAACTTTGACCAGATCTGTGCCTTGCCACAATTCTGTCTCTGAGCTCTTCAGGCAGTTCCTTTGACCTCATGATTCTCATTTGCTCTGACATGCACTGTGAGCTGTATGGTCTTATATAGACAGGTGTGTGGCTTTCCTAAACAAGTTCAATCAGTATAATCAAACACAGATGGACTCAAATGAAGGTGTAGAACCAATTCAAGGATGATCAGAAGAAATGGACAGCACCTGAGTTAAATATATGAGTGTCACAGCAAAGGGTCTGAATACTTAGGACCATGTGATATTTCAGTTTTTCCTTTTGAATAAGTCTGTAAAAATGTCAAGAATTAATGACAAGCACATTAATGAGGAAAAAAATGAACTTAAATGATTTTAGAAAATGGCTGCAATATAACAAAGAGAGAACATTTAAGGGGTCTGAATACTTTGCATACCCACTGTGTGTGTATATATATATATATATATCCATATTCTATTTGTTATTTGTTATTGTGGGTCTTGGATGGGATTCATGTTGTGAATTGGTGGTTTGAACTATTTACTGGGAAACTGAAATTGATTATATATTTTAATTTGACAAGTTTTGACTTGTCTGGCGCCCTAACAATTTAATTCAATTTAATTTTATATTAATCCTTTAACGATATTAAATACAGGAAGAGCAGCTGCTAAAGATGACGTGATCAATCCAGCGTTTAAAAACGGAGATCTGGTTTCAGATCGAGGCTTTAAAAATATAACTACATTAAAAGAAAATAAATAAAGAGTTTAGAAGCTCAAAATGAAGTGAATCTCCAGTCATAAATCATGACCTGAGCTGATTCTTTAGTAGTGGCATCTTTTGCCTCTGTGAAAAACCACTCTTCAACACTTGGAGTTTTGATGCCAGAAGATTTTATTACAAGCAAATAAAACAGTTGGTCTGTAGAACACAACTGCCGGACAATCTTTTTATACAGTTTTCATATAGCTCTCCCCCCAGATGGGATCAATACATGTTATATATTTTATAACTCTGCACCAATATTTTTTATCAATTCTTCCATTTGTTGGCTGTGAATCCAGTCTTTTTTGAGAAGTGGAATGAGAAACCCCAACCTGTTTACATTGGAGGTCCCCACTCATCCTGAAAATATTCTTCTATGGCAGAATGAGATGCACAGTTACCATATATCTAATGGCAGAGCGAGAGGCTCCAACATACGCATTCATATTTCATTCTCTCACAAGCCTGTTACACAGACCTGCTTAGATACATAATTATAACAGGGGATTAAAATTGCTATATCATACTTAAATCTTTAAATTCTGATTAATAAAAATCTTCCACAATTCACAGTAATCTTCTGGACAAGGAGTCATTTAACGGTTCAGATTCAGATTGACTCAGTGAATCAGGAGCATCAGATCATTCGGACTGAAGATTCAGGATCCCTGAGAGAAACACATTCAGATACAGCAGATGAAGATTCATTCTTATCATCCGCCCATTCATGTTTTTGAGATTCACTCCATTTCATTAATTCATTTGTCTGCATTCAAAAAGCTCATTTGATCCGTTCATGTAATGTTTGGGAATCAAACCCACGATCTCAGTGTTGTTCATCAGAATCACTCACCTGTTTTCTGAATCATGTTGACCGATGATCCGCACTTCCTTCTGAAAACATCTGACAACAGATTGAATCTGGTTATTATTTTGTCACATCCATCACAGAGTTTTACATTCAGTAATCTGAAGATGAAGGGAAATGATGATGACACGGGCAGCGCTTGAGATTTACTGACTGAAATGATTCTTTAAAACTGATCTTGACTCACCTGAAGATCCTTTTGCGCAGCTTCAAACAGATCAAGATGATGATGAGAAGAAGAATGAAAAGAGCCAAAAGCCACCACAACTGATCTATACAAGTGATAAAAAATAAAATCAGCTGGTCAAATCAATAAATATATGAATGAACGAATGAAATCATCTGATCAATAATGATGATGAATCAATATTAGAGTTTATATGAATCTCTTGATGTCTGACCTGAGAGCTGGACAGACGGAGTCACTTCATCCAGAACATCTTTAAACACACAATGATCACAAATATCAGAGGCCTGTTCACACTCAAACTGAATTGAGTCTGAATCAGATCTGAATCAGTGTTTTATTAGTGAATCAGACACACGTTTATCAGCTGAAACTCACCTGAGTTTGGAGTCGCTGCAGTTTCATTCCTCACTGAAAAACACATTCACAATCATCATGATTCACTTACAGAAGATTCACTTCAACACAGAGTTTGATCTGAATCATGTTTCACTGAAGTGTCTCTCACCTCTGAACACGGTCTTCATTCTCCACTGAAATGACAGAATGAAGCGTCAGAGAATCATGTAATGTTAATGAAAGATTAAATATGACAGCAGATGAATGTTGAGTTGATTTACTCTTGATTCATCACAGATGATCTCATGAATCAGATTCACACAGCGAGACGTGACGAGATGATCAGACGATACAGATGTCGCAGGATCGATCAGTTCATGTGGATTCGATGGATTTGCTACACACCGATCCTAAACAAATGAAAGAATCAAATAACGTGTGTGTGTGTGTGTGTGTGTGTGAGTGTGTACTCGTTTTGGCTATACTTGTGAGGACCAAATGTCACTTATACTGTGAAACACTTTCTCAAGCCACTAGTGAGGACATGTGACCTGGTCCTCACTAGATAAAAAGGCTTATAAATCAGCCAAAAGATGTTTTTATGTAAATCTAGTGATGGTCACATGATTCTGTGATGGTTTAGGAGCAGAGGTTGAGTTAGGAGAGAGAAAATATCACTGACCTGATATAAAATCAATGAAGTCTATGAATGACCTCACTAAGATAGAAATACAGACATGAGTGTGTGTGTGTGTGTGTGTGTACTTGTTTCCCTTACATTGTGTTTCCTTATATACACAACGTAAGTAAAACCAGTAAATCTTGACATTGTGGGGACCTTTTGTTGGTCCCTACTTTTCAAACAGCTTTAAAAACACACCAAACAATGTTTTATTAAAAATGTAAAAATGCAGAATGTTTTCTGTGAGGGTTAAGTTCAGGGGGGGGGGGCAGAATGTACAGTTTGTACAGTATAAAAACCATTATGCCTATGGAAAGTCCCCAGAAAACATATAAACACAACATGTGTGTGAGTGTGTGTGTGTGTGTATAATGGTAGTTTGAGGACAGAAACACACACACTCACCCCTGAGTACCAGAACTCTTCACAGTCTCCACTGAGTGTTTGATTCTGTGAATCAGAAGGAAGTTTGAACACAAAACCATCTGGAGTCTGAATCTCTCCACACGTCACTGAGATGTTGTTCATGTTTCAACTCAGAGGAAGCTGTTGTACAAATCACACAACAAATTATTGGATATTATATTGAATGAAAATAAAACATTAAAAATGTATGGAAAAGGTGCAATGATGTGCATTTAAAGCTGCACTATGTAATTTTTCGCCCACTATTCAAAAGGTGTAGCTTGATGATGCTGAGTTTGAGCGAGGAATCTTGGGACATGTGGTCAGGAAGAAATCGGGATGGGATTTGGGCAGAAATCATGTTCATGGATGCGATTGTTAACGTTACTGTAGTGTGAAGCAGAGCAGGAGCGAGTGTTGTGGAGCTGAACGAGACGCTGGAGCGATTGATAATGAGAGACGAACGACACACGCCTCGAGAGCAGCGGGACTTTTATTATGACACAGTCGCTGGCGCCGCTTCTTCCGGTCATGAGTGTGAGGAAACGCAGCTGTGTTTATCACTTGAGTGTGTTGATGATGTTGTAACGTTACACTGAGCATTCGCTCCGACTGCTGTGAGACACTTGTTTGTTGATCCATACTACAATATCATATTAAATCATGGATGGCTTGTGTTGATAAATGGCTTGCAATTGATTTTAAAACGTATTGTATGATGGAGAAAATTCTGTGTTAAAATAAAGCTGCATCTGATTATGCCATGTTAGCTACTTGACAAAATAGTGTTTTTCTCTGAGGGACGGTAAAGCATGAGTGTACCTGCAAAAAATCAAGAAAACTAAATTTAAATAATAAGACTAAACACATTGAGCAATATTACAATAATTATTTTACTCTCTATTTCTGCAAAATAAAACCAGAAACCGAGGGTAACGCGGATTGACAGCAAACTCCTTCACACGTCCCGGATCCTTGATTAAAAATGCGATTTTCTCACGATTTACAAGTTGTTGGAAACATTTGGGATATTGTAAGTACTCAATTGAACAAAATATATAACACTGGCCTAGTGGCTTTTGAATATTTTACCGCAAAAATTTTACATATTTTAATTAATCATTAATTTCTCTTCTATAATAATTCTTAAAATAACTTCAAAAACACAAACATGTTTTGAAGACTTCAACAAATAACAAAACAAAACACAAAAAAGAAGTTCAGAAGTGCATTTCACTGCTGTATTTTACTAATCAACGGCAAATAAACACATTTCTCCATTGACACCCATTCTAAAATAGACTCCTGTTTCCTGACGAAATATTTATTCTCCCTGAAACATTGAAATCATAAGTTTTGCATTACAGTTTAGAATGTGTGCATCTTTTTTTCTACTGGCTCCTGAAAGCAAGACAATTACTCCCGACGAGTGACGTCACAGCTCGTGCACGCGCCTGAATGCGGAAGAACTCATTCATTCAACAAGGTGTCTGAACTCTTTACACTGCTGCTTACCGGCAGACTTGTTTCACACTAAATGAGTTATTTGTGGTTAAATATGCTAATCATATAATAACAAACATATTACCGGCACTAGGACACACTCGCCCCGCTCCAAAGTGGATTCGAAGCGATGTTTCTGATTAACACGTGATGGTGTTAGTGTTGACATTACGCCAGATGTGTACGCAGATGTCTACACTACACCATACTAATGTTATTGTAAAGATAAAAACATATGTGATGTCATTCCTTGTTACGCCAAAAGTTTAGCAAAAGCGGCAATAAAGTAACACATATTACGGGACTCGAACTCCGTCAAAAAGGTTATCCAACTAATCATACAAGCGTCTTTACACGGTGAGCTATTATGTGGTAGCGTTTTCATACGTTTTTTATATTGAAGACGCTCATGTTGACCTGTGCCTCACAAGCTGATATAGTCACATATTACATTATAAGATGATAACTTCAATGACATTTTCTCGTCAAAACATGCTGCTCCCTCAAACATTATAAGACATAATAGCCTATACTTCATAAATCACCGGTTCATTTACCTGTATTTCACACTAAAACATACATTAATGCTTCCCAGTTATAATTGGGTTTAAACTGAAAGCTTCCCCGGCATTTATATATATATATATATATATATATATATATATATATATATATATATATATATTTGCACAGGATATAGCGAAACTTTATTTGCTCTCAGAGCATCTAATAATAGTTCGATAAATATTTAAATATAACGGCAAATATAAATGAAAAACCTCTAAAATGATAATAAATCGTGATTCAGAAGCACTTACCTGTGAAACTGAGTGAAAACGGACGATGTGCTCAGCTGTCTGAGAATTATCTGGCAGTTGCCGCTTGTTCGGCTTTAATAGTTTCCTTCCGTCTTTGATATTCCTGCGCCGTCCACGCCAAATCATTCTTAGCACAATAGTGTAGTATCAAGATGATCAGGACACTAATGTTCGTAACACATTACTGAATGATAATGAGGCAATGAAAGATCCTCAAGAGGCGAGCTTATTTAATAAAAACGAGTTATACATGGCACTATAGTGAAGTGTGCATGTGCGTTTTCACCATGTTTCACTGACAGGGTGTAAGTCTTCTCTGGAACGCACACGAGAAAAAAGCAAAACAAAACAATGGGCTGCGATTCTGAGAATCAAGACCTGCGACATGAGTCATTCTACGAAACGGATGCTTTTATTTACACGCATGTCATTTCAGACCATAAGACTTATGTTCATCTTCAAAAACAGAAAAAGATACTAAAAAAACAAAACGGGTTCTGTCCGTTCATTCAAAGTCATATAAAGCCATCTTATCTCTTCAGAAGACGCTTGATTTATATGGATTTATTTTATGTTGCCTTCATGACATTTTTAAACCTGTACTTTGAGGTTAGCTAGACTTTTAATGGAGGGACAGAAATGTCTCAGGTTTTATTTTATTCCTTAAATTGTGGCTTATGAGTATGGAATGATATGAGTGTGAGTAAATGATGACAATTAGAAAGAGGTTAGAATCAGAATCAGAAAGAGC
Organism: Zacco platypus; assembly: GCA_038088235.1. Classification (NCBI taxonomy): domain Eukaryota; kingdom Metazoa; phylum Chordata; class Actinopteri; order Cypriniformes; family Xenocyprididae; genus Zacco; species Zacco platypus. The sequence goes on from CM076083.1 coordinate 3,510,883, forward strand.
TTTTATTGCCAGGTATGTTACACATACTAGGAATTTTTTTTAGTGACAGAAGCTCCACAGTGCAACGAAGTGACAGCGACAAGACTAGACACAGATAATAAAAAGAATAAAAATACAAATATACAATATAGACAATTTTATGCACAGTTGTGATGAGTGCAAATTTGAAATGTAAATAAGTGTAAATAAGTGTTTTTTTAGAAATGGTGTGTAATAGTTTTGTGTGTTCCGTGTTTGTCAAGTGTTCATGAGGTGAATTGCATGAGGGAAGAAGCTGTTCTTGTGTCTGGTCGTTCTGGTGCTCAGGGCTCTGAAGCGTCAACAAGATGGCAACAGTTCAAAGATGGAGTGTGCTGGGTGTGAGGGGTCCAGAGTGATCTTCTTTGCCCTTTTTCTCACTCTGGATATGTACAGTTCTTGGAGAGTAGGGAGGGTTGTACCAATGATTCGCTCAGCAGATCGGACTACCTTCTGTAGTCTTCTGAGGTCAGATTTGGTAGCTGAGCTAAACCAGACGGTAATGGAAGTGCAGAGGATGGATTCAATGATGGCAGAGTAAAACTGTTTTAGCAGCTCCTGTGGAAGGTTGAACTTCCTCAGCTGGCAAAGGAAGTACAACCTCTGCTGGGCCTTTTTCACAATAGACTCAATGTGGTTGTCCCACTTTAGATCTTGGGAGATTGTGGTGCCCAGGAACCTGAATGACTCCACTGCAGTCACAGTGCTGTTCATGATGGTGAGTGGGGGGAGAGCAGGGGGGTTTCTCCTGAAGTCCACGATCATCTCTACTGTCTTGAGCGTGTTGAGCTCCAGGTTGTTAAGACTGCACCTGATGGTCAGCTGTTCAACCTCCAGTCTATAAGCAGACTCGTCACCATCCTGGATGAGTCCGATCAGTGTGGTGTCGTCTGCAAAAAAAGACCTTTTGCTACCAAGTTTCAATGGTTTAAAGTGTTAAGCTGTGTCTGAAACCGCTCCCTATCCACTATCTAGGGCACTATATCGGGTGTCGGCCATTTTGTAGTGCTGTCCGAATTCTGAGTGAACGACTTCATTCCCTACATTCGTTCACTACTTTTACCCACAATCCTCTCTGATTTTGAGTGTACATTCGATGTACACTCGTTAAAGCGCCGTTACCCAAAATCCAACGCGATAAGTCGATCGAGCGCGAAAAAAAATAAATATGGCGGACGGCAATACGGGAAGCGGCAACTTCTACAAATGTAAGTGTAACTTTTTATTAATTAGAACATCTTTGTAAAGAGATTTTGAAGCGAAATGATACATGTTTGTATCATAATATATACACTTATTATCATATGATAATTTGGTCGATTTTTCTCATATGTTAGTGAACTGTTGTACAGTGTATTTAACCTACGTCTTAGAATATGATGTATTGACGAATTTTTATTTGCTTTAGGGAGGGATGAGGATGTTAGGCAGCTAATTTTAAATGGGTATAGGAAATGTTAATGACGAAATTGTCTGGCGCATGCTATTAACGTCAGCGTTCGAATTCGCTCACTCATTTTCGTTCACTCTTTGCTGATATAGTGCGCTCAACTGCCATGCACTATATAGGGGTTAGTTAACGAGTGAACGAGTGGGCGCTTTCAGACACAGCTTTAGTTCACCCAAACATGAAATTTCTGTCATGAAATTTCCACACCCGTAAGACCTTCATTCATCTTCAGAACACAAAAGAAGATATTTTTGATGAAATATGGGTTTTTCTGATCCACACATAGACTGCATGGTATTCAGTTACCATAGATCTGTAAACACTTAAAGTAAGACTATATCTATCAAGAGGTCATGACCTTTATCATAGAACCAAGCTGACAAATCGAAGTTCTTCTAATGGTAACTTTACATAATCATGCCGTGGTTTCCCACGTACACTTAGTTAGAATAATATTACAATAACCAGAGGTTGAGGCTGCCCCGAATTCAGATTGGTCTGACAACCCTTTTGTTGTTCTGAACGGAAAAACCCATATTAGACTCTACAGTCTAAGTACATGTGACTAATGCCAATGTGTTAGTCGGAGCTCGGAAACTGAGTTCTGGTCCGTTACTAACCTGAGCGTAGATTTGTGGAGTTAACGTCACTTACTAGAGTTAATAATTTCAGAGTCAATCAGAATAAATTCAAACATAACCATTTATTAACCAGGTAATAAAACAATAAATCAAATCCAATTCAAAGAATAAAACATTATACATCAATTCAGTAATAAAAGAACATGGAAATATTTACCTGGCAGTGAAAAAGACACACAGCGATTGTGTGGGAGATTGTCTGTCTAAAAACTCCCTGAACCCTTTGCCATCTCTCCCTAAATAGATAATTCAACAGGACTAAATGGTGGAGTCTGCAATGGTAATGAGGTTCTGGTCCTCTGTTCAGAGGTCACAGATGGGCAATCAGATTGAATGGGTCATTGATACCTGTAGAAGAGAGACTTATTTACATACAGGAGGTGGTTTGAATGAAGGATCTGAGGGAGGACACACCTTTAGTGGCACACAATATTACTTGTCTTCTAGAAATGATGTTTTATTAACAAAATTCGGGAGGAACACGTTCAAATGATCTAACTAATCATCACATCACTCCAACCAGCTGTCATTAATCAGCAATCAACATTCCTGCCCAATCAGCATGAGCAGAAACCTATATATATATCTACACAGTCGACTTACCTATGCTTTTGGACAGTTTCAGCATCCCTCCACCACCCCGTCTCCTCACACTTGCCTGGTTACTTCCTAAACCAGATACGGGGGGAGTACTCTGGGCTCGGGCCAAATACCGAGCCCTCTCCTCGGACAGCACGCCAAATATGCATACTAATTACTCTATCTGATTATTTGTAAGTGTGAACTCGTGAACTTCTTGGAAGTTCGTTCTATGTCTGGAAGAATGAGACCATTTTACCAGGCGCACCAAGACATTTCAAATTATTCCAGTTACGAGTATTCACATGTTGAACACATTCAACGTTGCATGGATTTGGATGGAGTTTTAGGTGAGCGAGGATGATGGGGAACAGAGGATGATGGTGAGGTGTGAACTGCTCGGTGTGGGGCGTCTCGGATGGTGCAGTTACTGCAGGAGAGTGTTCAAATGTTAATTGTTAGGAAAGTCCTTTGTTCTTGTAGGGAAAGTTGTCCTTCAGTCCAGACGGTCCGACTCCAGCCTTATATATATATATATATATGCGGTAAACTCACCTGTGTTTTTGGACGGGTCGGTATTATCCACAAAAGTTGAATGCGTTATTAAAATATAACTTGCTCCAAAAATTAGGCTACTCTGTACATCATGTAAACTAGCCTATAACTCGTAAACACCGTGTAAACAGCTGTTTTCTTTTGCCAGATGTCTTATTTTTTTTATTTGTTACTGAATTGTTTTGCTTACATATCAAAATATGCATATAACTTACTGACTTACTCAATAAATTTTCTTGTCTTACAATCGGAGCAATTACATTTTCTTTTTTTCGGCTCAACAGTAATTTTTCATCTATTTGTTAGAGCCAATAAATTCACATTTGTAACCATAGTAACGCGAACGGCGTCTCAACTAACAGTGTGGTTGTAACGAATGGGTGCAAGACAGCATAGGTGCAGATCCACGTGCAGGCTTTATTCATAAATAAGCGATATCGTACAGGCAATGGTCAAACGACAGCATACATAAACAGGAAAGGACAGGCAGAATCATGGTCGTAAACAGGCAGGAAATAATCACGGTCCAGTAGGGCAGGGTCAGGGCAGACAGCAAGGAATCAAATACCAAGAAACAGAGAGGGTCACAACAGGAAAACAAGACAGGAATATACGCTCAGAAATGCACACCATGACAATACAAGACTTCGCCCAGTTGTGTATGTGCAGTGTGTGAGTGATGCATAGCAGGTGTATGTGTAATCAGTCACAAGCACAAGATATAAACAACACACTTCTTTTGAACACAAACACAATGAAAGTAACTTTATAGCGCGCAGTTGACAGAGCTGTAAAAACTAAACTGTCAATCACTTATCAACATCAAATAGTATGGAAAATACTGGGCCTTTTCAGCACTTTTATTGACACCAGTCCCATTGAAGGACTGATCCTGGATTGTGCCCTGGTCATTTCAAGGCTTGATTACTGCAATGCTCTTCTGGCTGGTCTGCCGTCAAGTGCAATCAAACCTCTTCAAATGATCCAGAACGCTGCTGCACGTCTTGTCTTCAACGAGCCTAAGAGAGCCCACGTCACGCCCCTCTTCATCTCTCTGCACTGGCTACCCCTCGCTGCTCGCATCAAGTTCAAAGCGCTGATGCTTGCTTACAGATCCACCACAGGCTCTGCACCTTCCTACCTCCACACACTGCTACAACGCTACATCCCCACCAGAAGTCTGCGATCACTAAAGGAACGAAGGCTTGTGGTACCGTCACAGAGAGGCACGAAATCACTCTCCAGAACATTCTCCTTCACTGCTCCCTGCTGGTGGAATGATCTCCCTACTTTCATCAGGAACGCAGAATCCCTGGCAATATTCAAGAGACAGCTGAAAACTCATCTCTTCCGTGAACACTTAATCCCCTCATAAAAAAACCCCCCAAAAAACCTTTCCTTCCTACTCTAGCTTATGGTACTGAGCAATGTCTGAAACTTGTATTGTGAGCACTTCCTGTATTATTTGCCAATTCATGAAGAATCGCTTGTTTGTTTTCCTCACTTGTAAGTCGCTTTGGCTAAAAGCGTCTGCTAAATGACTAAATGTAAATGTAAGAACTGGATTGTTGCCCAGTGGTCTAAAGTCCTCTTTTCAGATGAGAGCAAGTTTGTATTTCATTTGGAAACCAAGGTCCTAGAGTCTGGAGGAAGGGTGGAGAAATTCATCACCCAAGTTGCTTGAAGTCCAGTGTTAAGTTTCGATAGTCTGTGATGATTTGGGGTGTAATGCCATCTGCTGGTGTTGGTCCATTGTGTTTTTTGAAAACCAGTCACTACATCTGTTTACCAAGACATTTTGGAGCACTTCATGCTTCCTTCTGTTGACCAGCTTTTTGAAGATGCTGATTTCATTGTCCAGCAGGATTTGGCACCTGTCCACACTGCCAAAAGCACCAAAAGTTAAGTTAAATGACCATGGTGTTGGTGTGCTTGACTGTCCAGCTGGACTCTGGCCAGAGAATCTATGAGGTATTGTCAACAGGAAAATGAGAAACAAGAGACCAAAAAATGCAGATGAGCTGAAGGCCACTGTCAAAGAAACCTGGGCTTCCAGATGACCTCAGCAGTGCCACAAACTGATCACCTCCATGCCACGCCCAATTGAGGCAGGAATTAAAGCAAAAGGAGCCCCTATCAAGTATTGAGTACAGTAAATGAACACTTTCCAGAAGGCCAACAATTCACTAAAAATGTTTTTTTTTTTTATTGGTCTTATAAAGTATTCCAATTTATTAAGATAGTGAATTGGTGGGTTTTTGTTAAATGTGAGCCAGAATCATCACAATTAATTCAGATGATTGTATCGTGTTGTTGTGCATGTCGATCAGCTGATTTTAAATTGAATCTCATATATAGATCAGTTCTGGTGGATTTCTGCTCTTTTCTTCATTTTTCTTCTGGCATTTCTATGTTTCAAGCTGTGTAAGAGGATCTTCAGGTGAGTCACGAGTGTTTAATCATGTAAATATATATAAAATAGTCATGAAAATCAATTTAACAAAGTCATATTAAATGATGAAATCAGTGGCCTAAACCATAAAAGCTCTCTGAATAAATATAAAATAGTTTATAATAATAGTATTTAATAATCAGTTTCAATGTGTCGTCAGATGTTTTCTGAAAGCAGAGATGAGCGACATTCAGCACAATGATCCAGAAATCAGGTGAGAGAATGAAAGTGAGAGAAAGAAAGACTTGAAGAGGGTTTGATGAATCACACGATCAAGATTCAGACTTTTAGCCCTTTTTCACTGGAATGGTTTGCAGTTTCCTGTTTCCGGTTCTGGGCCGCGTCGCGTGTTTCCACATTAGACTTGAGGAAGGAACATTTTTTCCTGCCTATAACTGGTTCAGAACTAACAAGTGTTTCTCTCAGGGATCCTGAATCAGCTGTCCAGATGAAGATCAGATCTGCTTAATCTGATTCACTGAATCTGAGCAGATCAACAGCTCCGTGTCCAGAGGAACATCCTGTCAAGTCAAGTCACCTTTACTTATATAGCGCTTTTTACAATGCAAATTGTGTCAAAGCAGCTTTACAGTAATAATTGGCAAATAATTTTGGCTGCACAGCAGCTCCCAAAGAAAATGGTGTCATTGTGCAGCTTATTCTATATATTATTGATTCATGCCGTTGCAAAGATCAATAGTTATTAGTCTAGTTAATTTATGTGTATCAGCACTGGAGAAAACAGTGACGTAATCGTCCGGCTCAGCTCAGTTCATGTACAACGGTGCCAATGCAGGCAAACTAAAAACACTGCTGAATATCAAGCAAGTGTCCCCAACTTAAGCAAGCCAAAGGCAACAGCGGCAAGGAACCAAAACTCCAACAAAATGGAGAAAAAAAACATCATAATACAGCATTTTTAGTCATTTCCGTGGATCTGTGTGAATGGGAATAATTTTGATAACTTTGCCAACTGTACAGAGAGCCCGATCTCATGAAAGTGAGTATCAATAGCATGATTTTCTGTTTCTATTTAGCGTGCTATTTATACGCATAAATTACAATAAGCGTGACTATAATACGTTTGATATATAATACGCATAAATAGCACACCAAATACAAACGTAAACTCCTGCTATAGATTTGCAGTACTAGGAGATCGTGTTTTAGTAGATTGTTGTTAGTAATGAAACATTTTTTGTTGTTTATTTTGACAGTAAACTATGAAAAACAACATGAACCAACATTTGTTTTGTTTTGAATGAAAGAGTTTTTCACCCCAAAAATGAGCATTTCATCATCATTTACTCATATACACACTTCTGTCCATTATGTTTTATTATTTTAATTTACTGTATAAAATGGGTATAATTAGGTTCGGGGTGAGGTTTAGGGATCTTAAATTCATATCTATAAAATGATAAAAGGGAAATTATACTTATATTTTTAAAGACATGACACGATCTGTTTTCTGTTGATGTCACAACTAAAATTCACTCAAAAATAAAAATGCGAAATATGAAATAATTCGAGACCAACCGAGCATATCACGGAGCAGATCGCGTTATCACGACTGGTGATAAAGGTCGTATTTTTTTTTTTTTTAACTTAGAAAGGCGGGAACAGTTTCCTTGGCCGGTTTCCTGAATGGTCAGATTCACCAATCACATTTTATCATCCATATTTCTACATTACATTTCTTACATATGCCGCTGTGCTTTCAACCATTTAGCATTAAACGTTGTATCAATGTTGTTTTAACATTGAAAGAGCAACTGACATTATACCATACTTAAACGTTGAAGGTCGGTCATGTGCCGGCTGGGGAAAGATTCGTAAATATTTAACGTTTTTTTCTCGCTGTAAAAACGTAATAATTCTACGTTTAAATGCTGCCAATACGTACGTTTCAGCACCTATCTGAACGTACAAAAATGTATGTTTTGTGCATAAGTTACATATTAATATCTACACATTACCAATGAGAACAGGAGCATTATTACACCTGAGGGGGATTGAGTTTGTCTGGACATATCGTTAATTGGAAAAAGAGACAATGAAATCAAATGGAAAATGATGTATATATTGCTAAAGTTTATTATAGTCTTCTTCTCAACTCACTCGTCATTATTTTTTATTTTATTTTGTAATAGTATCAGCCTACTATCTTTTCACTTGCGCTTCAAAAATGACGACACTGAACATGCGCAGTAAGAACAAATATAACGCAAATAAATGTTTAACAGTACCAAATGTATGTGAAAACATAAATCCCGAAAAATAAAATATGGCTCTTCCACTGAGCAATAAATAGATGAACAGTAGTTTTAATGTCACCCTGTAGTCAATTTTATCCCTTAAAACTCTAATCACCAAAATGACAAATCTTTCTATTTTGTGAAGCTCTCCATCTGTGCTTTTACTCATTGTGCTGCATGAACTTCTGTTCTATTAATATTAATATGAGGAGTACTAGACAAAAATGGTCAAAATCACTCAGTATTACACGATCTATTCCACTAATTCCATACAATCAAGCAAAAATTAATTGTATAGGCAGTAAAACAGTGCAGTACTTTGTAGTCGAACTCATTTTATGAGTTCCGCTGCTCCAGGACAGAAACTCAAAGCGACATTTTAAAGGGACAGTCCACTCATTATAAAATGAAGCCATTAATTCTGCATTAAATCACGCATTAACACTGTACAATCTCTGACAGACAGAAGCCTAATGATAACCGTGTTCGTGCTCTTCACTATATGGCGAAAAATACCATTGAAGAAAAGAGTTTGAAGGAAACGGTGAGATATGTTTAACTCGCTGAGTCAGACCATTATTTACACTGCAAATAATAAGACCTAGGCTTATTTGTTTCCATTAAAGAATATATCATCCTAGAAATATTCGTTTATGTTTTACCTTAAAAGGCAAAACTACATAAATTTGATTGTATTTAATTACTTTAAAGCAATTAAATACGAATTTGTAACGTTCCACTTGTTTTCGACGTTTGACCAATCCGCTGACGTGCCGGCAGGTCTAAAGGCCTCGTAGTGATGGGACAAACGAGGCTTTTGAAATGCTTCGCAAAATGATTCACTGTTTCGAAGCGTTGGAAACAAGTGCGCTGGTGACCCCTGCTGGTCAGAACAGTATAAAGTGCAACAAACTCATGCTAAAGATGCATAAACAGCTTCTACAAAACCATTGAAAATGTTTGATTGAAAGTATAATCTATAAGATGCAATTAACTAATCATCTAATATCATTAAATATTAAGTGTCTGTAGAATATATGTGTTCTTTTATCAATTTTCAGGGTTTGTTTTGTTTGTTCTATGGATGGATCAGCTAAACAGACACTGTTGTTCCTTTAAAATGATACAAATCCCTCATTAAGACGAATACAATTGTATAAAACTCATCAGAGATCAGTAATAGACACTAAATATTCAGGTAATAGACATAGACGATTGTTCAATGATATTAAATAGAATTTCATTCAATGTTAAATACATGTTAAATACGGCCTCAGGAGGAAACACGTGTCCTCTGTGACGTCACGTGATGCATGAGGACAATATTACAAGCTTTTAAAAGTTCTTCTTTCCCATATGCTCCGTCTAACTTTCAGACAATAATTCAAAGACTTTTACTATATTAATCCTGCAAAAGAGCACAAAGTATTTCAACAAAACAATCAATTGTGCAATTAAAAACGATCTATTCAGAGAAATCTGAAACAAGTGTGGGATTTCACTTTCTGGCCCATGCAGCAAAGAAACTAAACATCATTGAAAAATGAAAAACAGTCATTTGCGGTAATACTGTAATTATAAAAGAGTATTAACAACGCATTAACCATTTATATTCACCATTCAAAAGTTTTTATTGTTTATGAATGTCTTTTATGCTCATTTATTTGATCAAAAATACAGCAAAACAGTAACATTGAAATATAAGCATTCTCGGAAATATAATGACCAGAAAATGAGCAATACATTTTTACAGTAGGCCTAGTTTTTATTCTCTGTTAACATTAGTCAATAAAACTGTAGATCATGTTAACGAGTTGAACTTTATTGTAAAAGTTTCTAAACTATAATAAAGAATCAGGACATTTTCAATCAACATTACAGCAGGATTTAGTCCAGAATGTAAAAATGTTTCAGTGAATGTCTTTAAGGTCTTAGTTCAGTTAGAGGATTTAAGAAGCTTTTATAGACAAACAAACAAACATTACAGTTGCGCATCTTGACACAAAACAATGGCACTGATATATTGTAAGATATATCAGTACATTTTGCTTTCAGTTAAAACATGCATTTTAGTCTGAAACTAGATTAAACCTTGTCTGTGAAACTAGGGTTATATATCTTTATACAGCTTTATAGAGTTAATCACTAAACTTAAAACAATAGTCTTATTACTGATGAAAGCGACGTGACTCTGGCTGATGTCTTCAGATTTAATTATGATGATTATTTGGAAACAACTGTGTTTGTAAATGCTTATGATTGTTTCATCTAGTGGTAAATATTTGATATAAATTTGAATAGCAATATTATTCCTCCTTATGTTGGATTTTAAACGTCATTGATCGATTTAATATGCTTGTTTTTCCCTCGTGTTTGAACTGGTTTCTAGCCCTTTCGCGCGTAAATTTAAAATATTCTGGCTGAGCGTGAGTTTTTCAAGGCGACAGTTATTTAGAACTTGTCACTTTACTGTTTCCATGGTGACACATCATTGCTTGTCACGTGACACACGGCAACCTCAAAAGCGCTCGATGACTGATGATCTGCTTTTATTTAATTTTTCCTTTTTTATTCAAAATATTAACAAATTTGATGACTATAGCATGAAATATCTGATATTCCGATTGTCAAATATGTGCAAGTGGATGTGTTTTGCTGTTTAAACACCTTTATAATGATCGCAATGTTAGTTTGCCCCGCGGAATCGCGTCTGTTGGATTTACAGCGCGTGAATTCATCCTTCTCACGAAATACATGAAAGTAAGTGAGCCGGTGAACTGAGAGAAGAAGAGAGTAAACTTTAAAGTTACTTACACAATGTGTATCTGATATGAATAAAACGCGCTGTCTAATTATTATGGAAATGATTGTTATTGCCGCTTCCATAGATATTAGTGCGTATTTTACAAACTCTAAATGTATTGATTTGTTAGTACTTATGTGCATTTAAATGTCTGAAACCTAAAATAAACATTATGTGGTTGAAAACACTGCATATTTGTGATATATTGACAGCGCTGAGCGCGTCTGTCACTGGCTCAGCGCCAGAGAACGCGCGCAAGCGCTTTTGAATTTGGCAGTTGATCACGTGATGCACTGAACGTTCTAATCACACCGGTCTGATCGTACACGTCAAAGGGCTCGAGCTGCTCGATCTCTTCCGGATTCACATCAGCTCTGTTGTATTTAGGGCTTGAGGAACTCCTTCAGCCTTTACTGGATGTGTTTCTCCAGTAAAATGTGTTTATGCTGTTTGAACTGGTTAAAGGAAGACACACTTTGAGAGCTCGACTGCAGCAGCGGAAGTTCGACTAAAGGCTGTAAGGAAAGCCCTTATATGGAGACGGCGTGGGCGTGTTTTATGCAAATGCTAACCTCATTTAGAACACTCCACATTCACGAACATCGCAGATTTAGTCATTTGTTTGATTTTTCAGCAGCTTTCAGTGAACAAACAGCCATAGTTTTACAACAAAACAACTTACAGTCAGCAAGTGTGTCCCTCCTGTTCATGTTCATCATAAACTCTCCTCCAGTTTCCTTCAATCTTCTGCAGTAGTTCCTGAAACTGTCCAGTTCATCTCCACATGTGAACAGAATCATGATGTAAATCCAACAAACACTTGATATAATCCAGGTTGTTTCTCACACATCTGTGTTTTACAGACTTCCATTTCTTAACTTTAAACTTTTCTTTTCCAGTGTTTTCAGACGAGCTCTTTCTCTGGCAAAGTACAATAATTCCGTGTGAATTTAAGGTGCTCGCTGAAATTCTTCTTAGGAGTCACTGCAAAGGCGCGCTCGTCGTTCAAACACAAGGAAATCACATGATCACAGTGAGTAAGCGCGTGAGAGCCAATCAGCTGTCTGCTTCTTGAGGCGGGAAATTTTGAAACGTTAGACTAGGGCGAGATTTGACTCAGAGGAAATGAAGTAGCTGATCAGTGAAAACAGTTGATATTCATGTTCTAGTAAACAAAGGCGGAGTTTAAAGGTCTTTCTATGGAAATGTCCTTCATGAACACCTTGAGCCATCAATGTGACACTATTATTTTTTAATAAATGACAAAAAAACCTAAATGCTGAATAAATATGATAAAATATATACTGAAAGTAGTGGAAGTTGTGTCACTGGTGTTACCTTTAACAAAAATCTCTTATTTTGAAATAAAATTCACACTGATGACATCACTTGACTTCCTTTTTCCTATTTCTTGAAGATCTGGGAAGAAAGTCCACTGTCTGTTTTCAGTTATCAGAAAATCATAATCAAGAAGCGACTTTACAGACATAAATTATTTATTCATTTATTGCGATCTTTTGAACAATGAACACACAAAGGCAATAACGTCAAATCAAACACTAGGAGAAACAAACACAACGATAAACAAAAAATAACAAAAAACAAACAAACAACAACAAAAAAACAATATAGCCTACATATTATGATTTATAAATCACTCAAAGAATATAGATTTAAGGCTTTACAATAATTTACAATCACTTTATTTCTTGCTTCTTTTAATGTATTTATATTTTAAAATAATTAAAACTATAGGTTTATAAAACCGCAATAAAGAATTTTCCATAATATCATATTTTTAAATATGATAGTTTGATTATCTCTATGGTTTGATGCATGATATTTCCATCTGAATACAATCTTGTCAACATTGTTTTCATCTTTATATAACAAGAAGGTTTAATTCCCCCCAATATAATGTATAACGTAATATAATGTGACTCACTGGAAACTGCTGCTTCTCTAGAAAGTCGTCCGGTTTTACCGGTCGTGTGACTTCTTGCAAAAATTTTCAGTTTTTGTTATGGCTCTACAAACCTCCAGGCCTGAAATCCTGAAAACAGAAGAATCTTTAAAGATGATAGACTGTTTTGCTGTCATAAGCATGGATAATGTTGACTGTACATAGCCTAACGGGGCTTAAAAACATGAAATAAAACAAAATAATTTGGTTCATTGCGAGCAGAATCAGTAGTTCAAGCGTGCCTTCTGTATACCATTCCAAAACCGGTTTGATTAGAAAAAATACTCGTTAATTATGTTATTTTTTACTTTTTTGTCTGTATTTTAATAATAATATTGTTTTCTTTACTGAAATAACATGAGAGTCTGGTATTTGCTCTTTAGTCATAGTCAATTCAGCATCATCTTTTATTACAAGATTTTGTCCAAATGTATTAAACGAAAAGAAAAACTGTCAACGGTTTAAAGAAATCAAAGTATTTTTACTTTTGCTAATTTTTTTAAACTAAAGCCTACCTCTGTCATTTGGCGCAAATCCAGATGTTTCCATATCTGTGACGTATTTGGACACTAAACTAATATTTATTATGTAAACTGTCTCTGTACAAAGTAATTCAGGGGATCTGTTACCACATGGTTGCAAGTAAAACGTTCAAATTTATTGTTTTAAGTTGCAAACATTATTTTGTTGGGTTCTGTTGATATAATAATGTTGATCATTACATCAACTTAATATCATATGTAACTTAAACTCAAATCTCTGCGTTTAAAAAAAAAGTAGTAGTAATGTAATGAAATTGTCTTGGAAATTAGGCAGTGGATTTCTAGTTCCCAGCATGAATGTTGAAATTAAGTGTGCGTTTAGGTGTTTTTAGTGAAGGTAAAGACCTGTTAGTGTTTAATGCTGTTTCACATTTGCAGTTTTTGACCCATGCTTAGACTAAAGTAACACAACTTGAAGCTTTTGTTCCCATACCTTAAACAAAAGCGCTGATTTGCACTCTAGTTGCAATTCTGCAACACACTTACTCCTTCATGCAACACACTTGGTCCTGCATACTACACTCTTTCATACATAAGAGACTTTGTTCAAAAATGAAATCTCAGGGTGCCATTTAGAAAACACATGCATCCAAAATACAAAACACACCGGGCAATTGCAATCACTCAAATACACACCTGAAGGCACTTACTTGCAAAACTGAACACCAATCAGCCAGCTACAAAAAGCCCTCAGTTTAGCCATTTCAAGAACTTTGCAAGCATGGATGGAGGGAGAGCAAGAGGAAGAGGAGGACAAGGTCAAGGTCGACGAGGCCATGCACGGACCCCTATTTCTGATGATATAAGAGCAACTTTGGTGGACCATGTCATCAACCATGGCTTGAGGGAAGCTGGGCAGAAAGTCCACCCACATCTAAGCCGCTTCACAGTGGCATCTGTAATAAGAACATCCCGACTAGAAATGTTCAAGACTGCTGTTGAGAAGATCCCAGAGCACATCCAGAAACCCCTGTGGGACGACGAGAAACTGGAGCGATCCGGACAATGAGGAAGATCTAGTGCGTTTATAAGTGTCAATCAGAGATTTACAACCTGATTCTGAAATGAGACGCTGCATCTGTACATGTATACCATAAGGAAAATGCTTTTTTTTTTTTTGTTCTTCTTCACCTCTCTACCTTCTACACAACTCAGATGGTATTTACAGCACTGTACTACAGTATATCACATTACCACATCACGTGTTCAGGGTATTGCAGGGTGCTAATGCTCCTTTTGCAGCCAAAGTGGTAGTTTTTGTGAAACATACCGTGATTACTTATGGTATATTGAGATGTTTCAGTACAGTGGATGATACAGTATATACAGTAAAGTACTGTAAGAAAAAGAAGCAAACCAGTGACAATTTCTGGTTGCATTCCTCTAGCATGACTAGAAGACCTTCTGAGGGGAGGACGCCAATGCCTGTTCACACAACAGCAGGAACTTGCCGTTGTGGACCTAGTGAGGGCAGACAATGCCATCCATCTCCACCAGCTATGACAGAAAATACTTGCAGACAGGCAAGTGTTCAACAACATAAACCATGTGAGCATCACCACCATCAGACGCATTGTTGCATAAATAGATGGATGGATATTGATGTTCTTTATAATGATAGTGATTATTTCTGTGTTTAAATGTCTGATAAAGGGTCTGGAGCTCTGCGACGTGATCATTTAATCTAATCTTTAATCAGTTTCCATGTTGTAGTCACACGGTCTGAACAGAATAAAAGAAGGAACTGACTTGTTCTCTCACAGTCTTTCTCTCTTCATGTTTCTTTCAAGTTTCTTTGACGAATAGAGAGTTTATTGTCAGTTTTAATCACCTACCAGCAGAAACTGAGGTGTGTGTGCTTCCCACAACAGGGATTCCTCCTTCACAATCTCCCAACCAACCTGCAAAGATAAGAGACTGATTCATTCAAATTAATGAGGTTATTAATTTGATATAGATACATTGTTCAGAGAGGTTTGACCTGTAACGTGGTCTAAATCATCCAAGCGCCCCATTTCAAGTCATTTCTAAGGTACATTTGATTAATATAATGACAATATCATTTAAGAAACTGGCATCATTTATTCACCATCATGCCATTCCAAACCTGAATGACTTTCTTCTATGAAACACAAAAAGTGAATATATTCTAGCTGCTCTTTTTCAGAGCGAGTTTCTTAATCCTCAGCTGTTTTAAATCATCATATGACTTCAGAAGGATCTGATAAAGAAGATCTTTGGTGCAAAATCTGCTCAGCATCGTTCTGACACGCTACTGTAGTCTTCCTGAATTACAGTAAAAGAACAATATCAAATGTCAAACATTTCCTTCTAGCTTGGGTCAAAGCAGAGTCTAATTGGATCAGAGAGAGCGAGGTTACAGTGCAGTAGCTGTTGTGAGGCAGTAGAGGGCGCTATCGGCCTTTACAGGCAGAAGAAGAAATCATTGGAACAACACTGGTGATAGTCATGGAGAAACCCGATGCTGACACACATTCGATTCAGAGCGTGATCATTGTGTTTTATACTTCAGCGATGAAGTTTTATTTGCCTATACATAGTTATTTATTATAAAAACAAAGTAACCAATTCAAAGAAATTTAGTCTTAGTCTATAAAGGCTTGATCGTGTTTTAAGAATTTGAATAAGTACATACCAAGTCTTTCATAACTGTGGATATTTCTCGAACACAAACGCATCGCTTACATTACTAGAAACAGTTTTAAAAATAAAAGGTTATTTGTGGAGGAGCATCTGAATCTCACACTGCTGGTCTGGATGAACGTTGACAACTTTTGATGTTTCTTTGTCGTGTCTCTCGTTGAAGCGGATCAGATTTCTATGGAAGAGATGCTTTATTGTGTCACTGCTGGATCTGAAGATGATCTGGTGACCGTAGACTAGATCATTGATCAAACTCTGATGTGTCGTCTTCATTCTTTCATATGGGTTTTCTACGACATATTTCAGTAAGAGACATCATTTATGTTACATTACCCGCAGTTCCCTTTAAATAAAGGCAGAAGGACACACTGACACCTGAAAGTCATCCAGTTGACTGAAAACAGAACAGCTCAATTTCACCTGGCAGCAAAAATCCTGACCAGATGATTTTACCAGATGTAAATCCAGGGGTGGAGATAGGGGACGGCCCCGCTCAAAAGCTTACAATATCGTAGTTCTGACTGAAATAACCAAAAAAAAAAAAATTTTTTTTAAATCAAAAAGCTGTGAATGCATGTATGTATTTGTTATATATATGCATCACACGTAAATATTCTGAGGTCACAATATAAATCAGAAGCTGATTAGTAATTTTGTAACGCATAATAAACGTGAGCACTGTGCATTTGTACTAGAAGATGCTAATTTTGCATTAATTTATAAAGTACAAACAAATATGTATCACATTTAAATCTATAAAATAATTAATTTTACATTCTGGCTGTTGACTTTCGCACTTATTCACATTCTTGCACATGGGAACTCAAGAGACATTTTTTTTCTTTGTACTGAGTTTAATTTAGGTTTGATAGAACTGTTGCAATTACTTATTTTTATCTATATATCAATATAGAAAGTAAAACATTTAGTGTTTTCTTTAGTATGTTAGAAACAGACAAACTAAGAATTGTTGAAGAGTTCATTGTTTGTGAAAACCTTTGAACTACAGAATGTATTTCTCTGTGCGTCTCATCCATGAAGATGCAACAATGGAGAACAAGCTATAGGGGTTTAGAGAACCAGAACAAGCTGAACAAAGAGAAAATAATCTAATTCATTATTTCAATTACAATCAAGTACAAATTAACTATAGTCAGTTGTGTTGCAGGTAAAGTCCAGTACATTACGGACTCGTTTTTATGTTGAAATAATGAAGATTTCTGTGCCACCCCTGCCTGGACACCCCTACGAAAAAATCCTGGCTCTGCCACCGTGTAAATCAGAGCTGAAATTATTCTTAGTTTGACCTAAACATCCCTATACTGAACATTTGTTAAAAGTTCAGTACGATTTTCATAGTTTAACTGTTTCTCTAAATGTTCAGAAGTTCTTGAATGTTTGTAACATGAATGTTGTTCAGCATCATGAATGAATGAAGAATAAACACCAACCTCTTTGTTCTTCAGGATCTTCAGTGTGTTTCATTCTGCAGGTTCTGGATCACTCTTGTTCTCACTGTCCTGGTGAACAAATGAACCAATGAAATGAGCTTCAAGTGTGAATCTCCAGCAGATCTGAAGACATCAGCATAATAAATGAGGTGAAAACAGGAACTATTGACATGAAATAAAGAGTGTTTTCAGCAGATGTTAATATTGATGATCCTCAGACTATCAACACTCATTCAACAAGACATTCAGACCATCAGCAGATCATCTCACTTTATTCTGAGTGTTTGCAGGTAGAAACTGATCGTTTGAGTCAGGATACATGAGAAAAGACTGTAAAACTGAAAGATAATCTGTTATTTCTCACAATATGACATGAATAAAACAGTAATAACACAAAAACAAACACTAATGACACTCATCTTCATCAAACACTGCAGGTAAATATCTACAGCTCCATAATATTCCCATATGAATCTGAATATAGTTTGATTTTCTAATAAGTGCATTCATAGCAGTAATGAAATGAGATCAAAACAGACAAAGATTATAAAATCTTTACCAATATTTATATTCACATTTATGTATAGATTTAAAATGTCTCACGTACCTCATTATAGACTCAATGTAAAGTATTTAGCAGTTTCTGTTACACTATATTTTAACAAGTAACTTACAAATCTGATCAATTGCAAAAATGAATTGTACCTCGTAAAGTCAAAATAACTCGATATAAAACAATACATTCGACGCCAAACACATTTCAACAGTTCCCTAACAAGTTCATTGCAGAATATATCCACAATAACTTCATTATTTTAGTTTTTTTATGTGTTTTGAACAATTTTAACGGATAATTCTCCGACTGCTCAAACTTACCTCAGCATGTGTCGTCATCTCTGCTGTGGGCGGGGCGGTAAATGCGTCACTCAGAAGACAGATGGCGCTGTCCGCATTTATGCAGTAATTTAACATTTTTACCGTTACAGCTGGATCTTGAGATCAATATCTGAGGAAGATCGTGTTCAACAACAGTGTTCAGAGGTAAAATAACTTGCCTAACGTTATTTATACACTTTATTTAACAGTCATTGATGGTATAAATGAGATATTGTTACATAAATGCTCGATACAGCCTAGTTTAAACTTTGTGCTGAGAAATAAAGACGAACTCACGGAGTCACCCGTCAAGTCATGTCCCAAAAAAGAGTGCTAACTATAAATGATATAAAATAGATGATCTGTTGATGATCTGAATGTCTTGTTGAATAGTCTGAGGATCATCAATATTAACATCTGCTGAAAACACTCTTTATTTCATGTCAATAGTTCCTGTTTTCACCTCATTTATTATGCTGATGTCTTCAGATCTGCTGGAAATTCACACTTAAAGCTCGTTTCATTGGTGTCAAACTGAGGGTGTTTGTTGGCTACAAATATGTACATTTATTTCTGAGTCTGCTTTTGTAACGGAGTGAAAAAAAAAGAACTGTGATTCCTATGAAAATATATTCATCAAATTACATGAAATTATAAGGGTAAAGCTAAAATAGCGATTTGGTGCCCACTAGTGGTTAACGCATTGCAGAGCAGAGTCCACAACCGTTACACTTTCAATAGTTTTTATTACCATTATTCATATTGGAATAGTTTTGTTACATTATATTCTGTTATCATTTAGTATAAAAACAAACTCCTTAACTGATTTATTTTTTATTTTGGAAGATCAGCTCCTTTCACATTGGAATTCATCACCAGTGAAGCTCCTCCCAAATGACTGATGTCATCAGTAAAGCCCCTCCCACAGCAGCACATCATCAGTGAAGCTCCTCCCACAGCAGTTCTCCAATAAAAGCTGGAATATTCCCATCAGAGGAGCATCAGAGCATCAGGAAGAGCTGAAATCTGCAAAGACTGAGTTTATTAAAGAGGACAGTGAGAACAAGAGTGATCCAGAACCTGCAGAATGAAACACACTGAAGATCCTGAAGAACAAAGAGGTTGGTGTTTATTCTTCATTCATTCATGATGCTGAACAACATTCATGTTACAAACATTCAAGAACTTCTGATTACAATAACTTTGGTAACAGTGTTGATGAATGTGATCAACACTCTAGACTTTGAGCATGTGAAAGTTCTTCAGTGTCAGTGGAGTCCTTTTTACAAAGATAAGTAACAAATAATAATCATTAAAAAATGTGAAAATATACAAGTTCCTCCACTGATAACTTCACTGCAAAAATGTGTGTTCTTTCTCGCTGGAAAATTCATTTGAGCTTGTGTTTTCATTCACATGTGTATGAATGGAAGTCAGTGGAAGGAAAAGTCTTGTGTGACCAGTCCTTAACAATTAAAGTGTTTTTAGTAAAATAAATATAAGTCTAAAAGTTTGTTAATGTTAGCATCACATTAGATAAATGTCTTTGATAAAATTCTCACTACAGAAACATGGGATTTCTCTGTAATGTTTTAAAAACAATAATTGAAAGATCAGTGTACCTTATTCATGGAAAGAGTCAGGGACGCATTATCAATTTATTATAAGTCATACAAATTATTGTAATATTTTATAGCAGTTGTTTATTACGTCTGAGCTCATTTTTATCTCCATTCACTTCATATTACTCTCTTTGAATTATTTTGATCTACTGAAAATTAAATTTAAAGTTTTTTTCTTTCATTTCAGAGCTGATGGAAGAGAGCGAGGAGAGTGAAGAACTGAGTGAAGAACTGAGTGAAGTGGAGGAGGAACATGTCAAACCTGGAGAAAAACCTTTGAGTCACTCAAAGACTAAAAAGACATTTTTAAAGAACAGAAGAGCCAAGAAATCTACAACCTGCACTCAGTGTGGAAAGAGTTTCTCAACAAAACATAATCTAGAGCGTCACATGAGGATCCACACTGGAGAGAAGCCGTTCACATGTGATCAGTGTGGAAACAGTTTCACATACAAACATCTTCTTGGGATTCACATGAGGATCCACACTGGAGAGAAGCCATTCACCTGCACTCAGTGTGGAAAGAGTTTCACAGTAAAAAAAAATCTTGAGCGTCACATGAGGATCCACACTGGAGAGAAGCCGTTCACCTGCACTCAGTGTGGAAAGAGTTTCACAATAAAAAAAAATCTTGAACATCACATGAAGATCCACAGTGGAGAGAAGCCGTTCACATGTGATCAATGTGGCAAAACATTTCATGGGTCATCACACCTGAAGAAACACCTGAGAGTTCATACGAAGGAGAAGCCACATTCATGTTCTGTGTGTGGAAAGAGTTTTTCACTGCTACAATATTTACACGCACATCAGAAAATTCACACTGGTGTGAGAGAGTACATGTGCTTTGAGTGTGAGAAGACTTTTACTACAGGGAGTGATTTAAAAGTGCACCAGAGAATTCACACTGGAGAAAAACCTTACAAGTGTTCACACTGTGACAAGAGATTCAGTCGGTCATCATCTCTGAAAACACATGAGAGGATCCACACTGGAGAGAAGCCACACACGTGTGATCAGTGTGGAAAGAGTTTCTCTATTAAAAGTCATATGAAGCGACACATGAAGATCCATGCAGTGGAGAAACCACATCACCACAGTCTGAAATCACTGTAAGCAGTTCATCTTTATGTGCTGAATAATTCCCCATTTTACTTGCAGTGACTGGTGGGCATATCAATAGGACAAAATTCTCACAATGTATTCAGAAACCCCTCAATAAAACGCATAAGAACTGCCTTTTTTTTTTTTTTTGTCTCTATACTTATTTACTATTTCTCTTTGTACAGATCAGTGCCGTGTTTGACTTTAAAACCAAACTGGTTATCTGCAGAATTAATAAACACATTTATCCTATCCAGCAAGATATTTTCTAAAACTTCAGAAAGAAAACTGGCAAGAGCTATGGGCCTATAATTCTCTAAACTACCCACCATTCCAGCTTTGTCCTTTAACTGGCACTAACAAAACATTGAATCTGGTAACAAACCATGGATCATAAAACGAGTAAAAAAAGACAGCTAAAAGTGGGGCTAAACTCTTACTTCCATATTTAACTCTTACTTCCATATTTAAGATGTTTGGCAGAGAGATGGTCTAGGCCATCGGATCATTTTGAATGGCTGTTCAGCTAGCGAACCAGTGCATGGGAGAAAAAAAAATGGAAGTGACGAAGCAAGTAAATGACAAAGTCAAGAGGGAACACACAGAACGCTCTTCTCATTTGTTTATAATTCCGATACGTGAATATTTAAAAACGATATGACTGTCTGGAACTAGGCAAGTGAAGACAAACTGATCAGCATGATCCAGGAAAGGCCGGCTTTGTATGACATTACGGAAAAATGAAGCATGAGATCAAAAATAAACTTGCCATATCAGGTAAGATTTCCTTTATTGGCAATTGAGGTCTTTAGAAAGCTCATTTGTTATTTTTTAATAGTCCATAGTAAAAAAAAAACCTAGTATTAGGGTTTTGTGTTGTGTGTGTGTACCAAACTAATTTGGTTTATGGAAACAGGCAGTAATTAATATTGCGTACTAGCATCTAGAATATGTCCTGATAGTAGAGCAAAAAGTACCATTTGTTGGCATTACAAATACTCATGAAATTTACATAATAAGTAGCCATAATGCTTGTCAATCAGAGAAAGAGCTCAAGAAGCGGTAGGATTCATTGCGAACCCAGTACATGCGTTATAAGAAACATGGACCTTCAGGAACTTCTGGAGCTCAGAAGACTGGCAGGCAGCAAAGGATCCTGAACCACCTGCGGTTTCTAGAGCTTCACACAAAAAGGATACATATGAACACAAGCCTTTGTAGGGCAGAGCGAATATGGGTAGAACTATTTACTGCCCCAGTACTTCAGAAATCCCTTTAAACATAAACGTGTCGCAATGGCCTTCATCATCACAGTATGCTAATGTCTATCTAGTGATAGGGAATCATCAATATGCTGATTGAGGACTGTTGGGACACTATAGGAACCGGATGGCTCTGTCGTTTACACCTCAATGAACATGATTAATAGAGATATGATTTACCAATACCTAATGTACAATAGGTATTGCTAAAACATGCATTGAGGAGAATATGTTAATGTACTTCTCCCCCTCTTGATCAGCGCCCATTTGCCATATCTTTTGTTTTCCTGTCAGTTTTGGGTGTTGGTATTCCACTCATGTATAACAATGCTTTGCTCAAAGAAGGAAAGGTAACTGTTGATCTGGGAGAAAGGCTTTAACCCTGCCACTCCCGTACACCAATGCGTAACCTCAAACAAGATTTAAAAGAGCAAAAACTCACAGAGGATTGTTCATGGTGTTATTTTATTCTTCTCAGAAAAAACGCTGATCACCCTGAAGAAATAGTGACACCATCAAGTTTGGATTATTAATAGTTTTAACAGTCAAGATTTATATTCATTTATATGGATATTTGCACACAGTGTTCAAAGTCTTTCTTGTGGTTCATATATAAACTGCTTCAAATGTAATATTAAACACAGTAATGGACCGACTATAATCATCTCTCTGTTCTGTGATGGAGCTGCTTCATGATCTGTCATTCTTGTTTTTAGCATTTTCTTTTTATTTTGAATGATTGCTACTTATTTTCTCAATAAAACCTCTGCAGTTGTTTAATTTCTCGTTTCCTGAGATATTTGTCACAAATATGGTGAATCTCCTTCATGAGCTCATAATGTGAGGATGTTAAACTGTGAAGATGAACTAATAGTGTAAAGATTCGTTCATGTTTATATGATTCATATAACTTTATTCTATTTAGTTCAGAAATACACTTTGATAAACTAATGATTTTAACACACTTCACTCTCTCTCACATCCGGGTAATTATTTTTGAAATACTTAAAGATGTTGCCCTAAAATCATTTCAGCAACTTTGTTTGAGTTTAAAGATACAGAGAGTGTGTAGATAAAGTGTGTGTTAATACAATACAACACTACGGTAAACGCTAGACAGACAAAGTCTTATTCTGTCCAAGCCCCGCCCATTCAGACACAAAGCGGCCAATGGAAGCTGCACGTGGTGAGCCGCCAATCAGATTGAGCTGATGTCAGCTCCAGTTGGTGTTCATGCTGTCTGAAGGTGAGAATATAGTCACACTTTAACACGGACACACAAACATACTCTTGAAAATAGACTTCCAGAAGTTCGTTTCTTTCAAAGCAGAAATTTATACAAAATGAATTCAGATGGATGTTAGAAACTGTAAATGTTTTGGTTACTTTAATAAAAACTAGGTTAAAATTCAGTGTATTAAACAGGCTGAACTTATGCTATTGTTAACTGAAAAGATAGAGCCGAATGTCAAGAAAGAAGAAGAAGTGACATCAGTGACACCATCAATTCACATCCTCATCATCAGTCTAAACTGGGTCAGAGATCATCACTGCTCTATGTGTTAAAATAACTGAGTTCTCACACTCAACAGAAACATGTTTCTAAACCTCAACAGTGAGATCACAGCTCTGAAAACACTAGAACTGCTGTAAATAATTCACTATTTCAGTTACAGAAGCGTAAGCTGGCTATCAGCCATCTTAACATTGTAAGAAAGTCTTGACTCTGGAATAGACGCAAAACGTCACTGTAAAACTTCATACAGACTCTGAGTTTGACTTCATGATTATTGCATAATCTGTATGATGATGATTCCATAATCACCATTATTATAATCGCTGAAGTACAACAAACAAATGACCTTCATACGGACACTCATTATTTTAAGCTTAGGCAATGATTCACTCTCTTTTAATGTGTTTGCTTGCTGTATAGTTTTTGTGTCAATGCATCTTTGAAAATAGCAATCAGAAGTCAAACGTGTGTCAAATTGTCATTCAAAAATCTGATGCAAAGTTGTTTTTCTTTATTTTTAATTTTTTTTTTTTCCACTGAAAAAAGCATTTTTTCAGCAATTTCTCCCTGATAGAATATAGTAGAGCTTCACATAATTAATGAAGATCATTTTTACTGGAGAAATTTCCGTGATTTTTAAGATTTTATTAATTTTCATGACTTTTCCAGCCCAAGAAATCAATCTTTTAAAATTCCACCATTTCACAAGTTCACATGTTCATGCAATCAGATATAGTGTTTATTTGGTGTGTTGTCCGGAGGAGGGCTCCGAGCTCGGAATTTGGGCTGAACCCAGAGTACTCCCCATTCTTTATCAGGATAAGAACCAGGGATGGTACAATAGTGGTAGAGGGATGCCGTGAAGCTGGTGAGAGATGGCTGTATGTACCAGCTTCCTCTTGCTCTGACTGATTTGATTACCTGAACGTGCTCCTCTCAAACTTTGTTAAATAAACTTCATATATTCAGGTTTTCCAAGATTGTGGGGCAGCCAAGGGTTACTCAGAGATTCCTCCAGTGCAGCACGCAACATGACCACTAAGTGCTGCCACCTAGCAGAATCGCCCATGCCTCCCATCCCAGGCCTGTAAGTTCTGTAGCCCTCCTGCAAGAACACCAGGCCAAAGCACTTAAAGAGCTGTATGAAGCTAGTTCTGAACCTGGGTTGATACAGGAACTGAGTACTGCGATGGATCTTGCCATCAGGATAACGAAAGTCACCATTCGGGCTCTTGGTCAGACGAGGTCCACCTCAGTGGTCCAGGAACATCATCTCTGGCTGAACCAGCCTGAGATAAAGGAGGCCAACAAAGTTCGCTTTCTCGACTCCGCCAACTCTACCAGGCTGGTTTCTTCAGTGACGCTGTCAAGGACTTTGTCCAGCATTTCTTGGCTGTACAGAAGCAGACGAAGGCGATCAAACACATGCTGATACCACCAGACCACCACTGCTCCTCTGCCTGCCCATCGCCGAAGGTGTCCCCCAGATCTACATCTGCTCCAGTGCAGCCATCAGCCAGGCCACTAGGCTTCTAGTCTTCACCTGGTTTGACTCGAGGGATCTTTCATGACCAATTTCATTACATAGAGCACAACTCTGAGTGTCTTCAGGGCACGGTGCTGAGGACAAAAAATACAGCATTTTACAACAATATAATACTTTAAAAGCTGTTTTAGAATTAATTTTCTACAAATGAGTCATGGATGATGAATAGTTTTTCATTAACAAACCAATTCTCTGACTAATAATTTAATGATTTTATTTCTAGATTTTAACTGCATGCAAGAAACTGGTAAAAGAAAGAAGTGAAACTAACAGTAATAGAAAGAATATTCTATAAACTGTGTTCAGAGCAGACGTGTGTTGAGCCAGTGTGATTTACACTATGCGGTTTCTCACATCGAAGAACATGTTTCACAGCTGCTGTCGTGTCAAAGTCTGTGTGGAAACAGACTGACTGTATAAAACTCCCTGAGCCATTAACATTGTGCTCTTGAACATCAACCAGTAAGTGTACTGAAAATTACATTTCAACAAAAAAAGAAATCAACAGGTCTCCATTTTGCATTGGCATCATGTCACTAAATAGCAACTATATACCAGAACAACACTCGATTGGTCAGATCAGAGGAAGTTCTCAACCACAGGAGGAGCTGATGATGATTAAAGGAAGAGCTGTAACTATATAAAGAAGAGAAAGACTGTCAGAAACAGAAAATGGCTGATAAGTGTGATCTGTGTCTGCTGGGACTGATCGTTCTCTCTTCACTTCTCACAGGTAAACAAATCTATATTTTCTCTAAAGACATTTTAGTCTGGAAAGAGTTCATTAGAACATGCTCAGTTTATTCTTGTTGTGTCGTGTTTCATACAGATCGTACTGTATTATTCCTGATACTGGACATTGAGTCACTCAGACATCTGATGATGAACAATAATCTTCATATTAAGAGATTTGAGCAGAAACATAGTTTATTCTTAAAAACCTGAGATAATAAATGAGTTTTTGATGATGTTAACAGGAGGAACATGCTCTTGTTTCCTGTAAACGTGACAACACTGTCTGACTAAATTTTACAAACAGAGAATTATAATAATCAAGCCTTGAAAAAATAAAGGCATGAGTGACTTTCTCAAGGTCCTTAAAAGAGTTTATACAATCTTTAAAGTGAAATAATGTGTAGCCAAGTGTGGTGTCGCATACTGGGAATTTGTGCTCGTATTGAACACACACAAATACACACACACACACACACACACACGCACACACACACACACACACACTCTCTCTCTCTCTCTCTCTCTCTCTCTCTCTCACACACACACACACTCTCACACATGTTGTGTTTATGTGTTTTGTGGAGACTTTCCATAGGCATAATGGTTTTTATACTGTACAAACTGTACATTCTGCCCCCCCCACCCCTAAACTTAACCCTCACAGAAAACATTCTGCATTTTTACATTTTTAATAAAACATTGTTTAGTATGTTTTTAAAGCTGTTTGAAAAGTGGGGACATATGAAATGTCCTCATATTTCACGTTGAAGTTGTAATACCAGTGTCATACCCATGTCATTATACACATTTGTGTCCTGATATGTCACAAAAACGTGCACACTCACACACACACACACACTCACACACACACACTCACACACACACACTCACACACACACACACACTCACACACACACACTCACACACACACACTCACTCACTCACACACTCACACACACACACACTCACTCATACACACTCACTCACTCACACACACACATACTGGTTTCCATGTTTTATGGGGACCAACTTTGTGATCATCACTTGTGGGGACCACCCTTTCTAAAGACTCTAGAGACATGAAAAAAATCAGGGATACTCACCATAGCCTTGTTAACTTATACACGCCTTCAGATGTCTGAATTGATGAAGTAATGTTTTATCCATGTGTAATGGGGACTTTTGAAAAATCGAATGAACATGTCTTATAGGGACCTAATTTGCATTTTATTTGCATAATTCACACAACTTCCCATTTGATTTGTGGGGACCTCATTTGCATAATTCACACAACTTCCCATTTGATTTGTGGGGACCTCATTTGCATAATTCACACAACTTCCCATTTGATTTGTGGGGACCTAGTAAGAATAATAAGTATATTACTAATTACAATTAATAGGCATGTTTTTGAAGTAAATCTTCATACGGCATTTGTTCATTTGCCCTTAAAAATGGGTTTAATCTACAACCAAGTAGAATTAAAATATACAGTAGAACAAAAGTTTAAATGTTGAAAATTTCTTAATGTGCAAATGGTGCTAGAGGTGCAAAGCTTCACTCTTGAATGCGTGTTTTAGCTGTTTTAACTGTCTGAAAGCACATCTTAACATATCTCAGTGTCATTGTTTTGTCTCAGGATGAACATCAGTACTGTTTTTTTTAAGGCATATTTATAACTTAAGTTAAATTTAACTTAACTTAAAACTTATAACTTAAATGTCTTTAGTGAACTAAAGTCTAACCCAGGCTTAATCTGCACCCCGTCTGTGAAACCGGGCCTGAGCGTTTTGCTTGTAATCACTTTCTCAGCATGCAGAATTTTTGGTTGGATCGATTGATTCTATGTTTTAATGGATTTAAGTATTATCTGGATATTTTTAACCCAGAAGTCAAACATTTAATCCTTTCCACTAAAAACTATTCTTTCTACAACTGTAATTTTCTTTATAGTATTCAACCACAGCCAACCACCCAGCGTCATCTACTACTCATTCACCTGATACTTATAATAAATATACTACTAATTGAACTGAAGACATTAATTCACATTGCAATTGCTGAATTCAACTTTTATTGAGTCCAAATTTCCCAAAAGAACTCAAATGAAGTTTAACCTCAAAACAACGTCGTTATTAAAAGTATAAAAAATAAAATATGACGTTTAACTTTAAATTCACATGTCTGAAAAAAAGCATGTGTGGAAGTAAAACAAACTAAAACTTTCGAACAACTTTGTAAGGCCAATGCTTTTCTGCTTGTGGCCTTCATCATGGTCATCATAAAGCACACACTCTAAGTGTTGTTTGCAGTGTTTTATGATGACAGCATTGAAGGCCACAAGTTGAAAAGCATTAGTCTAATAAAGCTGTTCTATAGCCAACAAGTGTTGCTATATTTTTATATTATATTAACTTTAAACAAAACCTGCCATGCCGGCGAGTTGTTTCTTCACATTATCATTTGAACTGCAATTTCTTTTTGTAAGCTGTAATACGATTATAAATGTAAAACTTTACGGTCTTCCAATCGCGGTTCTTCAGCGCTTCTGGTTCAGCCTTTAAACATTTGTCACAGTCGCTCTTTGCTGGTACAGTGAGTGATGTGATGAAACGCTTCATGTGCCTTTCCACAGCCTGTACCTCAGTCTGCTGCCAGGGAACCTTCTTCTGGGTAGTTTTACCTAAAAGTGGAGAGAAAATAATTGAAATGAAAGAATGTGTGCTGGAATTCCCATCTGAAGTTCTGAATCCTATTATCAGTAGTTTTTAGTAGGGCTGCCCCATAATAGTCGTCTAACCATTAGTCGACTAGAAGAGGTTTGGTCGACCAAAATTGTGTTAGTCGGTTAGTTGCAGGGAGAAAAAAACCTCCACAGGAAGCGGTGAAGTCACGCAGGCTGTGACGGACAGATTGTTAACGGCAGGAAATCCAAACATTCGCCTATCATTCATCAACCTCAAATATGGCTTCATGCAGTAGAAACTTTACATGTCTAATGTTAACCTGGATAAATGTGCACTATATCTGTGTTTGTGTGGAGAGAGATCACTTCACTGCACGACATACAGGCCCCATCACTGCATTTAACTTCAAATACTCTGTCATTTTAGTCATACAGACAAGAGCAATGCAAACTGTAAAGGGTCTACTTTTACTTCTGTAAACAATAACAAAAACGTTGTGCTTTTGTAAAATAATTAGGGCTGCAACTAACAATTACTTTGAAAATCGATTAGTTGGCCAATAATTTTTTGGATCAATTGGATAAAAATCCCCTTATTTATTTTATTGACAAAACACACTATTCTACATCCTGCCCAATGCTGTCCTTCAAAAACACAGAGCTATGAAAACATACATAGTGAACATATCTACCATTACATAAATTAACCATGGTTTTACATTAAATAAAATTATATATAATAAGAAGAAATAAATAAATAACTAAATAACAGGGTTATTGTAGTGAACTATGGTAGTTGTCTGGTTATACAAGTGGTAAATCAATATGCCAAAAACATAGTTTTATAATAAAAACAGTTTCACTATTATAAAACCATGGTTAATTTTCATAAGGGTATGCTTGTGCTATACATTATGTGCAAAAGGAGTTTAAATCTCTACATGAACATGATATTACACTCAGTGTTAGCAGATGAGAGGAATGTTCTGCAGGAACACACACTCGCTGTGGACACAGTAACTGTTACTGTCATTTCTTTATCCTGTAGAAACGTTTTACATTTATATTCAATTACACGCTGTTATCCCTTTACGGTCACTACTCTCACAAAACACTTGAATTGACAAATGTGTGTGCGTCTGCGTCCTCAGCGCAAAACGTTCATTTTACAGGTTAGGCCTATATCCACCAACTTAAATCATGGGTGGGGAACGTTGATCCTGGAGAGCCGGTGTCCAGCAGAGTTCAGCTCCAACCCGAATCAAACACACCTGAAGCTAATCAAGGTCTTCAGGATTACTGAAGTTACCCTCCAGGCCCTCCAGGATAAACGTTCCCCACCCCTGACTTAAACAAATACTAGTTGACTAGAAAAATATTTAGTCGAGGACAGCCCCAGTGTTTATGTCAGCATCTACAGTACAAGTAAAATTATGTGCACTCTACCTATAAATAGAATTACATTGAATGTAAACATCACTGTTTGATTGACAGTCACTGACAATCTGATAACCTTACATCTGTTTATGTGGCTGCTACTTCAACATTTGGCCCTTAATTTAATTTGTAAACTGGCAGTACATCTACAGAAAGAAGCAGACATACAAAAGAGAAATGCGTAAAGAGTTCACCTTTGGAAGAAGGCCTCACTGCATTGGCTCTTGAAGGCATCTCTTGATCTGATGGTGGTTTGCGTCTCTTGGGTGTTGGCGGCATATCAGTCCTCTCGGTAGGAGGAAGTGCCACCTCTGCTGACGGTTCTGTGGAAAATAAAGTCAACATTATTTTATTTAACAACATTTTCAGAAATATATAAAGGTACTCTAGAATGCTGACAATACAGGTGCGATTGTGTTCATTATTGTAAGTGTAATTGAAGCACATCTACATCATACATCTTTCTAGCGGACATTTAAACAAACATAAGCTCAAGTAAAAGTATTTAACCATTTTATTTCAATCTTAATCATGTGACATGGTTTGTTCTGCAAGATGACCCAACCAACATGAGACGAGTGGATCAGCATTTTGACAAATTTAAACGAAGTATGAATTTATCAAAGTTTTATGGAAGTAAACTCCACAAAAAGAAAAGCACTCCAGAATGAGTGTTTAGTGTAAAACATGTTGAAGAATAGCTCGAGGCATTCATTACACAATAAGTAGTTTCATAAAAAAGCATTTGCTCGGCATACTGAAGCTTCTTCAATGTTGGAACAATGTTTTTGCCTGTCAGGTCTTCACAAGTTACGTGACTGAAAAGTATGACTTGAATAAAAAACCATGCAAAATGAAGTAGTGTATTTTGACAGTAATACAAACCGTCAACAGTAGATGAACAGTGTTCCTCTTGTATGCTCCCATCTTCCTCGTCACAGTCAATTACTTTTTCTGTGGAAGTTGAAAATGCAGCTTAACGATGGTATATAATGGATTGTAAACACATGGTATATGTAAACATGGTAAAGAGAAAATCTAAAAAGTCAAATCGAACAACACACCATCAGGATCTATCCCAATTTCATCCAAGTTCTTGCCATGGAACTCAGCTAATCTTCCTTGCTCAAGAGCCATTAGAACTTTGCTGATCTTGGCAAGTTGCAGGGTCTTCTCAGGGAGTCGATAGAACTCACGATGGACTCTTATGTCGTGTCCAAGAAAGTTTGCCAGCTGGTCCATCTCAGTGTCGGTCATATTCAGCACTGTTGAAAGGGTTGCAGCATGCTTTCGCAGTCTGGTAGATGTCAGTGACTTGGGACACTTTGCACCACACGCTTTTGCAAAGCCACGGAGGCAGTCTGACCCTCGAAAATGTGTCCTGGCTTCTGGTCTTGCAAACATATAGCCATTGTCTTTTAAAACCCCACAAGCCTCTCGCTGCTTAACAAGGAGTTCTAAGGCACACAGCATTTTTGGTGTCAGAAGAATTGGAACTGGTCGACCACGCTTTCCCCTGGTGATAACCCTTGTGAAGTGTCTGCAGAGTTTTTTTTCCACTTCAGAGAGTGCCCAGTCCACGTCCTCATGCGGATCAGAAGTGTCTCTTGATAGAAACGCAGACAAAGGCATGCTGGCCACCTCTCCTTCCCTGCGCCGGTTAAAGAGAATCATCTGGGCTAGACATACCTTTGCCAGCTCCATCCAGGCTTTAGTAGAGGGACTTTCAGAGAGTGATTTGAACCACTCGTCTTGCACTTGACTGAGATATGCATGCATTTTTTGAACATCTTCAGTAAAGGGCATGATAGTAGGTAGATTCCACTTAGCTTCACTGATGTTTCTCAATGCTGTAGCCGAGATCATCTCGTTCCACTTGTTCTCATGGACTTCAAGAAACTCACTGGCATTCTTCACAAGCTGTTTGTCATTTGAGATTAAGCCCTGGGCTTTTAAGAGTTTGCTTACTTTAACCAGGGAATTACCAAGCTTGTTTGCAAGCGAAGGAATCAAGAATTTGTCGGTTTCACTGTCATACCCACACGTATACTTGACAGCTTTGACAATCTCCATGTACTTCTCTGGATTTACACAATCTTCCATTGTTCTTAAGGAGGTGACTCTCCTCGCATTGTGAATCAACCTTCCCAATTCTCGCATCTTCTCCCGCACACACTGTTTATTCTTGGCTGATAGCCCACCTTTGTTTAACAAGTGCTGCCCGATATCAGTAATTACTCTGTCATTTTTTATTATAGCTGTGATTGGGTCAGGATTCATGGCACTGATTACTCCCCACAGTTGTTTGGTCATGTTTGAAGGCACAGGCCCAGTGTACGTACACATGGACTGAACACGGTTTTTTCCTGGTTTGGGGAGGACTGACTGAGATTTAAGTCTACAAGAACGCATGTGTCGCCACAGGACCTTTCTTGTAAAAAGTCCTTGACAGTAAGCACAATGCATGAAATCTTCTCCCTGCACTTTTTTAGGAGGTCGTTTAAATGGCACCAGTTCCCCCTTTCCTAATTCCATAACCTCAGCATTGTGGGCATAGTTTCCTCTGTTGCGAATATAATCCAGCTGTTGCTTTCTCTCCTTTGAACCCTTTGGAAAGCTTAGAGCTCTAGCCACATCAGATTTATTTACATGTGAACTTTCTAGATGCCTTGCCATCTTAGCGTAGGGTTTAGAGCAATACAAGCAGTAATGTCTCTTGTTGTACACTCTACCGCCATCTCTTTTTTGGTATTCACAAACAACTACGCCATTTATGGTGTTCTGACTTGAACTGGGTTCTTCTCCCGTTCCAGATGCTTCAGACGTAAGGCTGTTCATTTTGTCTGTGGTTGTTGAGTCACAGTCAGGGGAACTCACTAATCCAGATTCATCAACATCCAGTTCATCAAGAAGCTGACGTTTTGTTGGGTTTAGTGTAAGGCTAACATCACTGTCACTGTCGGAACTGCTATCTGGAACGTAATTATCTGAACTCTCTGGTGTAGAATCAAAGAGTTCACCAGAATCTTGAAGATCCGTGTCTTTCATCTAAAGAAGAAAAAAAAAATTAGATCTGGGTAGAACTGCTGCAATTATCTCATTCAAGGCTGCTCTAATGAGGACACTCGACAAAACGGACAATTTTGGCATTACTGTTTGCGTGTAATTCTTCGTGCAAGCGTGACAGAACTCGATACCGGTGCGCATCTTTCTGCGCGTTGTGTGTGACAGGACATTCACAGACAGCGTGTTCTCTTTTGGCGCGCTTAAATGGTTTAAAAGCATTTGGACGAATAAGAGCGAGATCATATATTGTAATGCTAGCCAAAGGATGACAAAAACAGATGTTGTGTTAATTGCGTTAAATATTTTTAATGCGTTAAAAATGGAAAAAAATTAATCACGTGTTAACGCTGACAGCACTGATTTTAACCCAATTTTCTGTTTAATGAATGCAAAACCAATTCAAAGTACTCTTAACATGTTCAAAACGTTAAATCTATCACAACTAGTATAACCTTTTGACTAGCCAAGATGTTAGCATTAGCTGAAAACAGCAGAACTGACTTAATCACTTACAATTTTTTATGCGATTTGAATTGTCAAATGAAATTCGAAGTGGTGGTGGTGGTTGTATTACAACAATGTGGTGGTTCTTCTCTTCTTAGCACTGTCTTACACAATCCAGGTAACGTTACCCAAACTTAATTATTCTTGGCGTAGCGCCCGTTCAGTCACGACTTGCTCTTACGTTAGATCTCTCTGTTTGCCTGCTGCATCACGTGGTTAAGGTTGCGGCGCGTTCAAAAACAGATAGTTATTCAACAAAAGACTTTATTCCGAGTCATTTCACTCAAGTCCGAGTCAGTTCTCAAGTCATGGATATCATGTCAAAGTCAAGTCTTTTATTAATATTTGTCAAGCAAGTCTCAAGTCCTAAAATTTGCGAATTGAGTCTGACTCGAGTCCCCCACCTCTGGTAAATAGATTAAATCGATCCAAATAAATTTCTATCGGATTGGATTCCTTTTCCAATCTGATCGCGAGAACATCCAAACACTTGATCGCATTGAACACGCTTTGAACATTTTACTTTCACTTATTAGGCATTTGAGGGGCCCTTGACGGTCCTGAAATTATTATTTTATGATTATGCACGTACATTGCGTCTGCGATTCTTGGGGACATCAGCCCAATCACTTTATTTAGTGTTCATGTAAACTGCCATCAGATTCAAACAGAATTAATAAATTCCCATTCAAACAAAAGGTGTGCAAGTAAACATAGCCACACACAAGTCTCTTGTTGCGACTTACCATGATACTTTTAGTCCGTCTCAGTCTGGGTACAAAAACTTCATTTTGGGGCTGTGTCACAATCTATAAACAATAAGTATAAATCAACATTAACTGATTTGAAGTTCAAAAATATTTCTTAACAGCAAGTGTGTGTATAACTTTTGATTACCAATGAAACACACTCATAAAGTTGCAAAAAACAAGTTTCCAGAGCTTTTTTTTTTAAGTTTCAATACTTTGCATTTTAAAATAAACTTCTAGATGTTTGCAAAATCTAGCTACGCTAGCAAACAGAAGGCAACTTTAAAATTGTGGAGCTTCTAAATTAAATGACAAAAAGCAGTTGACAATGTTGTACTAAATACACATATACCCATATTTGCACAGATAAAAGTGCAACACTGTGTTTTAATGTAATATATAATAAAAATTACATGCAATATCTTATAAATTTAACTTACAGTGGAATGTTTTCCTCGATATCTCACGATTTCAGGGCATGAGAGTTGCTGACCATAATGCATGATGGGATACGCTTAACCTCGAATACCGCTCAGAAGCATTGGTTTAGTGTGCTTTAAGGGTGCTGCACTTTGGTATTTAAGACATGGCACAGTTTTGCGCAATTACTTCGTATAACGTCTACGCGCTCTCAAATGGCCAAGACCGCAAGTCTGGGTGTTTAGACAAGGCAACAGTTATCGTTCCTTATGGGGACCAGTTCCATCCAATTCAACACACAAGTTTGAAGTCAAACACTGACTGAAAGTGTGTTGTGGGGACGTCGTGAGTGTCCATTTTAAAGCAACTATTAACCCAGAAAAAAATCCCTGTGAAGGACAAAACTGTCCCTAAATTCTGTGCTACCAATAAGCTACTGGACACATATCATTAAACTGTTTGGTGTAGTAATTTACGCCCGATACGCATCAGAATATGCTTTAAACACACTAAAATAGGGCAAAGAGAGACAGCAGATTCGAATCTTTAGTGATGAACATCAACGTACCAGTTGAGGAGAGCCGATAGGAGCAGATTCATCGTCCACCCGAGTCTCTGACCGGAGAGATGCATCAGAATCAGCTGTGCTGGTATTAACAGCAATGCTGCTCATCTGTAAGAGACAATATTCATAATGACAAGATATTAGAACATGGAAACACAAGAGAAATCTGAAGACAACACCACATGACTTCAGAGAGAGAGAGAGAGAGAGATCAACTTCATCTTCAAACATTTGCTACTGTCCAGTCAACCTCTGTCTGTGCGCTCACACACATCTGGAATAAAACAGGCCTTATGAGGACCTTTCACACACAATGTTATCGTTCCTTATGGGGACCAGTTCCATCCAATTCAACAAACAAGTTTGAAGTCAAACACTGACTGAAAGTGTGTTGTGGGGACGTCGTGAGTGTCCATTTTAAAGCAACTATTAACCCAGAAAAAAATCCCTGTGAAGGACAAAACTGTCCCTAAATTCTGTGCTACCAATAAGCTACTGGACACATATCATTAAACTGTTTGGTGTAGTAATTTACGCCCGATACGCATCAGAATATGCTTTAAACACACTAAAATATGGCAAAGAGAGACAGCAGAGTTGAATCTTTAGTGATGAACATCAACGTACCAGTTGAGGAGAGCCGATAGGAGCAGATTCATCGTCCACCTGAGTCTCTGACCGGAGAGATGCATCAGAATCAGCTGTGCTGGTATTAACAGCAATGCTGCTCATCTGTAAGAGACAATATTCATAATGACAAGATGTTAGAACATGGATCATTGTTTGTGATAATTGGATTTTATTTGTGATTGCATTTTACCCATTATTTGCAAAATGGCCATTGTATGCCAACCATAACTTGGACATATAAAGTTTAGGGGCAAAAAAGAAACATTGACCTAAAAGTCAAACTTGGATTGAATCTTTCTGAGATTTGGATATAATTTATTGGTGTATGCCTATTACAATTTTTATTGAAATAGTAATACGGATAAATTAGACTAGGTTAATATTTAAATATGTTAAAAACATATTAATCAACCACCAACTTGCTTGACACACGTTGCAACAATGAGATATTCTGCACACAGTGTGTCTTGCAACGTACTTGTGTTCTCCATGGGTAGTCTTCTCCTCCATAATCATAGGTAATT